>JAZGTH010000031.1:630000-640000 GCA_036877525.1 Chromobotia macracanthus
ACACATCTAAGCTGCTAGAACATGCCTTATTAAGCAAATGTGTTACAGTCCATCTTGACATGTCAACTAAAAATAAAAGCTTTACACTGATACACATCAGTGAACAGATGTTTAATGTGCTGAGAGGAACTGCTGGGGCACTTCTCTTACAGATCAATCATAACAATAATTATGTAGTTAGAATGTGTAATACTAGGTCATTGAAAAGGTTTTATGAATGTGAACTATATGAAGTAGTTTAGCTGTGTCATATCATCAGCAGCTGTGTATCGCCTCATGACCACAGTACAGTAACCTACAGTTAACTTGACAGGATAGAGAGCTGGTTGGTTCAGAGACAAAGGCGTTGCTATACATCCAGCCTGTCATCTCATGCGTTTCTAAAATCTGTGATTCTGATATCTCTTCTTGTTTGCTGAAAACGGCCTGCAGGAAACTGAAATTAATTCACTCTGGATCCTCCCTGTGCCTAAACACTTAAGCTTGTTTGTTTTCTTGCCCCTGGTTAGCAGCCATGTTTGGCACAGAGCACTGCCTTGCATTCCACAGTCAGACACACACAGAGGCAGGCACACACACAGAGGCAGGCACACACACAGAGGCAGGCACACACACAGAGGCAGGCACACACACAGAGGCAGGCACACACACAGAGGCAGGCACGCAGGCAGACAGACAGGCAGGCAAACACACAGAGGCAGACAGACAGGCAGGCAAACACACAGAGGCAGACAGACAGACAGACACAGGCAGACAGACAGGCAGGCACACACAGAGGCAGACAGATAGACACAGGCAGACACACAGAGGCAGGCAGGCAGACAGACAGACACAGGCAGGCAGACAGACACAGGCAGACAGACAGGCAGGCAGGCACACACACACACAGAGGCAGACAGACAGACACAGGCAGGCAGGCAGACAGACAGGCAGACTGACACACACACACAGTGTTTATGTACACTTTATATCATCTTCTGGTATTTAGCTTGCAGAGACTCTGAATTAAATGTAAGACATTGTTTGAGTTTTAGTTTCACTTTTGCAGTTAGATTGTTCTCTCTGAGCTGGCTGTAACATCAGGGTGAGTGTCTGTCAATGAGGCTGTGTGTGATACTCAGTGTGCATTATGAAAGCTATTCATTTTATTAACTAGTAATTTAAGTTTAGTCTCACTGCCCAAGTCATTTGTTTTTAGCTAAATGCCCCATTGAACCTTTGACAGAAACTAACAGACAGTCCATCTGAAAAACAGAGCACCTGCAAAACCTGTGTTTGTTTAGTGTGTACCTGTTTGACAGCCATCAGTGTGCCAGTGCCCACATCCTGAGCCTGATAACACGAGGAGAAGGCACCAAGCCCGATCTGCTGACCCTTCAGCCATTCCACACCCTCCACATATGGCTGCTTTGCTTTGGTATGTCCAGGAAGAGTCTCTGAAGTCTAACCAGGACATGAATCCAAACGTACAGATTGATCTTTATATGTATTACGCATGTAAGCACTGTCAGCATGTGCTAAAATGAGAAAAGGTGGTCCAAAATTGCACATTTCTTGCTTGTGTCACGAAGGAAATCCTTAATCTGCAAAATCTCAATATATACAACATTTATAAAAGACCCAAACCCCCACTAATCTCTACCCTAATCCAACCCATATCCTACCCCCACCTGTAAGTTTGGTAGCAGTAAACTTAAATCCCTGAAACAAGGTTAACTATAGCAATTAGAACAGTGTTTATCAACCGGGGGTTCGGGGTCCACTGGGGGGACTCAACAAACTTCCAAGAGGGCATTAAGGTGCCTTAAAATTATTTAAAGACAAAACAAGTAGTGTTTGGTTATTTTTATATCAAGTAAACATTTCACTTTCTAGTTATGCTAAGCTCTGAAACACTTTATCTAAATATTGTAATCTTGATAGAATACTTCAAAATATTCTAACAATATTGTTGTGGAAAATTGGGGTGTGGGTCTTCAAATCTCCACTGATCTAAACATTACCTTGCTTGTGGGAAATTCTCATGTGTCTTGAAATGATCCACCCTTATTTTTAAACTCAACTGCACTGTGTGAGCAAAGTTGACTATTGATAAGTACAGCTGTATACATATATTAAGAAAAGAGAACTGTACTGTACACTTACATTCACCTGAATGATGATCACATCCTCTCCTTTCTCCACCTGTAACTGCGGGATAATGGGCAGAGCATCCTGTGACTCTGACATCGCCATGACAACAGCCAGGGCCTCCTCCTCCTCAGCCTCTATCTTCTCCTTGCACTTCTTATTCTGGGTAACGTCCTCGCTGTACGTGTCATCATTTGTGTTCACCTGCTCAGGTGACAACACTGCCACTTCAGACTGGAAGGTGACGGTACTGTCAGCTGCCGGTAAGGAGGCTTCCAACAGGTCCTCTATGCTGGAATTGAGCTCGGCCGAAGCATCAAGAGCACAAAACTTCTCCACTGGTGTGAAGAAAGCATCCTCACTGGGGACAAAAACAGACCCACCCCTGCAGCCCGGATCTTCTCCAGACCTGACACCCTGAAGGTCCAGTTTCTGGTTGCTCTTTGACCCTGGAGTTAAAGCTTTGGCTCGGTCAGATGTCACAGGAAAGGGTCGAGAAGGTTTTGGCCAGTGTATCTGATTGGAGGGCTGAGACCAAGCTTGGGTAAACAATGGAGAGGGCAGCTTTTCCGGGTCCTTACTGCTACAACCAGCACCGCCTACTCCCTTCTTTATTACCAATTTGCGCTGGGTACCTGGAGAGGACTGAGCAAGTTTGCTGGGCATGAGATTTAGTGGCGAGGCTTTTGGGATCTCTGGAGAGAATGCTGAGGCATTGGTCATGGACAGCGAAGGAAGGGCAGGACGTTGACTAGACAATGGGGAGTTCAAACACTCACTCCTGGGTCGGTTACGGACTTGAATAGGGGGCTTTGGAAATTCAACCGGGCTTGTGATGATGTTTGAGAGTCTCTCTGCTACATGATCAACAGGATTTGAACTGGCTTGACCCGCACACACCCCCTTGGGAGCCGGTTGCTGCGAACTGTGGGTGGGGGAGTTTCTTTCAGTAGTGCACGGGGAGTTCCGGGGGGCTGATGGTTCAAGGAAGACGTTAGAGTGCCCAGTCTGAAGGTCTTCTACACCCATTTGGATGGCTTCCAAGATGTCCATCTCCTCAGCAATGGCCAGAAGACGACGGCGCATGCGGGCGTAGTGAGTGGAACTGCTTATGTTGAGCATGTCCAGCAGCTTAACGAAGATCTGAGGCACACGTGTCACCATACGAGCAGCGCTCAAGAAGATGCGACGGGAAAGTTTACCTACCATAGAGTGAGAGTTATCAATGGACTGCAGTGCAAAACTAAGCAGGGGCAGAAGCTTCTGGTACCTGAAATGACAAATGAATGAATGTGATCATTCAAAGCCTTTATCCAAACCACTAGAGCAAGAAGTCAATACTATAATAACATAATCATGACCAGTTAGAAGATTCGGTAACTCAGTTACTATTGTTTTCTTGGTAGCTCTTTACAATACAGTTCCATTTGTTAACATTAGTTAACTACATTATTTAACATGAACTAAAAAGTAACAATACTTCCACAGCAATTTATTTATCTTTGTATCTGGTGACTTTTACAACATTTACTAATACATATTTCAAATATATGTTGTATCTGTTGACATTAGTTAACACTGCACAATGAACTAACATGAACTACGAATTGTTTTAACTAAGAATACAATTAAGAAGAAAAATTATGAATAAAGAAGAAATCTGTAAAATATGTTGCACATTGTTTGCTAAGGCATTAACTAATAGTAACAGAACCTTATTGTAAAGTGTTGTTTTATGTAATATTCGAGAAGCATTTCTTTACCTCTCCACCATGTTTTGGGTCTGGTTGCAATCTCCAGCTGACACAATGTGAGGGTAAAACTCAGCAGGAAATTCCAGTAAGAGTCTGTCGATCAGACACAGTCGACCCAGCAGCGCCTGCCAGTTACTGGCCTCTGTTTTACAACCCAAGATGCAGTTCAGCACATAATCAACTCCACCAATACCAATAGAGCCTGAGAAATTCAATTAACACACATATTTGGTTGAGTTCAATAAAAAAAAATGTATATACAGTAACAAAAATCATTTTATCATCTACTCTCCTACTCTCATGTCATTTCACTCATGTCATGGGTTCATACTGTAAAGTCATACTGTAGTTTTGTGTGAGGATCAGTCATTATTTGCTGAAAATCAGCCCCTGACTGGCCTCTAAATCTCATTCTCACTTCTGCATCACTCAAACAGGACATGCCAGAAGGAAAACCTACAGGTGAGAAACAACATCAGGGTGCGAAAAGAATAACAGAATTTTTGTCTTGGTAAACTACTTTTAAAGAAATTATGAGGTTAAGCTAATTCACTACAACTTCATGGGACACCAACCATATAGGTATCCAGTTAACCTTGTGTTTCTCAACTCTGGCTTTCGAGGTCCACTTTTCTGCAGCGTTTCACTCCAACCTGGCTCAAATTCACCTGCCTATGCAGGTTTTCAACTTTCTAGGAACCCTTAAGACCTTGATTAACTTTTTCAGGTGAGTTTAATCAGGGCTTGAGCTAAACTCTAACCCCTTAGTTAACCAGTACTACTTTAAACATCCAATTTAGATATTTAGGTATATTTTATTATCATCGACATTTGACGATGTCAGCTGTGTGCTGGTTTTGAGTACTGAGCTAAATGTTCTGTGAGATTTGTACCTGCTTTAAGGATTTCTCTGCCCACTGCAAGTTCCCCCATCTGACCTTTACACAGCTCCAGCAGAGTGGATACAGACAGCTGACTCGTGCGGCTACAAACACGACACACGTACATGTTACCAACCACTTGTACTCACAACACCTTTAACTTCTGTTCTGTCATATTTACTGTATCATCACTTCTCAGTGGATATTCAATGAGAACAGAAAATGCAGGCAGGGTTTGGGACTCTATGATGGAAGGGGTTGAAAAACAAGAGGGCTAGAAAGAAAAATCACAAGAAAGACTTATTTAATCCGTGTTAATCCGATTATAATACCATCACTCTTAAACATCAGATCTTTTTAGTCTGTTATACAGCATGTCCACCAGGTGGTGGTATCTTCAGTCAGGTCTGAGATCAGAGGAAGTGGAGATGTCGTACCAGTTAGCATCTGCACACTTGACCAGTATGGTTTCCACCACCGGCCGCAGCAGCTGCTGTAGCAGAGTCCTCTCTGAGAGCGAGTGACAGGGAGTGTAGACCAGCATCGCTCGCAGGGTTTTCTGAAACACAGCACACAGACTCATAACACATCTGAAGAAATGAACACAAAACAGACCTGTGGTGTGTGTACTGTACCCTTTCTAATGTTCTGAATTTGAGCACTGGTCTTTACCTCTCCAGAAGTTTAAGTATTACTTTGGACATGAAGCAGGTGACAACACAGCATCAAAATGTTCTAAAATACTAAAATGTATTAGTATTTTAATTATTGACTCTCGAAAAAAAGTCAACCGACCTGATTCAAAGTTTCAAAAGAAATTCAAGACTTCAAAAAAATAAAATCACCAAATTCATGTTTTCTGCAGCCAACAATTAATAATTAATTATTGCACAAAATGAGGTCCATATTGTGAAGCAACTGTCTTTTCTTCATATTTGAATGAGGTGTGTGAACCCCCCTGTTTATTTTTTATCAAACCTTTGATGTGATGTGGAAGAGTTTATCTATGATACTCTGACTAGCTTCTACTGAGCGACAGATGAATTTGTGTCAAACTACCATTAAGTTTGATGCACAGCCTTAGACATCGACAACAACAGCTGCATGACGCGTTCCCTCTTCCTTTCTCTATCCTACCTGAACACGATTCACTTCAAATACTGAGTTGCATTTAGCAGAGCTGTCTGTGAGCCACTGGTGCACACAACATTAACAGACTCACACTGAGAAAGTGTGTGTGAGTTAGTGTGTGTAATTGTGTGTGTGTATGTATCAGTTCGTCCTAACCCTGACTCCCAGAAAGATTTGAGTAATGGTGACTGACGGCACTGGAGATCTGCCCGGCTCTGCCTGACCCAGCACACATTCCCCTCCTGAACTACCACTACAGACTTCAAACCTGGCTCAAACAACACTTATCAGACAGCAAGAATTATTCTACATGTATTCTATATACTGAATCATCTGGGCATTTGCACTTCAGCACTTTAAGTCTATAGGTGAATTTCATTTCAGCATAAACAATGCAAAACAAACATTGCACAGCAGTGTTTCAGACAAATGTCTAATTTCTTTTGAAACCTTTCGTTTGTTGCATTTTCAGCTCACTTTCTCAGTGTGTGTTCAAAAGAATACAGCAGAGTTCAGTTGTGCTGGAAAGCCCCGGAAAGACTAAACTCTTGTTGTTTTCATAAAGGCGACTCACAGGGTAAGACAGCGCCCGAGGGAAAGACAGCGTCCCAGAAGCCCAAGCAGCAAGCAGCGGTTGTTTTTGTAAACAGAGGAGAAACAGGTTAAGAGAGTAACGCAAACAGATGACTTTTCTCTCCAGCCTCGTCAGATCATCGCTGCTTTCACACTGCCTGATTTACGTGAACTTTGAAACTAGCCAGCGTGGTTAGTTGCTCTTTAGAACTTTGGCATGCTAACAGATAACCTCAAACCAGTCAATCTGGAATAAAAACAACGTTTTGCCACTCCTATTGATTAAACAGTGATGAGGTAACAAGAAACTAACTGGATTCACTGCATATGTGAAAGCTGTGCAGGTCATTGAGGTCATTGCCTGTTTTCATGACAGATGCTGAGATAAGACGGAGTACCCACCATATTTATCTTTCTTCTATTTTGTTTGTTTGGGGGCTTCATGTGGGAAATAAAGCACATACACTTTACAGAATGGCTTACAGTTCTCACTGCTTGTATGTGAACAAGATTCATGTATGAAACATGAGTTCAAATCCTGTATTGTCTTTTATATGCCATTATGGACACATTTAAAGTCCAGAGGGTCAAAGTCTCCTTAGGGCACAAATATTTGTGTACAAACTCGCTGAAAGCTGTTAAACTGGAAAATGTTATAGATGTTGGTGGTACTGGAGCCCTAATGACACAAATTAAAAAACAAATAATGCTAAGAAATGTGTTTTGATCTTAAAACACAAGCTTTGAATGGTATGGTCATACAATTCATCTGACTGTAGGGTACTTCAGACACCCAGTGTCACTCTTAAACAAATAATATGGTCTCTATGGACATTTAACACATTTGCCCTCATGGTTCAACATTTCTCTTTGATGCTAAAGTTTCTAAGAAACGAAATAAAATGAGGAAACTGCTTTATAACCCAGGGTTAACAGTAAGAGTACACGCTCTCTACTCAAAGAGTTAAAACAAAGCTTATTATAAAACTGAAACTAATCAAAGCAGAGTGAAGGGCACCAAATTCTGAATGTAAATAAAATGTATTTTTAATTCAGCATGGGCTGATGACAATGACGACTTAGTAGACAAAAGTAGCACTGGCGCAGCATCTCCTCATCTGTATGATCAAGAACTTGTGCACATTGCAGGCTTTAGTGCATAAAACAAGTGCAAGCGGATCGATTCACACACTGTCACACTAATGCACAGACACACAATATACAAGATTGTATTACTTGTGCCTTTAGATACTGTTGTACCCTACCACAACATCCTCGACACATCTTCGACTCTATTAACCCATATATCAGTGACTCACAGTCACACCTACTCTCATTTTCAAAAGGCCTGATAAAGTTAAGCCCAGGTCATTCTAATCCCGGGTAAATCCTGGGTTTCCAGAGCCACAAGTAAAGTTGACAAGTAGAACTTTAAACAATGTGACTTTCAGCAGACCAGCGCTCTCTGCACAGAAGGTTGCAATGACAAGAGGACACTCTACTGTGCACCCGACTGTAACTTACTGTAACTCTGCATCTACAGAAACTGTAGATCACAGTACAGTGTAGTGGCTCACCAGTGCTGCGACATAGACTTTGTAGACGGGGTCTGCACACACCATGGACAGCACGCTACAGCAGGAGTCCACCACTACATCCCCTGACACCTCCCCCACAGCTGTGCCCAGCCCCGCCTCTACACCTGCCCTGGTCAATGAGCACTCGCCGTTGACCAGCAGCAGGGTGCCGCTCACATCATGCGAGAGCCGCCGAAGAGCCATTTCTCTGATGTTCCAGTTCCTGGAGAAGAGGCAGCCCACAAGCTCCAAACCAAACACCTGATGGAGAAGAGCACAAGAGAACTCATGAAAACATTACAACAACATGAGCTCAAACCAGCTGCAGGATACATCTCAGAATTAGATCTTTTATGTTTTCAAAAAATGTGCATTTCATATTTTACCCAAAAATAAATCAGAACAAAAAAAACAAAGGGTTACACATTCACACACAAATTATACATTCAAATAATTAAATTAATAGTATGTACATACTGAGTAATATTAACTAAAACATACTTACTATAAAGTTTGGTTTAGGGTTAGTTGCATGTAACTATGCAAAATTAACTGTGAACTACAGTAAGTACATGTATGTAAACAGGCATTGTAAATAAAGATTTATTTATTATCAAAGTAGTTGTTTTATTGCAGCATTTGAATTTTTTTAATGGCACATCATTTGAATCACGCAGCACAATTTATGTATTTTACCAAATACATCAAATGAACTCAAATGAATACTGAACTATTCCCTCTCAACCATGACTTGTGATTCACTAGAAGTGTGCTGGTGTGTGTGTGTCTACAGAAGCACTATGCTCTTCCTGTGGTGTCATATTTGTTATTTTATTGGGGTGCTTTGTACGTTTCTAGGAGGCAGTCTTTGGCCAGTGAGTGTGTAGCCCACAGCCAATATTGACATGCAGGTGAGGGACTGGTGGCTTTTGGCACACTGCCCCAATACAACAGGAGGACTGAGGTGAAAGAAATGCTTAAACACATCCCGCAGGTGTGCGCACCTTGATCCAGGGCTCAGCCAGTTCAGTGTAGGTCTGGGGGATGTGCTGTGCTCCATACTGTGGAAGAGAGAAGTCACCCTCCTGTCCCACTCTGGAGCTCTTAGCATGTACAGATGAAGAGGAGGAAGACAAGGCTGTTTGACTCTGGGAGCGATTTGTTGTGCTTTCCACTGAAGATGACAGCTCATAACTGAACACAAACGTACACAAGTCAATACGAGACGCATGCAGTACCACTACAACAGACACACAAGGTAAAGAATCAAGTATTATCATATACTCATACTCTTGTTAAATGCAAATGGATTTCAGTTTTTCCAGTAAGCTAGCAAAAAACTAATTTAAACAGTAACAGAACTGCTGACTAATAGGTATTTCATTGGTCCCATCTTATGTTTGGTGTCTTTATATACATTTTTCTATTGTAAATACATGGTAGTTATTGTAAGTGTCAAGTATCTGCACATAATTGCACTTCTGGCCCTAAACCCACCCAGAGCAACTAACATGCACAATAAATGTACCACATGAAATGCTTTCACTTTAGTTAGTACACAGTATTTAATGACACCTAATATAAAGTGGGACCATTTTATCTTCAGTGAGGTTATACGTCTGTTCACTGCATTTGCAGTTTTAAATAGCTATTTTTAAACAACAATACAGCTATTTACACATACATTTACCAAACACTGACGCATAGAAAGCACTCGCTCGCTTGATCAGAATTGTTGCGTCAACTGATGTACATAATGTAATTTGCGCAGATGTGTTATGTATTAAACATACATATTGTGTGTGCATTACACCTCAATGCACTTAAATTCTTGAATTGTTTCTGAGAATGCAGGTGGATTGTGCTCTGACACACGTCGCATGTAATGACACAAGTGTCAGCATGCACATATATGTTCAGGGTTTAGCTAAATTTACATGCCTGTCTTATATAC
>JAZGTH010000031.1:645000-960000 GCA_036877525.1 Chromobotia macracanthus
GTTCAGTACGTTACATTCTACCATTCTCTTATCTGCCAAAGCGACACATCCTTACTGGTACATGTGCTGCAGCTGTGTACTGGTAATGACAGCACAGTGAGGGTGCTTCTCAAGCTTGTCCCTTTGAGGTGTGCAGTGTAAAGTGTAAGTGTACTCGGTACTACAGGAACTGAAAATAAACATTGTACTGTGATGACACATTCACCATTTTCATTCAGCCTTTATTAATAAGAAAGTACCAAATGAGCAAATCAGTGAAACTGAAGTGGGCCACTTCCGTTTGAAAGTGTCCACATGCTGAATGTATAATGTTATATAATGAAGACATCCTGCTACCTGCATTTAAAAGGTGATCCACTTACCATCTTTGGTTCAATTCTCCTGTCCAAAAATAGCTAAAAAAAGACTTGTTGAAACAGCTGAAATAATGATTTGACCATCACTACTAAGTCTAATTACTGTAATGATTTTTAGTAAATCTAAATCTCTCTGACTAACCCACAGGCTCTTCTGTGGATGTGAAGGTGTGTTTGTGTCCCAGTCTCGTACCATCGGTCCTCTCCGGCTACGTCTCTCCAGCCACTCGCTCTTCCAGGTGGGCATGCAGGTTGCTTTGAGTTTCTCTCGGATCAAACGCTCCTCTGGCCGATCCTCCATCTTCTGCAACCCACGCAGGGTCTCCTTGTTCTCCATGTCTCGGCTGCAGAAACAGACAAAAGTTTACCAAAGAATTCTTTAACACAGTCTGCAGCTACTGAATTTCCCGCTCATCCTGATGCATGTATATAGTTCTGTGTGGGCAGCAACTGTTTCTCATGGCGATGTAAGGCATTGTATGGTACATGTTGCTCATTGCAGTGATTTGCAGCCAAAACATGGCTTTCTTCAATATGTGTTAAAGACAGACAGATTCATAACAGAAATGATGGAATGTTATTAAAGAAAAACTTTCATCACCATTCCACTCCAGCAAGTAGAACAAGAACTAAAAGAGGAAAGAGAATAAATGCCAGCAACAGGTAGGCTATACAATGCAACTGAACATTTTATTACAATGTTGAAATCTGAGGGAGCACATCAGTGGTCATGTGACTGACCACGAGAAGTGCATTTCAAAGTGTGTAAGCTTAAAAAAAAAAAACACACCTCCAACTTCAGTTTATGTTTATCCAAACGCATGTGTTTTATCACAGAGGAGCCATGCAGATTTATTTTTAGATTTCCTTATGAAAAACAATTACCATATGAATAGGGCTTTTGTCTACTCAATACATTATTTGATTTTACATTTAGCTCTCAGTTTAACACTTTCACAGATATAACAGAATTTTATTGTTAAAGAGAGATTTATCTCTCGGTAAAGAGAGATAAACTCTGCAGGTCTGTGAACCTCCAGGAACATGGAATGGAGACACCCGTTTTAGCCAAGTCAATGAGCTGCATAATCAGGAAACGTGCTCAGAAATAATACTGTTCAGCCAATATTATTGATGTCAGCATCAATAAATGTTCCTAATTGGCTGTTACCAGCAAAGAGAACAGAGTTTCCTGACATGCTGTTTGTAAAACTACCACCCACAGTTTAGTTTGTCGCCGTGTTTCATCATGTTACTATAGCAGACACTTGTCAGAGCTGAGACTCAGCAGACTGTGCAATCTCGTGAGTTTTTTCCATAGTTTCCTATCACTTTCAACTTTCTGGTCTAATGTTAAAAAGGCAAACAGCAAAAACACTTCTATTACATATATCAGAGAGAGAGGAGCTCACCTCCCATTGTCATAGATTGACACTGTTGCTCTCTTTACACACAATATTCTCTGCTCTGTATATCTCTGTATATCTAAATTTTTTTATGCGTGTATGCTTGCCTGTTTCTGCAAACTACATGTTGTTATGTACATCCGTCAATAAATATTATCTGAACGTTTTGAACTGTTCAGTGTGGAGAGAGATTTTGGAACATCAAAGCCAACATTTAATTCTCCACAACCTCACAAAATACTACTTCCACAGACCATGTAACAGAAAACATTAGGAAAACCACATTCAAATATGCACATTTCATTTTCAAGCAGCCACCATCCCCCATAAGAACATTTATGACTGTCTCATGCTGAACCCTGCTGAGAAAAGCTATTCTTTATAGACGCACAGAAACACTGGGACCCTTTGGGCCTTTTTTGGTTACTGAACGAGAAGCAGCGAGCGCTGCCTAACAAAAACAAAGCCGAAGCAGGAAATAGAAACTTCCTGTGCTCTCCCTGTCAAGGCAAAGAGGAAGTAACTGTTGTCTCAGCAACTGCAAAAAACACAACCCTCATGTGCTAAACGATGAACTTCTGCATTCTCAGAGCTACACACGGCTCATATTAACACAACGACAACATTCAGCAAGAGTTTCTCAATGACATGCTGCTTTCTGTTCAGAACAAGAAACACCAGCAAACTGAGGCAGAGGTTGTGTTAACAGAATATTTTATGTCATCAACAGAATTTTTTTAGCAATGATGGAGAAACCTGAGGGTCATCCAGCATTATGACATCACACTAAGGTAGAGGTCTTTACAGGTCCACAAATTTGTTGCTGAACCTGAAGGGACATGGAAATGTGATAAACAAAACCAACCCGGATCCATCTATTATTTTGTTGTACCCAAACCTGTACAGAACTAAGAAAATGCTGTAAATGGTACCGACCTGGACCCATCTATTATTAGACCCAGACCTGGTCAGGAGACAGACACGATGGATCGGCACATATTTCACTGCTTGCCATTGTTGGAAAACAAATGTTTGTGTAGTGTTAGTGGCCATCTCCCCTGTGACGCAACCCGTCCTCCTCCTGACCAAGAAACTTCTTTCTTGCTGATTGAACAAACATGCTTAATCTACTCATTATTCAGCTTCAAATGTCCACTTGCTGCAGAGCCACGCAATTAGCCCAAATTATTATGTGTTTCTCATAATAATTTGGGCTAATTGCCCTTTAAAACTATAACAACGCTTGTTCAGTGCCAGGGCCGCATTGTTAATTTGCTATTATCTATGCTGAGACGAGTCTGATGGCAATTTTAGATACAACAACAGTTCATTCATATTACTACAGAGTTGAAAGGGAAATTAAAAAAGAAGTTGCGGCAATTGGTAAAATCGTCACATCACTGCAGAAGCTCTGGTTTCCATAGAAACAGTAAGCGCCCTGAAACACATTTTGCCATCTTCCCTGTGGGGGGTACACACCGGGAGCAGTGGGCAATCACTGAAGCGTCCACAGAGCAACTGAGGAAAGGTGCCTTGCTCAAGTGTTCTGATGCCTCTCACCTTTTAAAATGGAAGTCAATGGGGTGGTTGCTAGGGCGTGGCTATGAAGTTAATGTCACCAATTGTTGCTGCTTGTTAGCGGAGTGATATGAGCCTACCCCCACGTCTTTTTGAAATTCTGATGCATAGCTATGATGTCACAAATTTCAGCCCAATGTTAAGTCTATGGGTTATTTACCCACTTTTTCGTATGCCCAAAAAGCATTGTGCACCCGATCGCTTATAAAAGTCATAGCACACCCCTCCTCAATAAGCCAGTCAATTTATGTGCCAAGGTTTTGCCAGAAAAAGATGATGCAAGAGAGTTACAGTAATAGCAGCAGCAGACTGACGGCACACATACGCTTATCTGATCACTGTAGATATACGTTATATAAAATATTGCCTAAAATTTTGTTTAAATAAAGACAAACACAGACAAATGAAACCGCTTGGGATCCCAATGGTAATGACAGCATGATAAATACATGTGCCTGTATGTTTGCCATTAACAGTTTATGTAACAATTTAACTAGCTTTACATTAGATTATCTTGATGTTTTCCGAAATATTATACATTATCATTTAAAATATATGGAGTGTGTTAATCAGTTTAGTATTTGCTTCCTCTTTCCTAAAAAGAAAGAGAGCAGGAATTTATTTAATTGGAGAAAATAACTGGAGAAAGTAAACTGCCGAGCGTATAACATTTTCCATCGTACAGACAAATTGTTGTTTTATGAAGGTTCTGTGTGACTCCTTTGGGCATTTAACATGACTCAAATGGCAATGCCATTAGCGTGCAAGTACACAACAAAACACCTTTACTTCCACACCAAAAAAAAAAAATTCTCACGAGCCTAAGCCAGCCACCATGAAATCGGAGAGCAAGAATTTACCATCCTTACTTTGAATGAGAAAGTTGGTGGTGGCCAGCCCCTTTCCTTCAAATAACAGCTATCTCACAGTGCCATGGGACAGAAACAAAGAGGCATTGTGGGTCATGCAGGTAGGACGTGGAGGAGCCAGCAGCTGGCAATCCATTTCAATCCTCTATGTAAGCCTACACCCCCCCAGACCTGTAGTTGTGCACACCTCTCACAGGCCACAGCAGCCTCAATGCTCAGGTTACCCTGAACACAATGAGAACGTCTCTGCTGGAGGGGCCGAAAGCTCAGACTCCAAACACACACTAAACTAACAGCACTAAGTGCAGATAATTAAACCATGTAGGAACACAGAAGAACAAGCCACAAACTAACCTTTGCCCAAAAAAACCTAAGCAACATTCACAATTAGCCAACGAGAGCAGGTGGTGCTTCACCGAACGCAGACAATGTTTGTTTGAGCTCCTTAAATGATGTTTTCCCGCAGTCTATTCAAAGATAACTCTTGAATTGTTTATTTCTTTTTGTATGCACATTTGAACTATTATTTGCTCTAGTAAGTCAACATAATCGCTTTATACGCAAGCAGTCAGAGGCTGGACACACACCTACTCACCCTTATTACTTAAAAGTCATTTCAGGTGTAAACCTTTCGATCGAAAGGATTTAGTTTTGATTAAAATTTTTTTAAAAAATTGTTCAAAAATGTTTTAATGTCTTAAAACACATGCAGTGAAGTTATTCCGTTTCTTTGCCCTTAAGCATGATGGAGACATGGCTAAAGTCCTTCACACTCCGCTGGGTTCCGGCTGTAATATGAACTAGCACATGAAGCTCGTACCAACTGCTGTTGACATGAGCACTACCATGAGACTCTCACTCAACTGGGTCGCACTGTAAAACTAGCACAGCTTTCAGCCTGGGTTATTGTATGCCTGAGAGCTATTCAAGAGTGAAGCATAACGAGGCGAGGGGAAAACACATTTCACTAAACTATACCATATCCCGGAACACTCAATATATTGTTTTTTTAGCTATAATTACTGTTTTATTTACATCATTAACTAAATAGTGGTTAAATATTTAAAACGAGACAATTTCCATTATTGTGATGAAATATTTCCTGCTGAAAAAGAGAGCTGGGCCAAGCCAAACAGCCAACAGGTAGTTGCACTGTGCACTGTGCATAGTTGCACTGTGTGTTTTGTCATTCTGTGCTGAATTGAACAATTAATAAAAATAGGCTTTCCTTATAAAAAAACAGTACATTACCGTAAAGTCAATGGAAAAGAAATCAAATTGTTTTCTTTAGAATGAAGTCAGGAGGTTATTTTCCATTTTAACAAAAGCATTTGTGAGTGATGGTACATGACAGTAAGTGTTTTTGCTGATGAATGTTATGAGGTGTTTCATAGCAGGTCAGATGTTCTCTGCACCTGGAACACTTTAAAAAAAAACATCAGAGCAGGGTTGTGAGAAGATCTCTCTGTCAACATTGTCAATAATGCCGGACACTGACTGATGGCCTCATCAGAGGCAAAACTCAGCAAAGGTCTGTTTTCAAAAGCTTTTGTTAAAAATCAGCTGCCCTGTGGAGATAATGAACGCAGCACTTTTTTTTTACAAAACTCACAAAAACTTGCTTATTATTCAAAATGACTGTGTTCATAAACATAATGAACTCATAACTCTAGACCTTTTGTTCATTTCACAGATTCTTTAACCAGCACATCTCAAAGGTCATTCTGGGTTGAGAGTCATGCTCCACTCACATGCTCTGTAAATAATTTAACTGGGCGTGTCCAAGCATTTGGTGCTGCTGTATAAACATAAACCATGTATGCATGCAGATGTATGCAGGACTGCTGCATGGCTCTGACATGTTGCTGGAACGCAGAGAAATTCCTCCCACCACACGGCTTCATGTTACCTAGCGTGACCCCCACAATCTCCTGACTAACCTCACATCCACCCACACACAGACAGACTCTCCCAGAATAGCAAAAATAACGCTTGTTTCCATTTGTTTGTCAAACACTCCCTAGTTTTCCAGTGTGTGTACAAGCAGTTAGTCCCGCCCCCACTAACATCATGAGCAACCACTTAGAAAAGGCATTCAACCACCTAAAAAAACACCCCAGCAGCCACATAACATTATCTCAACACCTGCACAATATGATCAGACACAGCTAACGTAACCCTTACAGACACCTCAGCGTAGTTTTAGACCAGCCCAGTTGAGCCCAAACCTTTGATACCATACTTTCAGGACATTTTAGCGGTTTATTACACATCCAGGAGCAGTATTAAGCCTCAACAAGTACACTGATGTGCCATTCCACATATTCTAATGTCCTGTAATGTGAGCTTTAAAAAGGAAAAATGCAAACATGCAAGAGCCAAGTTAATGTCTTAGTCATGCTAACACAAATGTTTTACTTGAGTTGGGTGTTTAATAAGTGTTGATGGTCATCTTACAGTATCAGTCCATGTAGAACTAATGAGGTTACTGGCTCACCGTGGTACATCTCTGAACAGACACATTTCCACAGCAAAAAAATAAGACCTGCAGAAGAAGAAAAAACACCTGCAGGTCTTAAACCAGAAGCTGCTAACAGTGAAATAAACCTACATACATTACTGGTATACTGTATCTACTATTAGATTCAAACAAAACCTAAAGACAAACATTTTAACCAAACTGTATCTGTCCCTTTAAGTGGTCCATGATACAGCCATGAGACGTAAACACTTTTTACAATGCACGGAGTATTAATTTGAAGCGGTACCCAGTTACAGGTAATGAAGAAAGACTAGTAAAACACAACTAGACTTCACACAAGTAAACTGTTATCACCAATAGAATATAGAGCCAATAGAGTTTGACGGTTGGGCTCCAAGTACCAAATAAAGTGTTTTTCAGCAGCACTATATTAATTCAGCTGCAGCTTCTCAGTGATGTCACAGTGAAGGCACCTCCCATCATTCAGTCAGGTCATTTACAGCAGAGGAGACAGTGACACATTTTAAAATATTAAAATGGTCCACTCAGATTTCTCTTAAGGGGGCAACCCTAAAGCCCCAGAACCTACGTTATCTTTTCTCAGTTACTAGGCCTTCAGGAAGAACATCTGGCAGTGTGCATGCGTAAAGAATCAACATGCCTGACTTTCCCTACCAAAGAGCCTTGAAACTGAAAAAAAATCAAATGTTCTCAGTCAGGTGCACACTGCAAATGGGGTGAATAAACTGTCTCTTACTGTGGCAGTTGAAATCTGTTTTGACAGACATGGTTGGTTGTTTTAAACTTTTTGGTTCCTCAGAAAGTGCCCTGTGTGCGTGATCTTGAGTAGGGAGTTTTGAACACCAGGGGGACGAGTGGGTGACTCCCCACCTTGTGTGGAAACAGACTTGACACCACAGCTGGAAGAAATCCTAGAGGAAACACTGGTTTCATTTACAAACAGTGTGTGTCAATTAATTTCAATTCATTTAATCTGTTATACACTTCAATAAATAAAAAGCAAACAGACTTTGAGAGATGTTTATAGTTTCTTAGGCCCGAGCACCATCATGGTGGCTAATGTAACAGTCACTGGGGAAGCACTTTGAAGTTTGGAGGTGTGGCTTTGTAAATATTTCAGGCTGGACTATCTAACGAGAAGCTGGAGAAGGCAGAAGACATTGTATGTGGTTGAGGAACACTGAACCATTTTCTCCTATGGCCCCTTCACTGCTGAAGTCCAGAGCTGGGAACCTCCTCATTACGATAACAGTGCTGTGCATCCACAATAAAACTCTTTGTGCTGTTTCTCAATCCCATGGACTCCATTTCTGTCACTCCCAATGTACAGGCGGAATCAGATTTCCAATGGATGGTCTCCGGAGGCCAGCGAGATGCTGGGAGATTGAGGGCTCATTCCCATGCTGCTCCAACATCAAATGTGTCGACAGCACTCGCTGAAGTTGGATAACAGAATACAATCAACAGACTCCAGGGGAGGACTCAAACCTGACTGTGCTAAGAGTAGAAAAAAACAGGGTCACACTTCCAGTTTAGATGATCCCCATTTTCCAATCTCATAAACACTGTATGTAAAGTCCACGTTTAAACCGAGATCTTACGGCATCTCTAAATCTCATGTAGCTCAGGACCATTTTATATGGGTTGGCTCACTCTCCAACAGGGCCCAGTAAGTAGGTTTTACAACAGCCCTGTCCTTGAGAACATACTCCTATTTTCATATTCTTGAAGAGGTTTGCTTTAGTCTTCATATACGCTCATGTCAGCATCTGTGAGTTTGAGGGTCTACTCTAGGCCTACCACAACACTTGTCGTATTAACCAGTAACCCAGGCCTGATTAGTCCCATTCCCATGTGTTTACTTTTCACATGTAGTCTGGCTTGTGCTCTTGCTAACTTAATACTAATAACAATAAATGTTATTATTAGAGGTTAGCCGATTGGTGGAACAATATATAGCTTGCATATAGCTAGTGATGTGAGAAAGCAAACCGATATGTTCATGCAGCCGGCAGAAACAAACAAATCAAAAACATCTGATTTCAATTTTTATCATAACTGCAATAATGCAGAACAATAATGCAAAATATTTTGTTATTTTGATTAAATAATCATCAAGTGTTAAAATAGAAGCAAATAAAGTGCGAGACTATACATATACATTTATGTTATTTTAATTATCTGTCCTTTGTGCAGGCCATCTTTAAGTATGACTATTTTTATTCCATCTGTAACATTAATGGGTCGTTCACTTCGCATCTGTTGACAACTCAAGTATGTAAGACTGGTAAGTGCTGCAGAAGCATCGTTCAGTAGTTTGTTAATATCAACATTTATAAATAGCTAGATTTTTTAATTAAGTTTTAATTTTCATTTTATTTGTTAACCTTAGTTAATGCGCTATGAACTAACATGAATGGACAAGAATGTGGCCCAAATCTCAGTTTTCATTAACATGTTCAGTTCATTTTTGAGAAAAGAAAACATAATAGTCTTCTTTTTTGTATAAATAAGTCTTTGAATAGACTATACATACACTCCTGATCAACAGTTTAGGGGCACATAATCATTAGAAACAACAATACCATAAACACAAAAAAATTAGCCCCTCTAAAATTGAATGGACTTAAAGTAAAACATATTGTATGTTGCAGTCTATTTAGCGTATGTGAATATGCAAGACATGCAAAAACATTTTAGTTTTAAAGCAATAAAACCATTGCCCAACCAAATTGCAACCTTCAGAGTTTCTACAGTATTCCACGTCTCTATGACATCTCTGTCAAGTCCATAACACGGACTGATTCCTGATCTACAATGGAAAAAAAACAAATAACTGTGTGATTGTTTGGGGATGTTTTGCTGCATCAGGACAAAGATGCTTCACTGGTACTGAAGAAACTGAAATCTGCTCCATGCCAGAGAATTCGTCAGCTCACACACAGATGGCTTAACACTAATACTCAACTGGGCATTCAGCAAGACAATGATTATAAACACAAAAGCAAGTCAACCTCACAAAGGCTGACAAATGAAATTAAGTTTTGGAATGGCATAGTCATAGTCCAGACCGAAAGCCCACTGAAATGATGCTGCAGAGCTGAAACACAGGCTTGATGCTGGAAAGCCCTCAAAAGCCCCTGAGATGATGCAGATCGGCTTTCCTGTAGCCAAAATCCTCCACAGCAGTATAAAACTCTCAGTTAACTACAGAAACTCTCTGACTGCAGTTAATGCAGTATTAATGCAGTAAACACTTTTAACTTTATTTCTCACACAGAGGCAGAGTTATATAAATGCCAGACATTAATATATTTTTGTTCATAAAGACAGTTTGACACATTCACAGGTTTTGGTTAAAGAGCTAAGGACACTCGCTGTTACTGTACATGTTTCAGTCTAATCGGTGAACTGCTGCACAGCTCCCACAGTTACATGGCACCAAAGTTTCTGTCCTAATCTGAAAAGAAACTGTATTTTTGTAACACAACAATAGCTTTATTCTTGACCAACTGCTGTCCTGCTCAGATGTAAACAGCTTTTCCAAGCCATTTATTAGGTATTAAATGTACTTAATAGTACTTCTAAAACAACTTTTTATTTTTACTCTATTTAGACAAAGTGGAAAAAGAAAAACAAGTCACACTGTTTTACAATAAAAGCACTAAATGAAATCATTCATCCTTCTGGAGTTTACTAGTTCATATTTAAAACAACAAAGCTATATAAACCACTCATACATGCACTATATACCTGTATATACTCATGCTACAGGTGTTAAAGGTTCGATTAACAAGGAATCCTCTCTAGAGCAATTAACCTGCCACTTATGTTCCAGGCCTGACGTGTCAAAATATAATGTTTCACCTTCATGTGAAGGCTTTAATTTTGCTTAGCAACAGAATACTGCAAACATCTCAACAAAAGCTCATGATCAACACACACTTCCTCATTCCACAGAAATCTTCTTTAGCCTTGCTGGAAATGTTTTGCAAGGACAAATCATGCTTTTTCATCTAATAAGTATCTAATTTTAAAAATGAATAAAAATTATTTTTTAAACATTAAAAAAATACTGTCTGGGTGACTACTATCTATCTTTATTCTCTCTGAATTTAGTTTTTCATTGAGCAGATGTTTTTATCCACTATAGACATAGAATTTTTAAATGTTACAATACCTACTAAACAGGCCAAATAAGCAGACAGTAACAAGAGAATTGCAAAAATACAAAGTTTTAAAATTAAATTAAATTAAAAGTATGTGCTGGGACACACGTTACTACATGGACTGTAGTAGAGACTTCACCCTGACAGCATTAAAAGCCATTTTAAGATGCAAAGTGTTACATTTCACACTTAAACACCACTTACTGACTCCCTCAGCATACATAAAGATGCCACTGAGGAACACACACCCTCTTTATTGTAGCCATGTTCTGCCACAGGAGGCTGTATTTGTCCCGATAAAGCTCTGAGGACCTCATGAATCTTTGGGAGTTTTCTTACAACACGAGCTCGTCAAGTGGATGTTTTCAACGGGAACAAAGCAGCCAAGAGCATGTCTGGGAGCAAATGTCCGAGGAGCACTGAAGTTAAATTAGTTTCAGATGTTGGTCGATAGCTTGTTTTGAGGGCTGCTCAGGGAAGGTCTGTGTTTTTAGATCTGACAGGCCAGTAAGTCATACAAACGCCTTATATGACAAAAAAACAACAACAAACGAAACTGAAATCCAGGAAATCAACATGGCTGAGCTTGTTTGTATATGTTTGAATACAAATGTACAGTCAGTGGCATGATGAAATACACTAGGCAACCGTCTAAACATTTGCTAAAAAATAAATCAATGAAAATAACAACAAAAATCTGCAAAAAAAAATTAATGCAATATTTTTTAAAACATTTAAAATATACCTTTATAAATAAAACCCCATCTAAACCAATACAGACAGACAATCATTATCATACACAAACAGAAATGCCTAAACGTGAATGCGTAAAAGCATTTAACCTCTCACAATGGCTTTGCTAATATCAAAGGCCTGTGATATTTTCTACTCCAGAGGAGGGATCTTATCCAGCATCAGACTCCCCCAACATCCGCTGGAAATGCAAACAAATTAATTACGATTCTGTGGGTTGGGAACACTCAACGAAACCACACCAACTGTGTCCACCGCACAGGAAAATCCAGACCCCATCGTGCACACAATGGAAAACCAAGCAGCTATTTCAAAGCCTGAGTGCAATAAAAAATCTACTAAAGTATAAAAACAGCTACTTAGCTACTGAGCAATTTAGCCTACATTTACAAACCACACAACTGACTACCATCATAAAAAGTCATTTTTATTTTAAAATAGTTTATTCAAAAACTGTGTTAATAAAAAAATGAACTACAAAGCAACATCTTTGTAAATTCATTGTCGCACAACATTTGTCGATTACTGTAGATCATATTCAGGCTGTTGAGACCCACAGTCTCAGGTTCAGGAACATCAAAAACAACTCTTCTGATCAAACAATTCAGATGAATTGAAGTGTGTCAGTTGATAAGCCGTCTTGGTGTACTCAAGTAAGGGAACATCTGCTTCTTATTTCAATGCCTGCATGCAATTGGCATGCAACCGTTTTTACCTGTTCCTTCCATTAAAAAGTGGCCATGAAAACACAATGACTTCAGCTCCTGTTGGCAGTAAATGAATTAGCTTGCTGATGTAAAGTACGGTGATCAGAATCATGGCCTCTAAATCCCTGTGTTTACAAACAAGCGGGAACAAGAAAATGAAACTGGAAAAACAACCTGAATAAAAAACATCACATAACTGCTATAAGAGCTGTTCCAAGATCTCAAACAAATAAAGTCATGACCCTCACGCTGGATATGGCCCTCACATGACTTAATGAATATTAATCTCACATGACTACTGGATTGGAAACCAAGTTAACAACTGTGTAACTACAAAAATTCAAGTGCCACTGCGCATACAATATAAACTCTAAACTACGGGAGACAGGACACTGTAGATTTGTCATTTATTATAAAGAGTGTATCGTAATACTGTAAATAAGATGACACATAGTAATTCCACCTTTAGTAACGCAACAGTCTATAGAAGAGAAGGAACACAATGGCACACAGCTCTTTTTTCAGAGCTCTCTTTTTTTAGCTTTCAGTGTCCATTCATCTGTCATTTTCTGTACAGTCTCATGCCAGCAGCTCATCTTTTCTCACACATCTCAACACCAAGCTTAACATCGAGTTAGCTACTAATGCTTTCCCTGTTGTTGTCAGATGGTCTGACAGCACAGTGAAATATGAAACAAACCGACCAACTTTATTAACATTCGTGACCTACAAAAGACAAAACATCAGAAAAACATCCCACAACAGACCAACTGATAACCAGCTGACAGATCTGAGCTATTTTGGCATAAAGTAGCCACTTATTTTTTGCTCTGGTCATGTGACTCTATCTATAAATAATTATATGGGCCAACACAAGTGCATGTCAGATCACAAGAGAATAAACATGTAACACTTTACACTAATGTCTCATTAACACTACAGTCTCAGTTACCATTAGTTAATGCATCAGCTAACATTAACTAACGATAAACAATAAATTGTTCATATTAATAATGCAAATAAAATTGTGCATTGTTCAGTTATGTTACTTTATTATGCACTAATGTGAATGTGAGTAATGTAAATAGGACCTTATTATAAAGTATAGGACCTTATTTTACCTATAACCATTGTTCATGCCATAACACTGGAACAGTATTAAAGAAGCCAGACTGCAGTGTGATTTTGATGGTCAAATTTAATTCAATAATCAATTAATTTTAAAACTTTCGTTTTCACATTTCCATATATAATTTGCACAGATAATAAGTAAACATTTTATGTACGCACTGTAAAAATGTTGTTTCAGTAGACTCGCAGAGATAAAGAAACTTTACAAACATCTTAAATGTCTGTGTAAAGAATATTTTGAAAGTCATCTAAATTGTTAACTTACTGTGAATTTGTGAAAAATATGAACTGTACGTGAAACAAAAACAGGCAGAAGAAGCTCTTCTGTAAGACTTCTTCGGGAAGTTACAACAGATGACTTCACTGTACAACTACACGTGATTTATTCAAACAGCCTGAATTCACGCGTTTATAAACACTCTTTTATTATTATTATTAATATTATTAATATTATTATTACCTGTCGTGTGAAGTGTTCACGTCCACAGCACACCCTCCATGAGCACCATGTTCAGCGCTCGGACCCTCAACACTGCCCTTTAAAGAGCCTTTCATCCATTCCTGAGCACTTTCACAAAGATTACTGCTGGTTCTGTCCGGATCGGCGAGGCTCTGCTGCAGTAAGGCGCTCTGGACCGAGCCCGGACCGGACACGGTGAGGAAGTGCAGCGTCGCGGTCCCGCTCTCGCATGTATCCAGATCAACGCTCCTCACTTTCCGCTGCCTCCACTGAGAGCTCTCCCCCGCGTTCCTCTTGGCCGTCCCGGAGCCGCTGACGCTTCCCTGAGGTCCAGTCCCGACGTCTGATCCGCTGTCCGAGTCTAATGTTCCGCCTAACGACGAGGTCCGGCTGCCCGCCGTCGCCATTTTCTCTCCTCAATGTTCGCCTCTTAATAGATCTGTGACAGAGGGAGTGGCTTCCGAGCAGATGAGAGGGGCCGGGATGAGCACGCCTACAAGTAAGGTGTCAACCTATATCGCGAGAAATAAAATAGTGCGTCGTTTAAAGGAAAAATAATAAAGACTTCAATGTACTGTAATACTGTAATACTGTACTGTAACACTGTAATACTGTAATACTGTAACACTGTAATACTGTAATACTGTAATACTGTACTGTAATACTGTAATACTGTACTACTGTAATACTGTAATACTGTAACACTGTAATACTGTAATACTGTAATACTGTACTGTAATACTGTAATACTGTACTGTAATACTGTAATACTGTAACACTGTAACACTGTAATACTATACTGTAATACTGTAATACTGTACTGTAACACTGTAATACTGTACTGTAATACTGTAATACTGTACTGTAGTACTGTAATACTGTAATACTGTACTGTAATACTGTACTGTAATACTGTAATTCTGTAACACTGTAATACTGTACTGTAATACTGTACTGTAATACTGTACTGTAATACTGTAATACTGTACTGTAATACTGTAATGCTGTAACACTGTAACACTGTAATACTGTACTGTAATACTGTAATACTGTAACACTGTAACACTGTAATACTGTAATACTGTACTGTAATACTGTACTGTAATACTGTAATACTGTACTGTAACACTGTAATACTGTACTGTAATACTGTAATACTGTAATACTGTAATACTGTACTGTAATACTGTACTGTAATACTGTAATTCTGTAACACTGTAATACTGTACTGTAATACTGTAATACTGTAATACTGTACTGTAATACTGTAATACTGTACTGTAATACTGTACTGTAATACTGTAACACTGTAACACTGTACTGTAATACTGTACTGTAATACTGTAATACTGTAATACTGTAATACTGTACTGTAATACTGTAATACTGTACTGTAATACTGTAATACTGTACTGTAATACTGTACTGTAATACTGTAATACTGTACTGTAATACTGTTCTGTAATACTGTAATACTGTACTGTAATACTGTACTGTAATACTGTAATACTGTACTGTAATACTGTACTGTAATACTGTAATACTGTACTGTAATACTGTACTGTAATACTGTAATACTGTACTGTAATACTGTACTGTAATACTGTAACACTGTAATACTGTACTGTAATACTGTAATACTGTACTGTAATACTGTTCTGTAATACTGTACTGTAATACTGTACTGTAATACTGTAATACTGTAATACTGTACTGTAATACTGTTCTGTAATACTGTACTGTAATACTGTACTGTAATACTGTAATACTGTAATACTGTACTGTAATACTGTTCTGTAATACTGTACTGTAATACTGTAATACTGTAATACTGTACTGTAATACTGTACTGTAATACTGTAATACTGTACTGTAATACTGTACTGTAATACTGTAATACTGTAATACTGTACTGTAATACTGTACTACTGTACTACTGTACTGTAATACTGTACTGTAATACTGTAATACTGTACTGTAATACTGTTCTGTAATACTGTACTGTAATACTGTAATACTGTACTGTAATACTGTACTACTGTAATAATGTAATACTGTAATACTGTAATACTGTACTGTAATACTGTTCTGTAATACTGTACTGTAATACTGTAATACTGTACTGTAATACTGTACTGTAATACTGTAATACTGTACTGTAATAATGTAATACTGTACTGTAAGACTGTTCTGTAATACTGTACTACTGTACTGTAATACTGTACTACTGTACTACTGTAATACTGTAATACTGTAATACTGTACTGTAATGATGTAATACTGTACTGTAATAATGTACTGTAAGACTGTTCTGTAATACTGTACTACTGTAATACTGTACTACTGTAATACTGTAATACTGTACTACTGTAATACTGTACTGTAATAATGTAATACTGTGCTGTAATACTGTAATACTGTACTGTAATACTGTAATACTGTACTGTAATAATGTACTGTAATACTGTGCTGTAATACTGTAATACTGTACTGTAATACTGTACTGTAATAATGTAATACTGTAGTGTAATACTGTAATACTGTACTGTAATACTGTACTGTAATACTGTACTGTAATACTGTATTACAGAACAGTATTACAGTATTACAGTATTACAGAACAGTATTACAGAACAGTATTACAGTACTGTAGTACTGTAATACTGTAATACTGTACTGTAATACTGTAATACTGTAACACTGTACTGTAATACTGTAATACTGTACTGTAACACTGTACTGTAATACTCAAAATTTCATGTTGAGTGTTGGATGTTGACAGTTGTTGCATTATTTCCTATTTCCGTTCAAGCGTATTTCCAGGCATTTCTTGTCACCAAACATGAGTCGTTTCAGACAGCCCACACACAACATTACATACACAATATCACATACACAACATCACACACACAATATCACATACACAACATCACACACACAACATCACACACACAACATCACACACACAACATCACACGCACAATATCACACGCACAATATCACACGCACAACATCACACACACAATATCACACACACAATATCACACACACAATATCACACACACAACATCACATACACAATATCAAAAGAGTCCTGTTACCTAACTAACAAAATACTTTTGCTAGTTAAAAGCTACATTACTCCAAAAACATCAGTTACCACATCTCATAAGTCAAAACACACCCAGAAAATCAAGAGTCAAGATTTATTTGTCACATACAAGTTATATAGAATACAACAAGTAGTGAAATGTGAATCTCAATGCTCTGTTAGACTGTGAGATAAATACTAAAAAGTAAAAACACACGAAATGAAAAAAAAAAACAAAACACAAAAATACAGTTGGACCAGTGATCAAAGAATAACAGAATAAATTTGTACGTGGATGGCGTAGATGAATTGTATAAATTATAATAAAGTGCAAGTGCAGTGTGCAAGTGAAATGCAGTGTGCAAAGTGGTATAACTTGCATGTTATGCCAGAGTCACTTAAATGTAGTGTGTATGTTTAAGTGTCTGATGGCCTGAGGGAAGAGACTCCTGTGTTTACAAATACTTCTTATATTATTCTCTGCAGTTCTGAAATTCTGTTCCAACATTCAATCCAACTCTGTTCTTATACAGTGTTTTCAAGGAAAGTTATCTTGTTTCAAAGATTTTGCGATATTTACATGTAAAGAATGGGATCTGTGCAGTGCACGCGTTCTCAAAAAGCTAACATAGTTTATTACTGTTTAAGTCATTTGCTTAAGCTCAGTAAACAGTAATAGAGTTTTTAAATATTAATCAGCAATTGATGAAGAAGCCTTATATTTAATTTTAATAATATTAATATTATTTTACTTATAATATTATTATACTAAGGTTGTGTTTAACTAGGTTACTGACATATCAGTTCTACCAATTAATCCTCACAGACTTATCTGTTTTCTGCAAGAAATCTGCAATTTCCTAAACTTGTGACTTTAAAAATGTGACTTTAATAATGGCAATGCAGGTAAAAATGACACTGCCTAGAACCAGCAGTGATATTTTTCCACTGCTCAGGGTGCGTGTGTTCACTACTCACTGGATGGGTTAAATGCAGAGATCACATTTCAAGTATGGGTTACCATACTGACAAGTATGTCACTTTCACTTTTTATGTAAGACCACATACTGTAAGAGAAACATAAGCTTTTAACCATTAAAACTCAAACCTAATCCCTCTCCTAGTTCTGGTTTTAAAATTCATTGTGATTGATTGAACATGCTTGGTTTGTTGAAAATGCATGCACCAGAGAAAGGTCCTGAATCAGCAAAAATGTATCATTTTAAGCAAAGCTCTGCTGGGTCTCCTGTTGGTTGAATATAAGCCAGCAGAGAATGAATTTCGGGAGCTGCCGAAAGCGATTTCCTGTTCAAGTAGATCTTCTCCATCAGTAAATGCTATTCTTAGCCATGCAGTCACGCTTCCTGCAGCTCCTACATTTCCTGCACATGACTGTGGCACATGGTATTTTTGCACCAACTTGTGTAATGTCAGCACTATTCAATGCAGTTTAATCTGTTACACCCCAAATAGTCAAACAAAATGAGAGCATATTTTTAAATAATTTATGTATTTATTTATGTTTTAAATAATTTATGTATTGTTTTACTACTATAAGTATATATCATTACATTATCTACAACACGCAGTGTGATTTGCAATCATTTGTGGGGGGAGGACAATCCTCGGTTCCTGGGTTCAATAAAATCTTTCCACAGCTGTTTCATGCCCAGCACCACACATGGAAGAATGGCCCGCTGTTTCTTTGAATGACCATGGAAAGGCAGTGCTATTGTACACGGGTCCATTATGTACAGTATGTGATATTCCACAGGAAGACTTCCATTTGATGGACAAAGTTTTTCATTCATGTGAAACTTACCTTCACAAATAATGACAAGTGAACAAATAACTTCAAGTAACATTCTTACTACAGCTGCACTGAGTAAAGAACAACCAATAGAAATATATCTTGGCTCTAAGAGCAATGACGATGAATGTGTGTGACAGTGTTTAAACATAAATCCTCACATAACTCGTCTCTGAAACCCTCCAAACATTCGTAAGACATCGTTCTAAAGGATTCTTAAGGAATTACAGGCAGGAACCTACAATTATGGATCTATTTATAGATGTGGATTTATGGAAATAGATGTGTGAAATAGATCCAGAAATTGTAATGATGGCAATGATGAAAGAAGAAAAAATGGAACTCCCTCAAGATTAAGCTTCGCCCATGTGTGTGTGTGTGTAGCACACATGAGTTTGCTTGCGGAACTCACAATGGTCTAATGGAAATTACTACCAAAATAGTTAGCAACTATTTACTAACTAACAATAATACAAACTAGGTTAGTTTTAAAAAAGATGACTAGTTTTGAATAAATTGCAATTTAAGTTAATATTTGAACACTGGTATGTATATCCTCCCTCATGCGCAGTGCCTGGTACAGATGAGTTCAAAACAAAGACTCATCTCCACCCGGTCAACACAGACACAGCCTTCACTCCAAACCAACCACATATAATACACAGCATATAACGGTGATTAGCAATATTTTCATGTGTTCCTTCACAGGGTTAAAAAAACCAATAAATAGAATAAAAAAAACCTGTCATGAAAACAATATTTCAGCCATTTAATGTATATTATTATTATAAAAAGTAATTTGCATTAATGTTTTCATAACACATACCTTTAAACCCGCTACATTTATTCAAAGTGTAATTACAGGTCTAGCGGTTTGTCAGTATGTCTCTGTTTCTGCATCGAGAGAGAGGCATAATGAAGTATAATGTATTATACTAATGGTCATCAATTTTATAAATTTTTCTACAAATGGTTTTTATTTTCTTAGTACAAAGCAATTTCTTGTTTTCTTTTGATTTTGGGGTAAAATAAGACATCGGCTTTTTATTCAATTTATTCAATTAAGTTTTATTTCTATAGCACTTTTCACAATTTTGCAGCTTTACTGAAAAAATAGTAGAGAAAGAAGTTTTACCAAAACTATATTGCTGGACAAAATGTATGCAACTCTAATTCTAGTTCCAATGTATAACCGCCTAATGTATAAATATATAACTGTAAGTAACTGTAATGTACTTTAAGTTGCTTTGGATAAAAGCGTCTGCCAAATGTGTAAATGTAATCCATTCATTTACTTCATTCTAAGATAAGGGTTGGGTTGTGCACTGTAAAACTGCTTCTATTCAATTTAACATGTTGAAACATCCTGACTACATTTCGTTACATTAACAAAGGGTTACTAAATCAGGATTAACCTTTATGGACCTTTATGGAAATTAGTTTGCACATTTTTACAATATAGTGGCATCAGAATAATGACCAAAATCTTTCAAGTTTCATGTTAAACTTGCAGATGTAGCCCCACTGCTAAACATGGAATAAACCAGGAAAGCAAGACTGATGGAAACTGCAGTTAATCAGCTTTAATCACAGCTGTTAGGACACTATGGGCATTTGACAAGCATTTGCTAACTGATGAATAACCAACTAACACACAAAACAGCTATTTTAGTATCAATGCAAACCATTGCTTGAGCCCTATGAATTATTATGAAATAGAATATTTAACTCAGAGATCACAGGCTGATAAAGGTTTGAACAATTATCCTGGGAGGTTAAATTACAACATGCATCCATCTACAGCCTAAGATTGTGGCTTTGAATGACAGGGCTTATCTATTTTTGATCTTAGTGAAGACATCAAAACCGTGGAATGCCGCAGACTGAAATAACTGACATAAGCAAAAATGAAACTGGGCTTCCATTACATACATCATCTTCAGAAGGATGCAGTCATGTGTTCTATATGTGATAGTATTCCACAATGAATCTCTCAACACATTGTGTGTGACAGGAAAGGCCTGGAGTCATTTATGAGGCTGTTATAACCTATTCATACGTCACTGTGTGCTGTGACATGCTGCATCCCTTCATTGTTTTCCTCACCTTGTAAGTTGCTTTGGATAACAGCGTCTGTTAAATGCCTAAATGTAAATGCACTGTATTGCCTACTTTGATAAATGTGCTGAAATGTTCTGCTTAAGCAAACTGCTCTGTAACACAACACTTGCACTGCCTTTATGCATGTAGATGAATACTGAAAACGTAGTATTCCCACCAACACACAAAACTTGTCTCAGTCAGTCAGCGGTATAAAGACAGCAAGGTCACAGGTGAAGCCGCTTGATTACAGAGTAGAAAGTAGCAACTCTCGATTCATTCACTAAGATTAACGTTTGAGTTCAGCCAAATCCTCTGTAACTCCATTAAATTAAACCCCACAGTGTCAGGAATCAGAAAGGGACTCCACTACAGGCTCAAAAAATTAATAAATTCAATAACTAACAAGCAGCAAACAGAGTTCAGTTCCAAGGGACATCACACCGGCAGCAGAAAGGGAGGCTATGGACCAGACACCGGGAGGGAGCAGGGAAGGAGAACAGCTGGGTGGATGGGTTGGAGGGAGAACTGAGGAAGTCAGGTTGTAGAGCAGGAAACTTGCGAGCAGGATAATGAGGAAGGTTGGAGGGAACCAGAAGCAGGCAGGACAATGATCAAGAGGCTGGGCAGACTGGGGCAATAAAAGTAGGCAGACAGAAAACCAGGATACAAAAACAGGAGTCTAAAACAATGTGCTAGAGACAAGATGAGAGAAGTCATTCGGCATGACCACACACATGATTTGATACAGAACAAGAGGGAAACTATAAAGGGGAGAAAACAAGGAACAACAGGTGAAGGGCATGATGAGAATGAGGTAACAAGGGGGTGTAGCTAACAGAAATAAGGGGGCGGGTAGATGCCACAATGAAAGCACAGCACATGGCGAGCTGTCGAACAAAGGCCATGTTATCCAGCATAACAAAACATGTCGACAATTCACAAGACAAACAAAAACCTGGGTTGATCAGACCAGGGACCTGACAAACAGTGTCTGAATTAAAAGCAGTGGTTGCCAGAAACAGACATAATAAAGACTGGTACTTTGCGTATGATGTTGTTGAGGTTCTTTAATATTACAACGTGTCTAGCAAAGACCTAGTAACCATATAGTGTCTTTATTTACTGTCACCCTGTTGTTTGTTACTGTTGGCTTTATTAACAAATGTTAACAAAACATTTACTTGAATACTTTGTTTATAGAATTGAATATTGTTAATACAGTAGTTGGTATTAAGCAGTTAGGACCTCCTCCTCACTCCCATCTGACCTGATGAACATTAAAAACATAAATGTTTGCTGAATGTTATAAGAATGTTTGCTGGACAGTGACCTGTGGATGTGCAGAAGTACAGATCACAGAGCGGTATGGAAGGCTGCATTAAAGGGGGGGAGGATGTGCTCTCTTGTTTTTGGTATTGCAGGCATCATCATTTAAAAATGCTTAGAATCATTTTTGCAAAACAGCACTGAAACACAGTGGAACATCACCTGACAGATTGCATATAAAACTGGAAAATATGTCCAACATTCTTTTCTTTGTTTTTGGAATTACGTTTTTTTGGAAATTTTATTTTGTTTAAAATAATTTAAAATAATAATGTTTAATGTAATTAATGTTTGGTACAATGAGAATGTCACTATTTTAAGAGATGACTTTATAATAAACATGCATGTGCACAAAAATGAATGCAAACATACAGCTCCCATCCCCCAAAAACATACCCACCCTGTCTGGCCTCTGGGAGAATCCAGACATCTCCTACACAACTGACATTCCCATTTCAAATTCCAAGGAACAAAAGAGGCTGCCCACAGTCAGCACAGACAAACAGCACAGCTACAGTGAACACAGGGCCCTTGGTAGAAAGACAATCACAGTTAAAAGAGGAGGGAATGTTTGATTTAAAAAATGATGAGAACAGAGGTTAGTGTCCCCACCTTCACAAGAATGTGTTAATAATTCACTTCATAAAGGTGAAAACACCTTTGATGTAAAATCATTTCATCTTAATTGTAAAAATACTGATGAGCAACATTGTGGATTTGTAGATAATATTTATTCTGAAAATATTAGGAAGCACATGGATCAACATTTTTAGAATTTTTTTTTAAATTTATGCCACCACATATAAGATCATGTTTGTATTGTTCATATGTGTGTCTTTTTTGACATATAATTATTTTTTCCATTGATTGTCTTTCTATGCATTTTTCTTTCATTTATTAAAATTAAATATTTTTTTCTTTATTTCTTTTGTTCTATTATTTCCATTGTCTGATAAATTACATGGGTCAGTGTTATAAGGCAACCAAGTTTTTTTTGTTTTCAAAAATCAAGTCATTCTCATTAAAGCATTAAACTTAGAGCATTTTTAAGGTTAAATTCCACATGGTGTTTTCATGCTCTTGCCTTTAGTCATTTTTGATCATGTCTTCAAATGTGAGTGTTTCCTGTTTTTCTGTCATTCTGTCTGTTTTTAGTGGAATGTTTAGTCTAAAAAAATATTGTGTAAATCTACATTCAGCTGCTGTAGGGTCACGGGTCAGAACAACAGGAGTTTTAACTTTGTTAATGTCACAAAGGGGTTCTAAATAAATAGTTTATAAAGTAAAAACTTTATAAAGGACATGTTGAATACACATCCACTGATTAATACTCATTAACTTGCATGTACTTGCATCATTTATACTGAATGTGTTTGTGAAATTAGTGAATTTATTTATGGATTTAATTGATTAGAAAACAGTGTCGCGTGATATTGCTTCGTTTTCTGCTTCTCGTGGGTAAGTAGCAAGTCGAAACGCTTTCATTGTAAAAGCGCACAACACTGCCACCTTCTGCCTAAATTAGTGGTGTAGTCTACGTGAATGTGAAGCGATGTGACGCCGTGTTGAATTCTGGGTAAATGTCCCTCCCTGTGATTTGTCGCTTCGTTGTTTTCCTCACCTTGTAAGTCGATTTGGATAAAAGCATCTGTTAAATGCCTCAATGTGAATGTGTCATTAGGAGGCTCGTGCTGGCTTTCTGCTAGTGAGTTTAGGGCAGCATTTTGATTTTCTGTCGTGATTATGAAAAGTGTCATCACTGTAGATCATTCCTGCTGCATCGAGAACAGTCACAGTAACTCGAGAAAACTGAACAACATAATACGTGGTTTTCACCTTTTCTTCATGTAAAAACACACAGGGAAGAAGGTTGAGGAGGTGACCAGAAGACACCAGATAGCAAATCTGTTAATGCTTATCACTTAATAAAATAATCACATTGCTGAGTGGTTTTAAAGTTTAGTCTTTTGTAATATTGCATTTACCTGTATGACTGTCACTCGGCCTTTGAATTAGCAGAACTTACACACAACCACTACAAAACTCACTGATTCACTGACTTGTCATTTGTTGAAATAAAAATGTATGTATACGCCCCAACATGCATGTGGTGTGAGGTCCACATTCTCTGTTCATCGTATACCCATAAGGAAAGGTGAAGGACATGTTGAAACTACCAGACCTCTCCAAAGTAAACTGATTTAATTAAATTGAATAAAATTAATTAATTGTATTGCGGTAATTGATTGTGGATGAAAGACAACGCTTAACCTGTGATGGCACCCTAACAGAAATAAAGGCCACGCAGGGGGTGGTGGCCAAATGAGAGAGGTTTTTAAGAGCTAATTTCTGTGGTTTGTGAATCTAACTATATTTTTCTGATTTTTTTCTAACCTTTACTTCTGTTCTCTATTTTTATTTTAATGGAGAATAATGGTTTAAAATTTAAGACGAGTGTGTTTTTGGAGGCAGAATGACAGAGAATTTCTAAGATATCAACAGAAACAAGAGGGATCGGTAATCATTTTTGGAAAGAAACTTTTTATGCAGATGCTGCAGGAATAAAGTATAACATAAGTTAACAGATGAGAGAAAAGATGGGTATTTATCACAGTTGGTAGAAGTTCAGAATTTAAGAGAGGTGGATAAAGAGTGGCCATACATAGATTGGCAAACAACAGTGAAAAGTTTTGTAGAGTGAGAGTGCTGGTGGAATATTTAGATGAAGTCTGCTCTTATAATTACAACAGAGTCCACAAACAACACTCAATATTGGAAACACATACCGATGAGTGTTTAGGTTCCAGTTTATAAATTTGTCTCTACCTATTGTGCAGCCATTTTGACTGGGATTCCTAGGGAGGTGGTCATTGGTCAAAAGAAAAAAGAATTTGTTAGCCGTCCCAGAAACTCAAACAGATAACACAGAGCTCCTGAGAGAAATGGAGCAACAAGTTCGTTCTGAATGATGCTCTCAACATGACACAGATGTGGACTTAATAAAATCAGCTAAACCTATAAGAATAAAAATAAGACCAGGAGCCAAATTGCCCAGAAAACTGCAATATTCATTGTGCCCAGAAACAGTACAAAGTATCAAAAATACAACAGAGGGACTGATTGCAGCTGGAGTTGTAATACACCCATATTACCTGTATGTCAAAACAGATAAATCAACATGGGGTTTGGTGCATGATCTGAGAGCTGTGAAGGTGAGGTGCTCAATCCATACACACTGTTGACAAACATCCCCCCAGAAGCAAAATATTTTACTGTGATTGATCTATGCGCTGCTTTCTTTAGCATTCTTGTAGTGGAGGAAAACAGACATTTGTTTGCATTTACCTGTCAAGATACCCAGTGAACATATATGTGTCTTTCACAAAGCGATCATCACGAAACAGGGCATTAAGTAAGACACCAATACCACAAACTGTTAGACAAATGACATTTTTGGGAATGGTTTAGTTCTGATTGGGTAGAGGATTATGCAATGATCTGCACCTCTAAGATGATTAATGAAACAAGCAGGACAGCAAAATGTAAGAGCTCCGCTTACATGGACTAATGATGCATTGCTCGCATTTGAGTCACTAAAAAGGTAACTTCAAAGTGCTCCAGCACTAGCAAACCCAGATTATACAAAACCTTTCCATTTGTATGTAGCTGAAAGAAGAGAGAATTTTGCCTCTGCTGTCTTGATGCAAGAAACATGTTAAAGTCAATGCAAGCAGCCTATTGCATTTTATAGTGCTAAACTTGATAATGTAGCACAGGGCTACCCATCATGTTATCGAGGACTTGCAGCTGTATATGTTATGTATATGTTAGCTGTATATATATTATGCTTATGAAAAAGCCTGTTCTCTGACTATGGGTTATTCAGTGATTATTTACACATGCCATACTGTGACTGAATTGCTAGAGCAGGGAAGATCCGTTCTCACACAGGCCAGAACACTTGCATATTCAGTTCTGTTAACTTATCCAGACATTACAATCAAATGATGCACTGGACACCACATGATGGTGTAGCTGAGTCATTAGCTTTTACTTGTCTCAGGCCTGATTTAGAATCTACACCAATACAAGATGCAACTGCAGACTATTTTGTTGATGGATCTTGTTTCAGAGACTTTCTGGGAATGTAGTTAAAAGAGAAGGAAATGATTTTGTCCCTGTTATCTCAGAGCATTGTGAACAACTGGGCTCTGCTCAGTTGGCTGAACTGAAGGCCCTCACAGCAGCCAGAAAGGGCCAGACTGTAAATATCTACACTGAATCAGCCTATGCTCATTGAGTGCGTCATTTGTTTGGAGCTGTGTGGAAGCAAATAGGGTTTAAAAAGAGTGATGGACTCCAATACAATGTGCAAATACAACAAATAAATTGTACAGTTATTATGAGCTATGATGCAACCAAAACACCTAGCAGTTATTAAATGTCAGGCACACAAGAAAGGCAATGAATTTGTGATAAGAGGAAATAATGCAGCAGATTTGTGGTACTCATACAGTGAGTTCCTTTGGCAGCTCTGGACTTTTACTTCTTCCTGTGAAGTTAAAACCATCGGGAGGAGATATTTGGTTTGGCTCCAGCAAGAATGCTGTGACATGACTGTCTGTGCAAGGGCTTTGTGTGATCATTTGGTTCACTGAGAAGTCAAGCAGTTGTACGTGTAAGTGGATGGTGACTGGTCCTGATGCAGCACTCTTGACAAGGGTGGGACTATTAGTAGTCCCAAGAGGGGAATATATGGTACATTTTCTGATCTGCATGATATGTATGGTATATTTTCACAAATACTTGGTATATTTCAGTACAGTCACTGAGCACTTCAGTTCTGATCAATTTTGATCCTTTGATCCAAGTTTTATAATTACCCTACATGGAAATCTTTTAGAACTTTAAATAAATGAATTACTTTTATGATTCTTTTAAAAAAAATCCTGCTGTGTCTTTGCCACAGTTAGAATGAAGTGGAACAAATTATTAAACAAAATCTGAGGTATGTAGGTCACCTGATAATGAAGATACATGTTATCAAATGTGTATAACAGGGGAAGTCAGATTCAAGATTGTGGGATAATTCAACTTACTTTGAGCTTTGTTGTCCCGAGGAATAAAGACCTTCACTTTTTGGCAGCAAAGACCAAGTTTTTGCTGCATTGGGAGAGTTTTTCGCAAAACTCTTTCACTGTGCCTCAAAACACTCTGAAAGAAAGCTGCCCAGATCTCTGTTAGAGATACAGTAGGTTTCCTGTAAAGGTTTGAAAATTAGGTTTCTAAAGGTTTCTAAGTTGTGTTTGAAACAGAAACATTGTGTAACATCACGCCAGCAGAGGGAGCCCTCACCGGAATACTGACTGCTCATGCTCCCTCTGCTGAACTCTGAACTTTGAACTCTGAACTTACTTCCTGTTTGGCATCTATATAACCTTGCTGCCACATGGCCACGTTGCGAAGTATTGCCAGCTTTACACCTGACTACTGAGCATTCGCTTTTACTGCCTGATTTCCTGTGTCTTACCTATTGTTTGGTTCTCGTTTTCTGATTTTTGCCTTGCCCCTTTGTTTGACGCCTGGATCGGACTGTTTGTTTAGATATCGATTCTCTGCCTGGATTTACGACCTCTGATTTACGTCTCTCCCTTTTGTTGTGTTGCATGGTTGGACTGTCTATGTTTATCACGACCCTTTGCGTGTACTTTTGACTTTGATTATGGATCACGACTCGTTTGATAACCCCAATAAACATCCGCAACTGGATCCTGCTTCAGCTTCTGCCTCAGCCCCCTTACACATTGATTCGCTGTCTGGCCAGGAATTTCCCTGGCTTGTATCAGATGTCCCAAATACAGTATTGAACAATCAAATTGTTGGCATATTAAATATTCAAAGTTGTTCAATCAAACTCCACTATCAGAACAATGTTTACAATTCACTGTTGTATACGTTTTTGTAACATTGCTTGAAAGCTGAAATTGGCAATTTTTTGGCAAAACATTTATTCTCTGGAAATGCTGCCAGATGCTGCCAAAAAATGTTTGTGCGTTTACAAAGTTGTTTAGTGTGCACTTTTTTACACTCAAAATTAAATCCTAAATGTTTTACATCAGAATATCAGACAATATCAATATCATATGCGTATAATCATTAATTAATATTGCATTTGCATATGCTTTCACTGTTTATGTTGTTTTTTCTATTGCAGTTCTATATTTCTGTTGCACTTTCTGTACAATAATCTCTAATCTGAGGAACATCAATCAATCACCATATTAGTGAAAATGAAAAACAAACAGCAAGAGTCAAATGCTTACATGACCTAGCATGATGATAGCATGAAGTAACATGATAGTAGCACGAGTTAGCATGATGCTAGAATGACTAAGTATAATACTAGCATGATTTAGCATGACAGATATACTAAAATATGGCTTATTCCTGATGTCACTAGTGACATTTCCCAAACAATTCATAAAATCTTGTAAACAAATAAAACTAAAAGACAAGGATGTCTATGTTGTACCTTTCTGTGATGGTTCTCATCTTCTGTGTCATGGTAGACATGTACCAGAAGTTACACATGGTGGCCCAGCTGGTCATTATCCTCAGAAGATAGCTCACCATATTATATTTACTGCTATGGAGCGTTTCTGAGGACAATTTTGAAAAGTAATTGCAATTGCATTTTCTATTTGTGGGTGTAAATGTTATGACACAATTCAAATGCAAATTGTTTGAATTGTCGTCCACGTGTACGCCACACATTATGTGCCAAACTTTCACGCAATAAAACGCAAACTGTTTTATTTGACATCTTCTCCATGTGTTACGCGCAAGGTCGTGATGAACGCACTGACCGCAGCGTCACCCAGTTGTGTGATAACTGTCTTGAGTAACCCGTGCACCATCACGTTGTACGTCACTGTCTTTATAAACGCACCGCACCGTCCACGTACGTCACTGTCTTTATAAACGCATCACCGTCACGTACGTCACGGTCTTTACGCACTGTACCGTACGTTTACGTCACTGTCTTTATAAACGCACTGTACCGTCAGTATGCGTCACTGTCTTTATAAACGCACTGTACCGCCACGTGTACGTCACTGTCTTTATAAAGCACTGTACCGTCACGTCGTCACGCACGCACTGTACCCTCACGTGTCGTCACTGTCTTTATAACGCGTACGTCACTGTCTTTATAAACGCACTGCACCGGCCACGGTACGTCACTGTCTTTATAAACGCACTGTACCGTCACGTGTACGTCACTGTCTTTATAAACGCACTGTACCGTCACGTGTACGTCACGTGCACGCACTGTACCGTCACGTGTACGTCACTGTCTTTATAAACGCACTGCATCGCCACGTACGCCACTGTCTTTATAAACGCACGTACCGCCACGGTACGCCACTGTCTTTATAAACGCACCGTACCGTCACGGTACGTCACTGTCTTTATGAACGCACCGTGCCGTGCGTGTGCCACTGTCTTTATAAACGCACCGCACTCTTTATAAGCGCACGCCACGCACGCACGTCACTGTCTTTATAAACGCACCGTACCGTCACGTGTACGTCACTGTCTTTATAAACGCACCGCACCGCCACGTGTACGTCACTGTCTTTATGAACGCACCGTGCCGTCACGATACGTCACTGTCTTTATAAACGCACCGTACCGTCACGTGTACGTCACTGTCTTTATAAACGCACCGCACCGTCACGTACGTCACTGTCTTTATAAACGCACCGTACCGTCACGTGTACGTCACTGTCTTTATAAACGCACCGTACCGTCACGTACGTCACTGTCTTTATGAACGCACCGTACCGTCACGTGTACGTCACTGTCTTTATGAACGCACCGTACCGTCACGTGTACGTCACTGTCTTTATAAACGCACCGTACCGTCACGTGTACGTCACTGTCTTTATAAACGCACCGTACCGTCACGTGTACGTCACTGTCTTTATGAACGCACCGTACCGTCACGTGTACGTCACTGTCTTTATAAACGCACCGTACCGGCCACGTGTCGTCACTGTCTTATAACGCACCGTGCCGTCACGTGTACGTCACTGTCTTTATAAACGCACCGTACCGTCACGGTACGTCACTGTCTTTATAAACGCACCGTACCGTCACGTGCCGTCACTGTCTTTATAAACGCACCGCACGTACGTCACTGTCTTTATAAACGCACCGCACCGTCACGTACGTCACTGTCTTTATAAACGCACCGTACCGTCACGCTTGTACGTCACTGTCTTTATAAACGCACCGTACCGTCCACGTGTACGTCACTGTCTTTATAAACGCACCGTACCGTCACGTGTATGCGTCACTGTCTTTATAAACGCACGCACACGTCCCGTCTATAGTCGTCACTGTCTTTATGAACGCACCGTACCGGCCACGGTACGCCACTGTCTTTATAAACGCACCGTACCCGTCCACGTACGCCACTGTCTTTATAACCTCACGTGTACGTCACTGTCTTTATAAACGCACCGTACCGCCACGGTACGTCACTGTCTTTATGAACGCACCGTACCGTCACGCGTACGCCACTGTCTTTATAAACGCACCGTACCGCCACGTACGCCACTGTCTTTATAAACGCACCGTACCGCCACGTATGCGTCACTGTCTTTATAAACGCACCGTACCGCCACGTGTACGTCACTGTCTTTATAAACGCACGCACCGGCCACGTGTACGTCACTGTCTTATAAACGCACCGTACCGTCACGTGCGTCACTGTCTTTATAAACGCACCCGTACCGTCACTTTACGTCACTGTCTTTATAAACGCACCCGTGCCGTCACGTGTATGCGTCACTGTCTTTATAAAGCACCGCACCGCCACGTGTACGTCACTGTCTTTATAAACGCACCGTACCGCCACGGTACGTCACTGTCTTTATAAACGCACCGTACCGTCACGTGTACGTCACTGTCTTTATAAACGCACCGTACGTGTACGTCACTGTCTTTATAAACGCACTGCACCGCCATACACGTCTTTATAACGCACCGCCACGTGTACGTCACTGTCTTTATAAACGCACCGTACCGCCACGTACGTCACTGTCTTTATAAACGCACCGTACCGCCACGTACGCCACGTTCTTTATAAACGCACTGTCTCACTGTCTTTATAAACGCACCGTACCGCCACGTGTACGTCACTGTCTTTATAAACGCACCGTACCGCCACGTACGCGTCACTGTCTTTATAAACGCACCGTACCGTCACGGTACGTCACTGTCTTTATAAACGCACCGTACCGCCACGTACGTCACTGTCTTTATAAACGCACCGTACCGTCACGTGTACGTCACTGTCTTTATAAACGCACTGTACCGTCACGTGTACGTCACTGTCTTTATAAACGCACCGCACCCGTGCCGTCACGTAGTACGCGTCACTGTCTTTATAAACGCACCGTACACGCCACGTGTACGTCACTGTCTTTATAAACGCACCGTACCGTCACGTGTACGTCACTGTCTTTATAAACGCACCGACCGCACGTACGTCACTGTCTTTATAACGCCGCCACGTACGTCACTGTCTTTATAAACGCACCGTACCGCCACGTGTACGTCACTGTCTTTATGAACGCACCGTGCCGTCACGTGTACGCGTCACTGTCTTTATAAACGCACCGTACCGTCACGTGTACGTCACTGTCTTTATAAACGCACCGTACCGTCACGTGTACGTCACTGTCTTTATAAACGCACCGCACCGTCACGTGTCGTCACTGTCTTTATAAACGCACCGCACCGCCACGCAGTACGCCACTGTCTTTATAAACGCACTGTACCGTCACGTGTACGTCACTGTCTTTATAAACTGCACCGATCACGTCGTCACTGTTACGCCCGTCGCCACGTACGCCACGTCTTTATAAACGCACCGTACCGCCACGGTACGCCACTGTCTTTATAAACGCACCGTCACGTCACGTACGTCACTGTCTTTATAAACGCACTGTACCGTCACGTCGTCACTGTCTTTATAAACGCACCGTACCGCCACGTGTACGCCACTGTCTTTATAAACGCGACCGCACTGGCCACGCAGCCACTGTCTTTATAAACGCACCGCACCGCCACGTACGTCACTGTCTTTATAACGCAGTACCGCCACGTGTACGTCACTGTCTTTATAACGCACTGTACCGTTCACGTGTACGTCACTGTCTTTATAAACGCACCGTACCGCCACGTATGCTCACTGTCTTATAAACGCACTGCACCGTCACGGTACGTCACTGTCTTTATAACGACCGCATCGTCACGTGTACGCCACTGTCTTTATAAACGCACCGTGCCGTCCACGCGACGCCACTGTCTTTATAAACGCACCGTACCCGGCACGTACGTCACTGTCTTTATAAACGCACCGTGCCGTCACGTGTACGTCACTGTCTTTATAAACGCACCGTACCGCCACGTGTACGTCACTGTCTTTATAACGCACCGCACCGCCACGTGTCGCCACTGTCTTTATAAACGCACCGTACCGCCACGTACGTCACTGTCTTTATAAACGCACCGTACCGCCAGTGTACGCCACTGTCTTTATAAACGCTGCACCGCCACGTACGCCACTGTCTTTATAAACGCACCGTCCGCCAGTACGTCACTGTCTTTATAAACGCACCGTACCGCCACGTACGTCACTGTCTTTATAAACGCACCGTACCGTCACGTGTACGTCACTGTCTTTATAAACGCCGTACCGTCACGTGTACGTCACTGTCTTTATAAACGCACCGTACCGCCACGTTTACGTCACTGTCTTTATAAACGCACCGTACCGGGCCACGGTACGTCACTGTCTTTATAAACGCACCGTACCGCCACGTGTACGTCACTGTCTTTATAAACGCACCGTACCGTCACACGTACGCCACTGTCTTTATAAACGCACCGTACCGCCACGTACGTCACGTCTTTATAAACGCGTCACGCCAGTACGCCACTGTCTTTATAAACGCACCGTACCGCCACGTGTACGTCACTGTCTTTATAAACGCACCGTACCGTCCACGTGTACGTCACTGTCTTTATAAACGCACCGCACCGCACGTACGTCACTGTCTTTATAAACGCACTGTACCGCCACGTGTACGCCACTGTCTTTATAAACGCACCGTACCGGCCACGTGTACGCCACTGTCTTTATAAACGCACCGCACCGCCACGTACGTCACTGTCTTTATAAACGCACCGTACCGCCACGTGTACGTCACTGTCTTTTATAAACGCACCGTACCGCCACGTACGCGTCACTGTCTTTATAAACGCACCGTACCGCCACGCGGTACGTCACTGTCTTTATAAACGCACGTACCGTCACGTGTACGTCACTGTCTTTATAAACGCACCGTACCGTCACGTACGCGTCACTGTCTTTATAAACGCACCGTACGCCACGCCACTGTCTTTACAAACGCACCGCACCGGCCACGTACGCCACTGTCTTTATAAACGCACCGTACCGCCACGTACGTCACTGTCTTTATAAACGCACTGCCGCCACGTACGTCACTGTCTTTATAAACGCACCGCACCGCCACGTGTACGCCACTGTCTTTATAAACGCACCGTACCGTCACGTGTACGTCACTGTCTTTATAAACGCACTGCACCGGCCATGTATGCGTCACTGTCTTTATAAACGCACCGTACCGTCACGTGTACGTCACTGTCTTTATAAACGCACTGCACCGCCACGTACGTCACTGTCTTTATAAACGCACCCGTCACGTGTACGTCACTGTCTTTATAAACGCACCGTGCCGTCACGTGTACGTCACTGTCTTTATAAACGCACCGTACCGTCACGTGTACGTCACTGTCTTTAAAACGCACGCACGTACGTCACTGTCTTTATGAACGCACCGTACCGTCACGTGTACGTCACTGTCTTTATAAACGCACCGTACCGTCACGTGTACGTCACTGTCTTTATAAACGCACCGTGCCGTCACGGTACGTCACTGTCTTTATAAACGCACCGTACCGTCACGTGCGTCCTAGCCACGTACGCTACTGTCTTTATAAACGCACCGCACTCCGCCACGTACGCTCACTGTCTTTATAAACGCACCGTACCGTCACGTATACGTCACTGTCTTTATAAACGCACCGTACTCGCCACGCTGTACGTCACTGTCTTTTACTGTCTTTATAAACGCACCGTACCGCCACGTGTACGTCACTGTCTTTATAAACGCACCGTACCGCCACGGTACGTCACTGTCTTTATAAACGCACCGTACCGTCACGTACGTCACTGTCTTTATAAACGCACCGTACCGCCACGTGTACGTCACTGTCTTTATAAACGCACCGTCCGTCACGGTACGTCACTGTCTTTATAAACGCACCGCACCGCCACTGTACGTCACTGTCTTTATAAACGCACCCGTACCGTCACGTACGTCACTGTCTTTATACGCACCGACCCCACGTACGTCACGTCTTTATAACGTACCGCCATATGCGTCACTGTCTTTATAAACGCACCGTACCGCCACGCGTGTACGTCACTGTCTTTATGAACGCACCGTGCCGTCACGTGTACGTCACTGTCTTTATGAGCGCACCGTACCGCCACGTGTATCGTCACTGTCTTTATAACGCACCGTGCCCGTCACGTGTTACGCCACTGTCTTTATAACGCACCGTGCACGTCACGGTACGTCACTGTCTTTATAAACGCACCGCACCGTCCACGTATGCGTCACTGTCTTTATAAACGCTTACCGTACCGCCGTGTACGCCACTGTCTTTATAAACGCACCGTACCGTCACGTACGCGTCACTGTCTTTATAACGCACTGTACCGTCACGTGTACGTCACTGTCTTTATAAACGCACCGTACCGTCACGTGTACGTCACTGTCTTTATAAACGCACTGTACCGTCACGTGTACGTCACTGTCTTTATAAACGCACCGTACCGTCACGTGTACGTCACTGTCTTTATAAACGCACTGTACCGTCACACGTACGCGTCACTGTCTTTATAAACGCACCGTACCGCCACGTACGTCACTGTCTTTATAAGCGCACCGTACCGCCACGTGTACGTCACTGTCTTTATGAGCACCGTCCCGTCGATGTACGTCACTGTCTTTATAAACGCACCGCACCGCCACGGTACGTCACTGTCTTTATAAACGCACCGTGCACGTGTACGTCACTGTCTTTATAAACGCACCGCCCGTCACGTGTACGTCACTGTCTTTATAAACGCACCGTACCGTCACGTGTACGTCACTGTCTTTATAAACGCACCGTACCGTCACGTGTACGTCACTGTCTTTATAAACGCACCGTGCACGCCACGGTACGTCACTGTCTTTATAAACGCACCGCACCGTCACGTCACTGTCTTTATGAACGCACCGCATCCGTCACGTGTACGTCACTGTCTTTATAAACGCACCGTGCCGTCACGTGTACGTCACTGTCTTTATAACGCACCGTGCCGTCACGTGTACGTCACTGTCTTTATAAACGCACCGTACCGTCACGTGTACGTCACTGTCTTTATAAACGCACCGTACCGTCACGTATGCGTCACTGTCTTTATAAACGCACCGTACCGTCACGTGTACGTCACTGTCTTTATAAACGCACCGTGCCGCCACGTGTACGTCACTGTCTTTATAAACGCACCGTACCGTCACGTATGCGTCACTGTCTTTATGAACGCACCGTACCGTCACGTACGCGTCACTGTCTTTATAAACGCACCGTACCGTCACGGTACGTCACTGTCTTTATGAAGCGCACCGTGCCACGCGTACGCGTCACTGTCTTTATAAACGCACCCGTGCCGTCACGTCGTCACTGTCTTTATAAACGCACCGTACCGTCACGTGTGCGTCACTGTCTTTATGACACCGTACCGCCACGCTACGTCACTGTCTTTATAAAGCGCACCGCACCGCCACGTACGCCACTGTCTTTATAAACGCACCGCACCGTCACTGTACGTCACTGTCTTTATAAACGCACCGTACCCGCCACGGTACGTCACTGTCTTTATAAACGCACCGCACTGCCGTCACGTGTACGTCACTGTCTTTATAAACGCACCGTACCGTCACGTGTACGTCACTGTCTTTATAAACGCACCGTGCCGCCACGTGTACGTCACTGTCTTTATAAACGCACCGTACCGTCACGTGTACGTCACTGTCTTTATAAACGCACTGACCGTCACGTATGCGTCACTGTCTTTATGAACGCACCGTACCGTCACGCATGCTCACTGTCTTTATAAACGCACCGTGCCGTCACGTTTACGTCACTGTCTTTATGAACGCACCGTACCGTCACGTACGCGTCACGTCTTTATAAACGCAGCGTCGCCACGTACGTCACTGTCTTTATAACGCACCGTACCGCCACGTACGCCACTGTCTTTATAAGCACGCACCGCCACGTACGTCCACTGTCTTTATAAACGCACCGTACCGTCGCGTGTCGTCACTGTCTTTATAAACGCACCGTGCCGTCCGCGTCCACTGTCTTTATAAACGCACCGTACCGTATCGCCACGGTCTTTATAAACGCACCGCACCGGCCAGTACGCCACTGTCTTTATAAAGCACCGGCGCCACGTACGCCACTGTCTTTATAAACGCACCGCACCGCCACGGTACGTCACTGTCTTTATAAACGCACGCCGTGCCGTCACGTGTACGTCACTGTCTTTATAAACGCACCGCACCGCCACGTACGTCACTGTCTTTATAAACGCACCGTGCCGTCACGTACGTCACTGTCTTTATAAACGCACCATCGCGTGTACGTCACTGTCTTAAAACCGTACGCCACGTGCGTCACTGTCTTTATAAACGCACCGTACCGTCACGTGTACGTCACTGTCTTTATGAGCGCACCGTACCGTCACGTACGTCACTGTCTTTATAAACGCACCGTGCCGTCCGTGTACGTCACTGTCTTTATAAACTGCCGCATCCCGTCATGTACGTCACTGTTCTTTATAAACGCACCGTACCGCCACGTGTACGTCACTGTCTTTATAACGCACCGCACCGTCCGTGTACGTCACTGTCTTTATAAACGCACCGTGCCGCCACGTACGCTCACTGTCTTTATGAACGCACCCGTGCCGTCACGTGTACGTCACTGTCTTTATAAACGCACCGCACCGCCACGGTACGTCACTGTCTTTATAAACGCACCGTACCGTCACGTGTACGTCACTGTCTTTATAAACGCACCGTACCGTCACGTGTACGTCACTGTCTTTATAAACGCACCGTACCGTCACTTGCGTCACTGTCTTTATGAACGCACCGTGCCGTCACGGGTACGTCACTGTCTTTATAAACGCACCGTGCCGTCACGTGTACGTCACTGTCTTTATAAACGCACCGTACCGCCACGTGTCGTCACTGTCTTTATAAACGCACCGTACCGTCACGTGTACGTCACTGTCTTTATAAACGCACCGTGCCGTCACGTACGTCACTGTCTTTATAAACGCACCCGTACCGTCACGTGTACGTCACTGTCTTTATAAACGCACCGTACCGTCACGTGTACGTCACTGTCTTTATAAACGCACCGTACCGTCACGTGTACGTCACTGTCTTTATAAACGCACCGTACCGTCACGGTACGCCACTGTCTTTATAAACGCACCGTGCCGCCACGTGTGCGTCACTGTCTTTATAAACGCACCGTCCGACGTACGTCACTGTCTTTATGAACGCACCGTACCGTCACGGTACGTCACTGTCTTTATAAAGCACGCCGCCACGTGTACGTCACTGTCTTTATAAACGCACCGTACCGTCACGTGTACGTCACTGTCTTTATAAAACCACCGTGCCGTCACGTGTACGTCACTGTCTTTATAAACGCACCGTGCCGTCACGTGTACGTCACTGTCTTTATAAACGCACCGTACCGCCACGTCCGCCACTGTTTTATACCGTCACTGTCTTTATAAACGCACCCGTACCGTCACGTATGCGTCACTGTCTTTATAAACGCACCGTACCGTCACGTGTACGTCACTGTCTTTATAAAGCACGCACGTGCCGTCACGTGTACGTCACTGTCTTTATAAACGCACCGTACCGTCACGTGTGCGTCACTGTCTTTATAAACGCACCGTGCCGTCACGTAGCTCACTGTCTTTATAAACGCACCGTACCGTCACGTGTACGTCACTGTCTTTATAAACGCACCGTACCGTCACGTGTACGTCACTGTCTTTATAAACGCACCGTACCGTCACGTATGCGTCACTGTCTTTATAAACGCACCGTACCGCCACGGTACGTCACTGTCTTTATAAACGCACCGTGCCGTCACGTGCGTCACTGTCTTTAAACGCACCGTGCCGTCACGTGTACGTCACTGTCTTTATAACGCACCGTACCGTCACGTGTACGTCACTGTCTTTATAAACGCACCGTACCGTCACGTGTACGTCACTGTCTTTATGACGCACCGCACCGTCACGCGGTACGTCACTGTCTTTATAACGCACCGTACCGCCACGGTACGCCACTGTCTTTATAAACGCACCGCACCGGCCACGTACGTCACTGTCTTTATAAACGCACCGCACCGCCACTGTACGCGTCACTGTCTTTATAAACGCACCGCACGGCCACGCACGTATGCGTCACTGTCTTTATAAACGCACCGTGCCGTCACGTGTACGTCACTGTCTTTATGAACGCACCGTACCGTCACGTTTACGTCACTGTCTTTATGAACGCACCGTACCGTCACGTATGCGTCACTGTCTTTATAAACGCACCGTACCGCCACGCGTACGTCACTGTCTTTATAAACGCACCGTGCCGTCGCGTGTACGTCACTGTCTTTATAAACGCACCGTGCCGTCACGTTACGTCACTGTCTTTATAAACGCACCGTGCCGTCACGTGTACGTCACTGTCTTTATAAACGCACCGTACCGTCACGTGTACGCCACTGTCTTTATAAACGCACCGTACCGTCACGTGTACGTCACTGTCTTTATAACGCACTGTACCGCGTCACGTGTACGTCACTGTCTTTATAAAGCGCACCGTACCGTCACGTACGTCACTGTCTTTATAAACGCACCGTACCGTCACGTGTACGTCACTGTCTTTATAAACGCACCGTACCGTCACGTGTACGCACGTCACTGTCTTTATAAACGCACCCGTGCCGACCACGCATCCAGTACGTCACTGTCTTTATAACGCACCGTACCGTCACGTGTCGTCACTGTCTTTATACGCGCACCGTACCGTCACGTACGTCACTGTCTTTATAAACGCACCGTCACGCGTACGTCACTGTCTTTATAAAGCACGCACCGCCACGCGTACGTCACTGTCTTTATAAACGCACCGTACCGTCCATGGTACGTCACTGTCTTTATAAACGCACCGTACCGTCACGTGTACGCCACTGTCTTTATAAACGCACTGTACCGCCACGTACGTCACTGTCTTTATAAACGCACCGTGCCGTCACGTGTACGTCACTGTCTTTATAAACGCACCGTACCGTCACGTGTACGTCACTGTCTTTATAAACGCACCGTACCGTCACGTGTACGTCACTGTCTTTATAAACGCACTGTACCGCCACGTAGCCACGTACGCACTGTCACGTACGTCACTGTCTTTATAAACGCACCGTACCGTCACGTGTACGTCACTGTCTTTATAAACGCACCGTACCGTCACGTACGTCACTGTCTTTATAAACGCACCGTACCGTCACGTGTACGTCACTGTCTTTATAAACGCACCGTGCCGTCACGTGTACGTCACTGTCTTTATAAACGCACCGTCACGTCGCTACGTCACTGTCTTTATAAACGACCGCACCGCCACGCACGTCACTGTCTTTATGAACGCACCGTCCGCCAGGTACGTCACTGTCTTTATAAACGCACCGTACCGTCACGTGTACGTCACTGTCTTTATGAACGCACCGTACCGCCACGCGTGTACGTCACTGTCTTTATAAACGCACCGTACCGTCACGTGTACGCCACTGTCTTTATAAACGCACCGTACCGCCACGCGTACGTCACTGTCTTTATAAACGCACCGTACCGCCACGTGTACGTCACTGTCTTTATAAACGCACCCGTGTGACCGCCACGTGTAGCGTCACTGTCTTTATAAACGCACCGACCGTCACGTGTACGTCACTGTCTTTATAAACGCACCGTACCGTCACGTGTACGTCACTGTCTTTATAAACGCACCGTACCGCCACGTACGTCACTGTCTTTATAAACGCACCGTACCGTCACGTACGTCACTGTCTTTATAAACGCACTGTACCGTCACGTACGTCACTGTCTTTATAAACGCACCGTACCGTCCACGTACGTCACTGTCTTTATAAACGCACCGCATCGCACCGCCACGTCCGCTGTACGTCACGCGTCACTGTCTTTATAAACGCACCGCACCGTCACGACGTTTACTGTCTTTATAAACGCACCGCACCGCACACGGTACGTCACTGTCTTTATAAACGCACCGTACCGTCACGTGTACGTCACTGTCTTTATAAACGCACCGTACCGTCACGTGTCTTTATAAACGCACCGCATCTCGCACGCACGTGTACCGCCAGTGTACGTCACTGTCTTTATAAACGCACCGTACCGTCACGTGTACGTCACTGTCTTTATAAACGCACCGTACCGTCACGTGTACGTCACTGTCTTTATAAACGCACCGTACCGTCACGTGTACGTCACTGTCTTTATGAACGCACCGTACCGTCACGTGTACGTCACTGTCTTTATGAACGCACCGTACCGTCACGTGTACGTCACTGTCTTTATAAACGCACCGTACCGTCACGTGTACGTCACGTGCACGCACTGTACCGTCACGTGTACGTCACTGTCTTTATAAACGCACCGTACCGTCACGTGTACGTCACTGTCTTTATAAACGCACCGTACCGTCACGTGTACGTCACTGTCTTTATAAACGCACCGTACCGTCACGTGTACGTCACTGTCTTTATAAACGCACCGTACGTGTCGTCACTGTCTTTATAAACGCACCGCACCGCCACATGTACGCCACGCCACTGTCTTTATAAACGCACTGTACCGTCACGCGTACGTCACTGTCTTTATAAACGCACCGCACCGGCCACGTACGCCACTGTCTTTATAAACGCACCGTACCGTCACGTGTACGTCACTGTCTTTATAAACGCACCGTACCGTCACACGTACGTCACGTGTCTTTATAAACGCACTGTACCGTCACGTGTACGTCACTGTCTTTATAAACGCACCGTACCGCCACGGTACGTCACTGTCTTTATAAACGCACCGTACCGTCACGTGTACGTCACTGTCTTTATAAACGCACCCGTACCGTCACGCGTACGCGTCACTGTCTTTATAAACGCACCGTACCGTCACGTGTACGTCACTGTCTTTATAAACGCACCGTACCGCCACGGTACGTCACTGTCTTTATGAACGCACCGCATCGCGCACGTCACTGTCTTTATAAACGCACCGTACCGCCACGTACGCCACTGTCTTTATAAACGCACCGTACCGCCAGTGTACGCCACTGTCTTTATAAACGCACCGTACCGTCACGGTACGTCACTGTCTTTATGAACGCACCGTACCGTCACGTACGCCACTGTCTTTATAAACGCACCGTACCGTCACGTGTACGTCACTGTCTTTATGAACGCACCGTACCGTCACGTGTACGTCACTGTCTTTATAAACGCACCGTACCGCCACGGTACGCCACTGTCTTTATGAACGCACCGCACCGCACGCGTACGCCACTGTCTTTATAAACGCACCGCACCGCCAGCGTACGTCACTGTCTTTATAAACGCACCGTACCGCCACGGTACGTCACTGTCTTTCTAAACGCACCGCACCGCCACGTACGCCACTGTCTTTATGAACGCACCCGTGCCGCCACGGTACGCCACTGTCTTTATAAACGACCGCACCGCCACGTGACGTCACTGTCTTTATGAACGCACCGCACCGTCACGGTACGTCACTGTCTTTATGAACGCACCGCACCGCCACCGGTACGCCACTGTCTTTATAAACGCACCGCACCGCCACGCGTACGCCACGGTCTTTATAAACGCACCGCACCGCCACGTTACGCCACGTCTTTATAAACGCACCATACCGCCACGTACGTCACTGTCTTTATAAACGCACCGTACCGCCACGTATGCGTCACTGTCTTTATAAACGCACCGTACCGTCACGTATGCTCACTGTCTTTATAAACGCACCGCATCGTCACGTTTACGCCACGGTCTTTATAAACGCACCGTACCGTCACGCGTACGTCACTGTCTTTATGAACGCATCGCATCCGCCACGTTTACGCCACGGTCTTTATAAACGCACCGCATCGCCACGGTATCGCCACGGTCTTTATAAACGCACCGTACCGTCACGTGTACGTCGACATTATGATTTACTTCATCTGAAGAGCTGCATTTGATGAACGTTCATGTCATTGATTCTGAATGCAAAAACCCAAAGTGTGGCTCAGTTTCACGTGTCACATGACGTAACAGTACACGTTTCCGGTCAGCGTCCGTGACTGCCGTGAAATGAACGAACACGCAGCGGACACGCGCTTTAAATACGACCACGTGACGCACACGTTCCACAAATCCTGCAATCTTGGCATTGTTGCGTCACAAAGCCCGTCTGGACTCCGCCTACAAAAGGCTGCGGTCGCGCCACGTTGGCCATTTCTTCTTTGGTCGATCTTCGAAATGCTTGTGAGGGAAGCGATGCGCTTGACTTTGCGCGCTTGACTTTGCGCGCTTGATTTTGTGCTTGACTTTGCGCGCTTGATTTTGTGCTTGACTTTGCACGCTTGATTTTGTGCTTGACTTTGCACGCTTGATTTTGTGCTTGACTTTGCACGCTTGATTTTGTGCTTGACTTTGCACGCTTGATTTTGTGCTTGACTTTGCACGCTTGATTTTGTGCTTGATTTTGTGCTTGACTTTGCACGCTTGATTTTGTGCTTGATTTTGTGCTTGAGTTTGCGCGCTTGACTTTGAGCGCTTGACTTTGCACGCTTGATTTTGTGCTTGACTTTGTGCGCTTGACTTTGTGCGCTTGAATTGTGCGCTTGACTTTGTGCGCTTGACTTTGCGCTTGACTTTGTGCGCTTGACTTTGTGCGCTTGACTTTGTGCGCTTGACTTTGTGCGCTTGACTTTGTGCGCTTGACTTTGCGCTTGACTTTGTGCGCTTGACTTTGTGCGCTTGACTTTGTGCGCTTGACTTTGCGCTTGACTTTGTGCGCTTGACTTTGCGCGCTTGACTTTGTGTTAGGTGTTAGCTGTGGGTTTGGGGCTCTGGTCATCAGCAGTGTTTTGTTCATGTGCCAGAGGAGAACTGGCCCTCTCGGTTGAGCCTGGCTTCTCCCGAGGTTTTTTCTCCATTGATTCACCATTGTAGTTTTCAGTTCCTTGCCACTGTCGCCTTTGGCTTGCTCGCTGGGAGACTGCTGACACTAGGTTTCATACTTTGCTGTAATATTGTTTTGCTGTAATCTCTTTATAGAATATCTTTAACTCTAGGTAGCTCTGAGGTGTTCACCATTAGATGTGCTTGTTTCCTAACTCTGATGTAGCGCTTTGGGCGGGGCCTGTCAGTTTCCTGCCTCCACCTTAACACATTTCTGTGTTGGGTTAAATGCCCTGTTCTTACAAATCTCTTTGTAAGTCGCTTTGAATAAAAGCATATATTGCATGCACAAGTGTAATCGCTGGGTGGGGGGTGGCTCTCAGGGCGGGCAGGAGCTGTGGTTCACCCCAGAGACTCGTTTAGAGTTGGAAGTAGGGTCCTAACTGTAAGGTAGGAAGGTAGGTAGGTGGGTGGGAAACAGGGACGGACCCTAAAAAATGTTTAAAGCATCTAATGGTTACCACCCTGGTTCTGCACGTCACCGCTTTAGCTATGACATGTTATTGACATAATTAATTGACATGTTATTGAAATTAGGGCGTATCGTTAATCATGTAAAGCCTAAATACTTGTATGTAAATCCAAATCTGACCAAATAAAAGTTGGGGAAACGTATATCATGTGTCATGATGTTTATTTGACTCCTGCTGTTTGTTTGCATGACAGATGGTTGTTTTTCATTTTCACTAATATGGTGATTGATTGATGTTCCTCAGATTAGAGATTATTGTACAGAAAGTGCAACAGAAATATAGAACTGCAATAGAAAAACAACTACATAAACAGTGAAAGCATGCTATTTAAATTGCCAGGAAAATATTAAATAGAAGTTTTTCTGTGTTTTTGTGTTAATGGATTTTATAAAATTCATTAACATGCAATATTAATGAATGATTACATGCGTATGGTCTGATATTCTGATGAAAAACATTTAGACTTTAATTTGATTAAAATAATGGAACACTAAACAACTTTGTAACACAAACAAACGTTACCCAAATGGCAGCATTTCCAGAGAATAAAAATAAATGTTTAATAAAATAAACATTTAAACAAAATAAAAATAAACAAAATAAAAGTTTCAAGCTGAAGGAGTCATCATCGTGTTTCATCCAATCATACAGAGCTCATATCTCTTCCAAGGCTGACTTGTGGATATTCAATGTTCTTCAGAAATGAACCAAAATGTTAAAAATCATTGAAACTAAACTATTTCAAAGATCAAAAATCAAGTGAGCACAGATTATTATACAATTTCACAGATTATTATACAATTTCAATTTCTACAATTGCATACATGCATATTAAGTAAAAATCCTACATTGTGAGAGATATTAATATATAAGATTGCCAATTTCAGCTTTCAAGCAATGTTACATAAACCTATACAACAATGAAGTGTAAATATTGTTTTGATAGTGGAGTTTGTTTGAACAACTTTGAATATTTAATATGCCAACGATTTGATCGTCCAATACTGTATTTGGGACACAAACCAGGGAAATTCCTGGCCAGATGATGTGATTCCTGGAGAATCAACGTTTCTGTATGAAACACAATTCAGAAGATGAAAAGAAATAGGCAAACTATAGGGCTTATATTGGTCGTCTTAGTAAGCAGCAACAACTGTATGTATGCAATATACTGATCTACAACCCAGAGAACTGATTGAGACACACCTAATGATTAATGCAGATCTGTATTGTACAGATAGCAGCACTTGATGGCAAACCTCAGTAACATCAATGCTGGACTGAGTCACAGATAAGTATATATACAACCCCAAATCAGAAAAAGTTGGGACAGTATGGAAAACACAAATAAAAAAAGAAAGTAGTGACTTCTAAATTTACTTTGACTTGAATTTCATTGCAGACAATACAACAGCACATTATTTAATGTGTTCCTCATGATTTTTATTGTTTTTTCTTCAAAAAAACAAAATTCCTATTTTGGTTCTTGCAACACATTTCAAAAAAAGTTGGAACAGTAAAGCATTTACCACTTTGTAATGTTGCCATTCCTTTTCACAACACTTAAAAGACGTTTAGGGACTGAAGACACCAAGTGAAGAAGTGTTTCAGGTGTAATTTTGTCCCATTCTTGCTGCAAACAAGTCTTAAGGTGGGCAACATTATGGGGTCTTCGTTGTCGCATTTTGCACTTCAAAATGTGCCACACATTCTCTATTGGAGACAGGTCGGGACTGCAGGCAGGCCAGTCAAGTACCTGTATCCTCTTCCTCCGCAGCCAGGACTTTGTAATGTGTGCAGAATGTGGTTTTGCATTATCTTGTTGAAATATGCATGGACGTCCCTGGAAAAGATGTCTTCTTGAAGGCAGCATATTGTGCTCCAAAATCTATGTACTTCTCAGCATTAATGGTGCCATCACAGAAGTGCAAGTTACCTTTACCAAGGGCACTGACACAACCCCATACCATGACAGACCCTGGCTTTTGGACTTGTTGCTGGTAACAGTTTGGATGATCCTTTTCTTCTTTGGTCCGGAGCACACGGCATCCATTTCTCCCAAAAAATACCTGAAATACTGATTCATCTGACCACAGTACACATTTCCACTGTGTGATGGTCCATCCCAGATGCCTCAGAGCCCAGAGAAGTCGACGGCTCTTCTGGACACTGTTAACATAGGGCTTCCTTTTGGCACAGTACGGTTTTAACTGGCATTTGTGGATGTAACTATGTATTGTGGTACTTGACAAAGGTTTGCCAAAGTAGCCCTGAGCCCATGTGGTGAGATTGCTTATAGATGAATGACGATTCTTGATGCACTGAGGGATCGGAGAGCATGGTTGTTCAGCTTAGGCTTGCGTCCTTGTCCTTTATGCACTGAAATTCCTCCACATTCCTTGAATCTTTTAATTATGTTATGCACTGTTGAAGGTGAAATAAGCAAATGTCTTCCTATCTTTCTTTGAGAAACATTGTTTTTAAACATTTTAATAATTTTCTCACGTATTTGTTGGCAAACTGGCGATCCTCTGGCCCATCTTTGCTCCTAAAGGACTAGACCTTTCTTGGATGCTGCTTTTGTACCAAATCATAATTACAATCACCTGTTGACATCACCTGTTTCAAATCACATCATTATTTAACCAATTTACCTGATTACTAGCCCTAAATTGCTCCTGTTCCTATTTTTTTTTTAATGTGTTGCAAGAACCAAAATAGGAATTTTGTTTTTTTGAAGAAAAACAATAAAAATCATGAGGAACACATTAAATAATGTACTGTTGTATTGTCTGCAATGAAATACAAGTCAAAGTAAATTTAGAAATCACTACTTTCTTTTTTTATTTGTGTTTTCCATACTGTCCCAACTTTTTCTGATTTGGGGTTGTATATCATACATACATGCACGCACTTAGTACGTGTATCGTTCTTGTCGACCCAAACAACTTTCATCCTAACACTCACTCCATCCAAAAGGAAGTCTCTGAAAACTTCACGACTCTGAAGTTTTGAGTATGCTCAGGGACCCAAAGGCCCAAAAAACCTTAAAAAAAAACAATAATAGTAATTAGCTGCAATATATAATAGCTGCAAGCAGTGATGGCGAGCTTAAGCACTATGGTTAAGTAATTCTGATGTAAGTGACACACTTCCTGCTGCCAAGTTGGAGGTGTTATAACTGTGACAATAGCCACATCATTGTGATCAGCCCACAACTCCAAACATACCTCTCAAGTTTTATGTAAATCACTCAATGCACACAGAAGATATTAGGCACTTCCTGTTCCATTTATTGCCTTTAATTGCTTCACCATGGTAACACTGTTCAGATATCAATAATCCATTCAAAAATGAGCATCTTCAGTATCTCTTCTTTTTGTCTGACCAAGTTTAAAGCATAAATTTACTACACATGCTCAGTGTGACGCTCACGCTCTCCTCTGTCATTCCTCCAGACAGTTTAAGTCTCTCCTGGCTGAGCATGTTTTTTCATTCTCTCAGTCTGCTTTGCTGTGTCTGTCTGTCATGAGGCAGGTTTGAGGAGAGGTGAGTGGAGATGCTGGAAGGCAAGAGGAAGGACATTGTGTCATGGACAGTGGAAGGATTTCACTGCGTCTGATCTATGATGGATTTCAACGCATCGTCTGTATTTGAGCAACACAAAGGTAAAGCACTGCGCACATGAGCTGATGACACGAAGGGGTTAGCACTGCTGCCACTGTTTCTATGGTAATGCTTATCACTAGGCTCTGGCAAAGCCATCAGTTGAGGGTTAGCGTCTGTGTGCAGGAAACTCTTTGGAGTATTAGCCATTATACTGCAGATCTGTAATTAAAACGTGGGATGATTGTCACTATTACTATCACTAAGTCACTATTATATTGTTGTGTAGGCAAGAATTTGTGAGGTCTGTAACAGGAAGCTATAAGGGAACTCATAAAGCTCTATACATGTGTCTCTGTGTCCAATTTACCTTACATACACACCAGACTACATACCAGCACAGAAGAAAAATCTTGTTGTTTTAAGGATGCTTTTCATTGGGTATTAGATTTAGTGGAGCTCCCAGTCATTTTACACTGAATTATGCTGAAACGATGTCTATTTATTTGCACACAGCATAGAGCAGTGTGCAAAGTGTGAGACTTAATAAAAATGTGAGACTTAATAAAAGTGTGAGACTTAATAAAAGTGTGAGACTTAATAAAAGAGGTTTCAGTTCATACTGGAGTCTTTTTTGATGTTTGATTGAAGAATGAATTGATTTAATTTGCAAATCTGATTCCAGTTTCCAGAGTCTGAGACAGAGTGGAAAGTTTCTACTGCCAAAACTGTGCAGGAAACACATGTTTATCTTGTCCCCAATGACAAGCTAAGGGTACATTTGTTTCACATTTTTTCTGACAGCGACCACTGCTGTCTAAGATACAATTGTGACATTAAAGAAATCTTTAATGATTTCTGTCAGTGATTTTATTCAGTGGAGAAGCTTTTCATGACTTATTGATTTACTAGATCTTACTTTCAGACACCACTGATCATTTTATGAGCTTACACACTAGTGATGTTATAAAATGATGCATGTGTGTGTTCCTCTCAGAAGTGGCTGATGAGGTGGATCTGAATGTGGTGTACCAGGCAGCAGCAAACGGTGATGTGAACACGCTGACTGCCACAATTCGAGAGGACCCGTCTATCCTGGAGTGCTGTGATGGTGAAGGTATTATCTCTGCACACAACATACTGTCAGAATTAGGATGTCAGTTTTAAACGTTCCGTTGTGATATTCCACCTGTTTTAGTTAGATGTTTAAGTCAGTAGTAGTGTCTCAATAACAACACACTAAAAACATCCCACCGCTGAAAATCTAAAAATCAAAAATATTTTAATGAAAAATGATGATTTCATTTTTTAATTTTTTTAAATAAACTGAATACCTTTAACATTTCATATATTTATATATCATGCATTCTACAGTTACAGTACATTTACAATAAACAGTGACTGCTATACAAAGAGTAAAAAGGCATATCTTACCTAATATAGAAGTTACATTTTCTGAGGTTTCAAATACAGTAATTAAAAATATTTTAATATATTCAATAAGACTTTTTTTACTTTTTATTCATAGCTTCAACAAAATCATTATTAGCTTTCCCCCTTCCCCAAAAATCTGCCTTTGATGGTATCTCAGATCAGTTGTATTTATATGAAATGTTTTACAATGCAGACAGTTTTAAAGCAGCTTTTCTAAAAACCATGTCTTAATGTCTTAAAGTCACCACGAAATCAAAATAGACTTTTTTCTTGAATATTGCAGTGTTTATTATAAATGATTAATCCATCATTATTATCGTTTATGTGCCTTCGTTATATTTAATCAAAAACATGAACCTCCCCTCCTTCACAAAACATCTCTTCTCTTGATGAAGTATGTCTTTCCCTGATGGCCTGGCAGTTTCTGTTATTCCAGCTTTTATTGGAGTTGATCCAATCAGCTCCCGAAGGATGAAATCAAGACCCGTCCTACATTTTTTTTCATTCCAGAAGCCACTTCACTCAAATATGCGTCACCATTGGAAAGAAAAGACACTCACACCTTCCATTTCATTCTGATTTTAAAGCCCTCAGTGAGAATGCAAACGGGAAATTAAACTACATAGATGTTTCGTTAATGGAGGGAGTGTGTATGTCTTAACAAATGATGTCCTACTTTTACATGGCACATTCCGCAGAGCATGTTAGGTTAGCATGACAGCAGATTTGACCTGCATTTCAATAAGGGCTGAAGTGTTTGTGCCCTGCGGACAGGCTCCACCCCTCTGATGCACGCTGTGTCTGGAAGACAGGTGGACACAGTCAAACTTCTGTTGAAGATGGGAGCCTCCATCAACACACAGGACACCTGTGGACGGACGTCACTCTCTCTAGCAACATATCTGGTACGGTTCTCTCTCAGGACAGACCGAGTGACGAGGCTGGTGTTCTGAGGCAGGTGGTGTGGTCTGGTTGTTTGTTTTATGTACAGGGCTGGCTGGAGGGCTGCTTGTGTTTGCTTCGTAATGGAGCCAAACATAATATTCTTAAAAAAACCGACGCTTGCCAATTCATGCTGCCACTGCTGAAACTGACTTAAGGTAACGAGGAATCAGTAGACCAGTCTGACTCATTTAACATACCCCCCCCCCACACACACACACATTGGGTTTTCCATACACATTCATGACTTTCCATACACATAATACTGTACACACTGTATATTCTATCCCCCTACACTAACCCTACCCCTAAACTTACCATCATAGAAAACTTTCTGCTGTTTTAGATTTTCAAATAAGATTATTCTCTGTAATTTATAAGCTTGTTTCCTCATGAGGACCTAAAACATGTCCCCACAGAGTCAAAATTAGTTTGACTATACTTGTGGGGACATTAGGGAATACCAGGACCACACACACATCATTCAGAAATGTCTGTGAAGGCATGTCATCTCTCTAAGGGGTGAAGGGTTTGTGTGTGATATTTCAGCAAGATCAAAGCAGAACAGTCCACATACTCTGAAGGATCATTTCTGTCTGTAGCACAAACAGTGCTGGATGATAAAAGCTATTTAATGCACAAATCTGTATGAACAAGTTACAGTGATGCTGCTTAGGAATAAACCCCCAATTAAATGACTAAATTAAAACAATATTAAGAAAATATGAAGATAACTTAATAATGAAGATAACATTAAAATACTACTGTAAACAATGACAGAGTTGGCAAGATTGATCCCTAGAAATTGCTGCTAATTATAACAGGGAGGGAAGGTGTCGTCAGCATTAGACAGAGAAGTATGACATTATTACTGAAACTACTGAAACATTTCAGGTAACCCACATCAAATAAAATAAAGGCATACATGCTATTACATGCTCAACGAAAATTATAAATATTGACTTAGCAATAAATATAAATACCTTTAAACTGAGGCTTTAAAATGATTTAAAACTAAAACTGAAACATAAATTCAACTTGTATAGCAATATTAAAAATAAATAAAATTACAAAAGCACATAATAAATTGCAAATTTTTCAAACTAATATTAACATAACTAAAAATCTAAAAATAAAGTCTAATTCAAAATATTAATAAAAGTACAATAGTACTAAAACAGCGACAGGGAAACAGACCTCCCCCCTCCACTGGCCACTCCACCCATCTGTCTGTTTTCAACATTTCACTGTGTGGTATGTTCTGATTCTCACAGTCTGTTGTTAAAGTATAGGTACTTACAGTATATTGGTACTTTAAGTACCATGTTAAAATTATATTTTAACATGGTTTGAAGTAGTGAAACCACTGGTCATATTGAACTGTCTGTGAGTAGTGTTTTGTTTGTTTGTTTCAGACTCATGGCTGTGTTGCTACACAAGTACACACAGTTTGAAATCAATCACCAGGACAACGAGGTCAAACAGAACAGATATGTGTTCATTCATTATTATTCGAGTTCCAAATTTGTAAAATATTTGCTTAAGAAAATGAAGGTTGAAAGTCAAAAAAGAGTTTAGTAAAGAAAACAAACCAAATGTAATTTCTTTCTTTTTCTGTATTCTATGCATTTGATTTTATTTGTAGTTTTCTACACAAGGCTAATGTGTTTTAACCCATGGAAACTATCTTGCCATCAGACGCTGCATGTGCTAGTAGAAAGTAACAGACATTCATACCGATTTCTCCTCTTGCAGGGCATGACAGCTCCTCACTGGGCCTCCTTCCACAACCGGCCAGAGCACGTCCAGGCCCTGCTGCAGAAGGGGGCCAACCCCACGCTTGTGGACAAAGACTTTAAGCCGGCCCTTCACTGGGCTGTGCAGGTAAGATTTGAATTTCTTTTTCTTTAGTTTTTCTGTAGTTGATATAGGGAACATATTTAAAACGTGACAGTCAATGGGTGCTTTACTGAATGTGTGCATTGCAAATAAACGGATCACAGCAGAACTGTAGCAGCAGAAACTATATATCATACATAATGCATTAGTGTTTGGAAAGCATATACAGAGTTGTAGTTAGAGACACTCTAACCAGTGTTAGTAGTGTATTAAAACTCACCCATGTTTCACAAAAAGGAACTTTCAAAGTCTCTAGATTACAGAAAATTTTGGCTTAAACCTGTCAGGGTCCTGGCTTCATTGTCTTGTCTGACAGCCTTGTTTTGTGTCAGGGCATGTTGTTTGTATCCTGACTCTATCCTTGTCTTGGTTCTTGTATTCTAGACTCATGCTCTGTCATTTGTGATCTGTGCCTTGTCTTTGTGTGGAAGCACATTGTTTGTTTTCTGTGTGTTATGTGCTCTCTTGACCCCACCCTCTTGTTTCCTTGTTAATTATTCCATCATTAGTTCATGTCCTTCACCCGCCTGTCCTCGTAACCTGTCTTATTCTTTCCCTTTCTTTAATGCCCTTGTGTTTGCTGTCTTGTGCTGGTGTATTATTATTTTGTTACCAGGTGTGTTAAGTCAGCATTGTGTCTTGTAGGTTTTTTAAAGTGCAACTTATATATTATATATAATGTAGTCTAACCTAGTCTTGTTTTGATTTAGTTTTTTTTTTGTTATTCTTGTTATTTTTATTCTTGTAATTTTGTTATATTGTTTTCTTGTTGTCAACACTGTCTGCGACTGGGTTCACTCTGTCACAGTTTATGACAAAAGCTAACAGTGAATAGCAGTGTAGCTATGCTGACATTGTTCATGCTGTTTAACTAAAGGAGAAATTAGTTAAATGGTTACAGTGGACTTCGGCTTGAGTTGAGTTTTGCGGCTGAGTAAATGGCAGTGATGGCAGTACTCTCTCACTGAGATACCCGTTCTCTCCCGTGTTAGGAGGAATGTCTTCTCCACGTCTGGAGATCTTTATTTATGTAGTGGTTTCTCTTGTCGGTTTTTATGGTTTGTTTTATTTAAACTATTTTTTTCTTGAGTGTTAATGCAGCTAATGTGATTATCTGGATTTCCATTTCCCAATAATGTAGGAATTTAAAATATTTAAATTAACTTTTAGAATTAGACATTTGAAACCAACATATTAAGTTTATTTAACAAAAAGGAGCATAGTCATGTAATCCAACAAATCATCACACAGAAGTGTTAGTATATAATATATATATATATATATATATATATATATATATATATATATATATATATATATATATATATATACAGGCCACCAAATATGCATTTATCATCATTATCATCATCAGATTTTTACACCTTACAGTCAATTTACACGCTTTGTGATCATGGTATTTAATTTATTTATTACCTTATGACAGTTTTTAATGTCTTCGCATCTTTCATATATTTATTTTTCAGAATGTTTCAATCTAAAGATGTTTATGTGTGTGTTATATTTTGCTTTTGTTTCGTCTGTGTTTTGTCTGTCTGGCAGAGTGGCAGCCAGGTAATGTGCTCTCTCATTCTGGATCATCATCAGGGCTCTTCTGTGATCAATTACGATGATGAAAAGGGGAAACCCTGCATCCACGTCGCAGCAGCTGCAGGATACAGTGACATCATCTACGAGCTGGCCCGCATTCCTGAGACCAACCTGCAGACTCTTGACATGGATGAGGTACCATGCAAACACTTACAGACATTAGCATTCATGCCTGTAGTGTGGCATACTACACCACACACATTTCTCAACTAGTGCAGCCTCACAGTATTAATCTCTGTTTACCCGCACTGAGGATTAACCAGGTTAGGGTTAGAAGGTGGCTCTGCTAGTGCTTCATGTAATATTGGCTAATTTACATTTAGTCATTTAGCAGACGCTTTTATCGAAAGCGACTTACAAAAGGACGAGAGCACTGAACATTTTGCCTTGTGAGCCGACAAGCCAAGTCTACAAAGCTACATTTACAAGTGGACATTGTATTCTGCTACTAGAGACAGAATGAACTAGAGACAAGGAGTTTTTTTTTTTTGAGGATAGAGCATTAGAAATGAGTCAGGTGTGTGTGAAACACGTGTGTTTTGAGTTGTTTTTTAAAGGTTGTGATGGTCTCAGTGGATCGGGTGGAGGCTGAGAGTTCATTCCCCCACAAAGGATCAGAATAGATGTAAGTTTTACAGATTGATTTGGTGCCTTGTTGTGGGGGAACAATCAGACGTCACTCATTGACTGACCGTAGCTGGTGGGAGGGCACACATGTCTGCAGGAGTGAGTTGAGGTAGGAGGGAGAGGTTCCGGTTATTGTCCTAAAGGCAAGCGTGAGAGATTTCAATTTGATGCAGGCGGCTACAGGTAGCCAGTGGAGTGAGGTCAGGAGGGGTGTGACATGGGCGGTTTTTGGTTGATTGAAGACCAGACGTGCTGCAGCATTCTGGATCTTTTGAAGGGGTTTGGTGGCATTGGCTGGAAGGCCAGCCAGGAGGGCATTGCAGTAGTCCAGCCTTGATATTATAAGTGCTTGGACTAGGAGCTGTGTTGCGTGCTCAGACAGGAATGGTCTGATTTTCCTGATGTTGTAAAGCACATACCTGCAGGACCGAGAGATTGTTGCAACGTGTGGAGAGCATTTCAGTTGGTCATCAAGCACCTCTCCAAAGGTTTCTAATGGACCGAGTGGGTGTAAGAATGGATGATCCATTCTTTGCAATGAGTTTGTGAAAACATTACTTCATAACCAAACTGTGAAATGTACTAGAAATGTCAAGCAACGTATTATGAATTTACAAATTATAGCAATGGCTTTTTCAAAGTAACTTACAGTAGCTGACGTAAGTTTGTTGATGGTTTGCTATCAGTACTGATAGTGTACAGTAGATAGATATAGTAGACTGCTGATCTTAGTATCTTCTCAGTTCCTGAGTTGTGCTTCACTTGACTTACGATACATTAACATTTCCACTTTTATCCAAAGCAGCTTACTGTGCATTTAGACTTCACCTGCATCAAATCTATGACCTTGTGTTTATATTGTCATGCTGTCTCAGCTGAGCTGCAGGGTGTCCTTCTGTATTTTTAGACACCATAATGTCTTTTGTCTGTCAGGACTCCTCTTCACTGGGCTGCTGCGGCAGGTAAAGACGAGTGTGTGCAGGTTCTGTTGGAGCTGGGAGTTGAGCCCAATCCTCGAGACATTAATGAGAACACACCGCTCACATACGCCATGTACTGCGGCCACACTGCCTGCATTAAACTCCTCTCCACTGAAACAAGGTCAGTCATGGTGTTCTGTAATGGAGGTGTACAAACAATGTAATGAATATGTCAAATTAAACCTCAAATGGTACATGCCAGAGTAGTAAATGGTTTCTTTTTAACACACACATAACATTTCAAGTTCTTCAGAACAGGTGTCTCCAGTCCAGTTGCTGGAGGTCCGTAGACCTGCAGTTTAGCTCCAGCTACTCCAACACACCTGCCTGGATGTTTCTAGCATCCCAAAGACTTTGAACAGCTTCTTTAGGGTTGGAGCTAAAGTCTGTGGGTCTGTCGACCTAGTTGGAGACCTCTGCCTCAGGGTATTAGATTTGTTAGAAAAACTAGCATGAACATAGCCTAGTCCTAAGTTTCAGTGTTGGTACCTTGTAATTACACAGTTACACAGTAATACGTATGTAGAAATGGACCGTAAAATAAAGTGCTGCTGGATATTCATTTAGTTCATTCCTGTTGTGTTCAGAAGAAGAAAGTCGATATAAGAGAAATACATAACAAAGATTTTTTATTTGCATAAACTTGTCATGAGCCATGAGTGAAGAACCCAGTTGCAGAACAGCTTTTCACAAAAAACGTTAAACAAAAACTCCCTTGAGGGCAGAACATGAACCAAAACAAGACAAGAAATTCTCAAAACAAGAAAACCAAACAAGACTATATAAATATCTTCCACTCTACATTCTGCACCATTTAGAGGTGTAAACTTAAGAAGTCTTCCAGGGGATGTTTTATAATAAATGATGTCCATTCTTTTCTCAGGTCAGAGTCAAACAGACAGATGCACACTCAAATTAGCAGCGAAAAAGGAAAATTCCGCATGCTAAACCAGATCTTCTCCAAGAAGAAGAAAGAGTTGCATCCATCTCAGCAGACAGACTTGAGTGCAGAGTGCCAGCTGAAAGAGGAGACGTCTGAAGTAGATGACATCATCACCGTGTTCAACAGTTTTGCTGAACCGTTAACCAGGAACGAGAATACCTCCACAGTCAGGACACTAAATCAGGAAAGTCAGAGAAAGTCCAGCAGGATGAGGATGCATCTAGCAAGGACTTCAGAAGTCTCCCACCGATACGCACACAGAGTCTTCCGCCCATCACTCTGGGCAAGAGTTTGCTGGTAAACTCACAGCATTTGACCCACAGCAGTGCCTCAGGTCATGTGATTGGACATTTAGCGCACAGGTCACAGAAGAGCAAGAGCGAGCATGATCTGTTTGATGGTAAAACTAAAGGTCAGAAAGGTCAAGCACATGCATGGAAGATTGAATCCAGTCAAATACAGAGTCACAAAGCATGGATCTCTGCTCCATCTGAACGAGTGTATGACATACTGATGCATGGATCATCAAGTCTTCTGGATGTGTTGTGCTCAAACCATACACCATACATACAAAGAAACGATCAAGGTAAGTGAGATGTACTATCAGGTCTGTATGTTGATTGTTCTTTGGGTAGGCTAACTTTCCTAAAGCTACAGGAGAAATTCATTAAGCTTTTGAGCTATGCCTGCATAAGTAGCCCGATGCAAATTTTACGGGCATGCTTGTGCTGCTGACTTATCTACATAATTCAAAAACTACTTGCAGATAAGAGTTTTGGTAGTTCTGTGTGTTGGGCTTCTGCTCTTCTATTTGGATGAATGTGATGGTTTGAGGTGTAACCCCCTGTAACAACTATTAAATTCATACTGCACTCCTTTCTTTCCTGAACAGCTCAGAATCATCTTTTACCACTGAGAGTTCGAGAATCAGCTCTAATGCGATCAGTCTTGCTCCCATCCGTGATCACTGTACTCACTGCTGTAAGTTTCATTCTGACTACATCACTAATATGTCTGTGTGTTTATAACACTCTTTAACAAGGGACTAGATGTTATGATGCTAACCACAGGCAGTACAGAGTGTGTGTGTGCAAGAAAGTTATGTACATACACTCAGATGATGTTCATTCATAATATGAACAGCATTCATTTGTTCAGTTTATCAGAACAAACGTTCATGTGATCCACAGTTTCGCTGCCACCAGACCAGGTCTCACAGGGGGTGAGGAAGTCCAAGTCATCGTTTGGGACGAGTCTGGCTGGGACTCCACCTCTGTTCACCTCCAAACTGGCACACAGATCTGGCGTTCCTCACAGCCAGTCTCTCGGATCCTTCCCCACTCCACTGACTGTAGAACCTTTATGGAACATTCAAGTTCTTCCTACTATACCTCCTGCTAGAAAACACAGCCCATCGCCTCTCCCAGCCCAAACGACTGAGAATGATGCTGGCAGCACAACCTGACAGATAACTCCCTAAAACACAGAACAAGAATTACATGTTCAGTTTTGATATCAACTCTACAAGCAATTTTTCATACAGTTTTACAAATATGATCTTTTTCTATGGTATGCATATGGTTTCACTTTTAACTGTAACACTTTAACACAGGGTTTAAGCTTCCTGAAAATCATTACAAATAATACAGAATTTGTCGAAATATCAAGTCTCTTAATGGTCAATTTAATTAAAGTTCATAAAATAAACCCTTACATCTGGGCATCTATAGATCCACACACCCATGATGTGAAAAAATACTATATTATATATGGTATATGAAAATGTAAAGTATTTTGTTCATCCATTAAATATGTAATGTTGCAAAATGCAGCAAAATAAATTCCCGCAGCATACAGAATGTATATGGCTTGCAGATGAACACAGTAGTCCATATAGTCATTCATATAGTGAAAGTACATTAGCAGTTTAAATCTATGAATCCTTACATCCTACATATATTTACACATTTGGCAGATGCTTTTATCCAAAATGACAGGCTCTATGTTTTATCAGTATGTGTGTTTTCTGGGAACAACCCACAGCCTTTACACTGCCAACTCAAAACTGTAGCAGAGCTACAGGATCATACATCAAGTAGAGAAGCAGATGGATGGAACTGTCCACAGTGTAATGCAGTTGCAGTTGTGAGAGCAGAGAGGGACTCATTTTGATTTGGTTTCATTCTGTCACACAAAGATAAAACCATTTTTCTGCTCAGATTTGCTCTTTTATAGAGCGGATCAGACCGAACGAGTTCTTGGTCGTTTTATACAAGTATTATACAAGTTTTATCCTCAGTCTACACTTAAGAACACTGGCCTAAAGACCAAAATATTTCTATTCCTTCATGAATTAAATAAAAATACATTTTGCGTGCGAATCAAAGTAAAACTACAGAATTAATACAAATTTACTCACCAAAAGGAATCAAAGTATGTGATGCAAGTGTGCATCACATACACCCCCCCAACCCCCCCCCTCCCCCCCCCCCCGGAAGTTCCGGGAGTCTCCCACATATTCGTAGTGGCTCCCTGATGCCATGAGGTGAGATTTGTAGTGATGATGTAGCAGTGGTGTGGAGGTGAGTCATGTGAGATTTACAGTGATGATATAGCAGTGGTGTGGTGTGGAGGTGAGTCATGTGAGGTCGGTGCTCTGATGGCCGGGGGAAAAAACTGTCTCTGAATCTGCTGCTCCGGAATTCACTGCCCCAGCAGACACTTTCTGAAAAATCTTTGTACTCCCAGCTGTAAGTTTCATTCTGACTACATTACTAATATAATGATGATGTAGCAGTGGTGTGGTGTGGAGGTGAGTCATGTGAGATTTACAGTGATGATGTAGCAGTGATGTGGAGATGAGTCATGTGAGATTTACAGTGATGATGTAGCAGTGATGATGCATCACCCAACATCAGTGTCTGACCTCACTCCTGTTCCACTGTCTTGCGAAACATTGAAGTTTCATTGAACCAATATTGAGTTTACAATTATTTAACACATTTACACACTGACATTGGAAATAATGTATTTCCTCAATGAAAAAACTTAACTGTGGATTCAACTGAAAAATAATACAATAAAATATAAATGCATACATTTAAATAAATAGTATTAAAATAATAAATAAAAATCTATTAAATAAATAAGATCACATATGTTCTGCACTGCCACAACCGACTGAAAACTCCTAAGCTCCTAAATTCAACATTTTGGTAAACACCTTCAACATATTGACTGTAGTTTTACATTCAACATGAAAAAACTGAGACAGACACTTGAAGAAACCTGCCTGCAAAGCTACCTGAAAAGCTATGTGCATGTTTTACAAAAGAGGTTTTAACCAAAGGGTGTTCACACAAAATATTTACTTGATTCAGTTACTAGAAGTTAACTGATAAATAAAATCTATTTATGACATTATTTTTGAAAGCATCCCCACTTTACAGCCTTTTTAAACAAGTGGTTTAAACTTTTCATAGCACTGTAGCTTTACAGGCAGGTTTCTTCAAGCGTCTTGGAGACGCTGCCACAGTTCTTCTGGATTTAGTCTGTTTCAGTTCTTTCTGTTGGTTCATAATGTAATCACAGACAGACTCGATGATTGTGAGATCAGATCTCTCTGTGGAGCACTGGCTGTTAGTCTCCTTGTGCATACAAAAATCTCACTGGATTATTAGAATTAACGAGAAGAATGTTTGGAAATGTAAACTTATAATTTCTACTAACACTACAACAAAAGATATAAATAACTTGCTTAAAACCATTTTTGGGTGTGAAAATACTAATGTGCCTAAGACTTTTGCACAGTATTGTATATGTATGAGATGTGGTCTGTTTTTCTTCAGATATCATCCTGTCATCATAGATGCATCATCTTCCTGGCTCTTGCTCTTGATGTATTTACACTCTGCAGTGGGTATGTGATGTATCCAGTCAGTCACTCTCTACATTTTATACCGTGGTCATTGTTTTGTCAAAGCTCAGTGCAGTCTTTATCCCCACAGTTTCTCCAGAGACTGTGTGAAAATCCTTCAAGACTCTGCTGATGCCATTCCTGTGGAAGTGGGACGGGATTTCACAGCAACATGTCACCTGCTGGAAGGTTTCCGTTATACAACAGATGACATTTAATGGCTGTTAGGAAACAACAGCCTTTCGAAACACCTTTATCACAGAATCAACGATACGGCTGTTAGTGTCATTTTTGAACATCAGCAGGGACAAGAGTGGTTGGCTGTATTGCGGAGCTAAGTCCTCTTCATACGAGCCGTCAAGTCTGTACGGAATCTCTCTCATTAAAGGATGTGAGTGTTTTCTTGTGCCTGTGACATGAAGGGTTTTTCCTTTTAGCTAAAATATACAGCCCCAAATCAGAAAAAGTTGGGACAGTATGGAAAACACAAATAAAAAAAGAAAGTGGTGATTTTTGTATTTCATTGCAGACAATACAACAGCACATTATTTAATGTGTTCCTCATGATTTTTATTGTTTTTTCTTCAAAAAAACAAAATTCCTATTTTGGTTCTTGCAACATATTAGTTGAAATTTAAAACTTCAAAACCTAAAAAAAAAATGTTATATTATAAGTTCATCTTTAATGTTGTTTATTTTGTGTTTTCTTTTTTTGGCCAATAAATCGCACTTGAAATATGAGTATAGGGAGGCACAGGAGGAGTTTGCCACTTTGTCTCTGAGAGAGTTTGTGGCTCTTAAGGCAACAGTTCACCCAAAATGGAAAATCTTAGCTATCTACGTAGAACCCGGCTGCAAATTGAAACACTAAATAACACAGTTTTAGACTCAGGCAGCCCATAACAAACTGGCTACATGGGTCTTCTTGGTGCTAACACATTTAACATGAATTAGAATGATGTTAGCATGTTTTAGCTTGTGCTAGCACATTTAAGCAGTAATTAGCATGATGTAAGAATGTTTTAACATAATGCTAGAATGTTTGATGCTTTCAGGTGCCTGAGAACTTGACTCAATCAAAGAATATGTCATTCAGACTTCAGTCCCTGCAGCCACACACTGATTATGTGGTGCAGATGAGATGCATCCAAGAAGATCATCATGGCTACTGGAGTGACTGGAGCACCAATGCCACAAAACATACCCCAGAAGCCCATATGACACAGATACAAATTCTGCTTTTTATTTGGACTGTTGGTCTTCACACTTGATGATATAATATTTAGATATTAAAAACACTATGACTTCAGTCCTTATAGGTAGTATAGATAGTTAGGGTGTAGCATTCAGATGTATTAGTGAATCAGTGACACTCATCAGGTATTTATATCCTCAGAGCCTGCAGGCAAACCAGATCTGTGGCGAATCATTCAGAGCTCTGCTGATAGCAGGAATGTCACATTAATATGGAAGGTAAATTCCTTTAAGGTGCACGACAGTTGATAAAATGTGTGTATAGGCTGGAAGTCTTTTCAATATTCTGTTGACAGTGACAAGTTAACTATTAAATAGTTCACATTGTTTTCTATTACAGGCTTCTGTGAAAGCAAATGGAAAAATACTGAGCTATTTCAAGAAATCAGTCAGGATATCAGCGTTTTTAAAAGACCACCATAAAAACTGGGATCAAATCAGAAGTATTCTATGGAGCTGTCTCCAGGAAGTATGGCCCATATTAGATTAACTGCAGCCAATTCAGCTAGAGTGTCACACAAAGCAACTCTGTTTATTCCCAGGTCAGATCAAGGTACCGTAAAAACTGCTGGTGAAGTTGTGCTTTTTTATTGCATTTTCCATTGCAGCCTTTTTCAGGTTATGATTAAAACATGAAACAATGTGGAAAACTACATATGTACATTTTCTGAAGAAAATGTGAGTGGTGCTCGCAGGGGCAAAATTCGGGCAAGAGTATTATTAATGATGCCATCATGTTTTGAAAATTTTTCACATTTTGCAGATTTTGGTTAATAATGAAAGAAAAGGGTGTGATGTGATTTGTGCTGTTGTAGAGCTTCCTGGTGTGGAGCGTGTGAGGTGGTTTCTGCAGGATGGACAGCTGTGGGTGGAATGGCCCTTTCTCAGAGACCCACAGTGGCAAGTCTCTGAATACCTGCTGGAGACAGACAGAAACTGGCAGAGAGTGTCTGCCCAAGACACTATATATTATATGTTATGTTATGTTATGTTATGTTATGTTATGTTATGTTATGTTATGTTATGTTATGTTATGTTATGTTATGTTATGTTATGTTATGTAGGTAATTTTAAGCCATTCAAGAGGTACAGCATATCTGTGTATCCAACTTGGCTATAATTTGGCTGTGTATCCTCATGGCTATAACACTTCATACAGCCAAGCAGGACGAGCAGTAACCATAGCAGCCTACACTCAACAAGGACATATGTAACTCAAACATGTCATGAAATGAAGTCAAAGAGACAGATTACTATAGTTGCCTCATGTCATTTTATTTCAATACAGCTCCACTAAAGGTCCCTACTGCTAATGTTACAAAACCCAAGAACAGTGCTGAGCTGACATGGGATGTAATTCCACTGGACAGTCAGCAAGGATTCATCATCAGCTACACCATATTCTATAAGACCAGGAACATTGAGCAGTGTATGCTCAAAATGTTTAAATGTTTATGATTTTAATACTGTTTCTTGTGAACATTCCAGAAGCACTTAAAATGGTCTGATCTGTGTTGAATGTTTCTGACAGCTGTGACTGTGAATGGTGACACGCGTTCATATGTGCTGACTGATCTGGCCAGTGAATCTGATTATGTGCTTCATGTCATGGCGTCAACCATAGCAGGCTCTAAAAATGGCTCTGATGTCAGTTTCAAAACCATGAAGTATAGAATGTCTTTACATTTTTCAGAATTGTTTTAATATACTTGTTTGATGATGACTATGCACAGCACCAGCCAATCATTTTAACTAGTTAAAAGTGAAATCCTTAAATAACCATTAAGCTTGATAAAGAAGTGACCTGTGCTTTCTGGATGTATGTTTGCTGTCTTGGCCGCAGCTGAAGGAGAGGTGAAGGTGATTGTGGTCATGGGGTGCCTCAGCTTCCTGTTCCTCACCGTCTTCATTTTAATGTTCTGCCTGCGCATAAGAGAAGTGTGAGTCAGAGCTTTCATCATTTGTGTCTGAAATGACTTGAAAAGGTGATATACATGCATACCGTCAAACACCAAAATACAAGCCATTGTAGAAACATACATGGTACATGCCCTGATTTCAGCTGTGGTTTGAAGTATCCTCAGTCGTTTCAGTAAACTAGTATGCAGTGTATCTGCTCGAGTTGTAATAACACTCAGTTAGCATGATCGCAAGCAACTTCTCAAAGAAATGCCTACAAAAACATAGCTTAAAAACAAGCTTAAAAAGGTTAAAAAAATCATTTCTTTGTGCAACATAAAAACACTTTTTATCACTGCAAACCCTTCAGCAATTAGATAATTCAGATACTGTAGCTCACATGATCACGTAAGTGTTTTGTGTATATTAAAATGTTTAACTGTATTTTAATTAACTGTAAATGACTTGTCAATGTCTAGATGAACAGATGTTGATACTTATTTACGTTGCTTGCAGCCGAAAGCCAGATAATGAAATGTTGTCTTTTGTTGTTTAGAATTAAGCATCTGTTGTGGCCGCACATGCCCCACCCCTCGGTCAGCTCTATTGCCCACTGGTCACCTGATTGTCCTGTAAAGGTATCAAAAATATATATGACTCATTCGCATAAATACATTTACAAATGGAATTATATATTATAGCCTATTTTTAGATATTTTTACCATTAAGTTTTTTTATCATTAAATCATTATTATAGTTTATTTTTTTGTTAATATGCCCATGACATGCTATTGATGGGTTCATAACATTCCACCAACATACTGTTTAAAATGTTTAAAACAGAAATCACATGTAAACTCCCAGCACATTTAGAGTATCATATGTGTCTGACCTGTCACATAAAGCGTAACACTGTTGGAACCTCTCAACTGGCTGACATGCCCAAAGAAGCCGTTAGTGTGGTGGAAGTGGATGTGTTTGATGGGAAGTCCTTATTTGAGGAAGACAAGGCCATCCTGCGGCTGAAGAAGGATATATATTTTTCTGAGGAACACAGCAGTGGCATTGGAGGCTCGTCCTGCATGTCATCCCCCCGGCACAGCGTGTCCGACAGCAATGAGCCACCAGCCCCCTCGTTTGCTCGCTCCGAGTCCACCCAGCCGCTGCTGGACTGTGAGGAGCATCTGGAGCATCTCCACAACGACAGTGGCCAGTCCAGAAACTCTTACTTCAGACGGGGCAGAGGAGCAGAGCCAGGCAGTGGCCTCCTTCAGGAGGGGGAGGGGCCGAATGGAAGCTCTCTAACTTTCTGTCCAATGGAGGAGATGTCTCCTGTTGTAGAGGACCCGCCCTCCTCTTGTTACATGCCACAGCATGTGGCTATCAACCTCATGGCTATCAACCTCAGTAAAGAAAAACATGGATTCTGACATGCTCATCTCAGTTTTGACAAGGCATGTAAAATCAGTGACTGTGATGATCTTTCATATCCATTGGATTACAAACTTGCCTTGGATACAAGCAAAATTAAATGCTTTGCCCATTCAGCCATTTTTTTTGTTTGTTGTTTTTAACCAAATTTATATGCAGTTGTTGCATTACTAATCTTGTATAAAATGATTTTGCTGTTCTACAATAACCCATGCAACGGGGTTCCTCAAATACATTTTTGACATTTCCTATTTCCAGTGTCTGAATTTACCCATGTACTTATGTGTTTGCTCATTTTTGAATGCTGCAGTAACACGTAACTCTTCAAAGAAATTACAGTTAAATTGTGACTAAACTTAGGACACACTTTCTGTTATGTGCCGTTACTTGTTCATAAAAAGTTTCTAAAACAAGTTTCAAAGTTTGATGCATTGTTAAATGTTGATATGGTTGTTGACAAACAAAAGAAAGTTTATTTCACAGGTTAGAGCTAACCTAAAATAGTTCTGCACAGATTTGAGTAGCTTAAAATATATATTTTTATATTAATACTTATTATATACGTATTAGTTTTGTATTTTTAATGGTTGTATTACAAATTCTTTTTATATGCAAAGGAACGTCATTTTATTTTGCTCTTTTTAACGTCCAGCTTGAGTGGTAACGTTAACACTGTCATGTTCTGTTTCCAGCAGAATTAAACACTGCATTGAATATCAACGGAGAAATGCAGTATTTCCATTGCATGCTTTTTCACATGTATCCACTTTCAGTATGATTTGTGTTCACATCTTAGTATCATTGCTGTGTATATAACATACTAAGTTAAAGACTTCTGTATACATATTGTGGTCACAAAGCCTTAAAGGGATAGTCACCCAAAAATGAAAATTCTGTCATTAAATGTGCACTCCATGTCATTCCACACCAGTAAAATCTTTGTTCATCTTTAGAACACAAATTTTTTTGATACAAAGATTTTTTGATAAAAACGGAGAGCTTTCTGTCCTTTTACATTTAAAAACACTTGGCACTTTATACTATATAACAATAAATAAAATGAAAACACCAATTCTTAGAGTTACATGAACTGTTCATAATCATCATTAAGATATCACAACACAATTGAGCAATTTGTTCGTGTTTAACATTAAATGAATAAAATGAAGAATCACAGACATCAATATAAACATTTGTAAAACGGAAAACAGCTGCTAAAAATTCTAAACACAATTTGTGTGCATTACAATCAAAAAGACAAAAGGAATGAAACTTAAAAGATTTAAAGCTCCAATGCCATTACCATACTCAATACGCAGTTGTTGTAAACAACTTCATAAGGTCTTCTCACCTCCATCTCATCATCCCTCATTGGGGTACATGGTCAGTGTTTGTATTTCTCTTTGGTGAATTTCTCTTGTTCTGCGTCATCCTATGGTTAGTATCTCTCTTGAATTCTCTGTTTCTGATGTTTATCCCTTATAGGCGCAAACCCTTGAACTGGGTTGTTTGTTGTACAGTCCATCTGGCTAGAATTCTTAACCAGTAAAACTACTTTTCTCATCAGTCTGTCCTGTCAGTGTTTCTGTCACAATCTATTGCTTGTCTGTCTCCTTGTCCTTCTTTGTTGTTCAGGTCTCATCGATTGCGATTATGTCATTGGACCCCAGAGGTATGAGCAGTAACAGGTTTTGATGTAGCATTTTTTTTTTGTAGCAATTTTCCCCATTTTCAGGGTAGACTAGATACACTGGGTTATCTGAGACATTCTTTTACCACATAAACCCAGTGAGACTTTCAGCTTTCCATGTTCAGCACAGCTCTTCTCTCTTGTGGTCATATTGCACCTTTCCTCTTGCACTTGCTTGCTGACTTTTCCTCTAGGCAATCTGGTATGCTTCAGCCATCCGTGCCGCTCACTTACATATGTATTTGGTGTGACTTACACTGTTTGTTCCACCAGGCTGAAGATCAGGTTGATTGGACGGCGATGATGTCGTGTGTACAACAAGGAAAAGGAAGGGAAATGTACTGTGGACTCCTGCCACGTACAGTTGTAGGCATGTACGATTTGAAGAAAAGTGATCTTTTCATCTCTTTCACTCTTTAACATCTCTAAGAGGGTCCTATTAAGCCTGGGCTGCCTTGGGGGTGGTATGGCAATGTTCGGGAATGTCCAATTCCAGAAAACTGCTGGAGAGTTCTGAAAAGCTAATTTCCAAATTCTCTACCTGGGTTGTGATGCAGCTTGGTCGGGAATCCAACACATGGAATATTATCCTGGAACAAACGCCCAGCTGCAGTCCGCCCTGACTTGTTCCTGGTAGGGTAGGTCTGGGCGAACCTTTTGAAATGGTGCATGATCACCAAGATGTACTTAGATCCTCCAAGGCTCAGTTCAGATAATCATTTATTTTTTTATCTGAGGTGAAATGGAAGTACAAGGTGATAAGATGCATTATGAGAATACTTGGCTAAAGAGATTTGTCTTTAAACTAGATTTGAACAGTGAGAGCATGCCTGAGCCCCAAACAGTATCAGGGAGACTATTCCAGAGTTTAGGGACCAAATGCAAAAATGCTCTTCTGCCTTTAGTGGACTTTGCCATTCTAGATACAACCAGAAGTCCAGAGTTTTGTAAGCGTAAAGAGCGTGTTGGCTTGTAGCATGAGAGAAGGTCAGTTAAGTACATAGGGACTAACCCATTTAAGGCTTTATAAGTAAGCAGTAGTACTTTGTATGTAATACAAAATTTAACAGGTAACCAGTGTAAAGATGACAAAATTGGGGTTATATGGTCATATTTCCAGGAAATGGAATTTATTTTTATAATGCTGCATTTTGGACTAACTATAGCTTGTTTATTAAGGATGCTGAACAGCTACCTAGAAATGCATTACAATAGTGCAGTCTGGAGGTCATTAAAGCATGGACCAGCTTTTCTGCATCAGTAATAAAAAGCTGTTACGCAGTTTAGCAATGTTAAAAGAAGGTGAAAGAAAGGCAGTTTTTTGTAGTATGTGTCACATGATTTTTAAAACACAAGTTACTGTCTAATATGATGTCTATCTTTAACTGTTATGAATGAGGTGGTTACATGCTTCTATTTAAAAATTGTATTCAGAAAGCTTCTGTTTACATAGGTTTGTTCCAAAGTAATATATCTGTCTTATTTTAAGTAACAAAAAGAAAATTACGGATCATCCAATACTTTATATCTTTAACACAGTCTGATAATTTAGAGAAGGTAGGAATATCTTCTAGCCTTAATGTAATATATAGTTGAGTATCATCAGCATAAAAGTGGGAATTAATCCCTTGGCTTCTAATAATATTTCAGAGGGGCAGCATGTATAATGTGAACAGCAGAGGGCCTAAAATAGATCCTTGAGGCAGGCCATATTTTACTGGCATTAATTTAGATGAGTCACATTTAAATGAACAAAATGGCAGCGGTCAAGACAAGTGGAGCGACACCACTGTAATGCCTGTCATTGAATGCCAATGTGATTTTGTAGTCAATCTACGAGCATGTCACAGTCTATAGTGTCAAATGCTGCACTAGCTGAGAACTGAGGCCAGTGCTGAACAACTTTTCTATGCAAGATTACAGTCATTTAGACTGAGAGAGAAAAACAATAAGACAGTGTGTTAAATTACAACTTTTAGTGACACTCAGATATAATGAAAACAAATTCAATGGATGTAAATGAAGATGAGAAACATCACAGCAGTCAGGTGAGCAGAAGCTGACATTACCCTCATACAGTCAGTTCTCTGCTGGAAATATGAAACAGTGAACAGCAGATGAGGCTGACCTACTCTGTGCTTTTTGACTGTCTCTGGATCAGGACTTTTGACACTGGGTCCCGGGAGACAAACGAGGGTTCTGGGTAATCATGTTAAATTTACTGAACTGAACATTATTGTTTCAATCTGCTTTCCAAAGACTGCTCATAAATTATTATATTAATTACTACAAAAAACTTTACTATAAAACAATTATTTTATTCTGGCAAGCAGTCTTTAAGTATCAAATGGGAACAACATCCTAAAAACTACCCAGAAAACCCTTATAACTGTTTTATTTACTTCAGTCAGTGTATTTAGCTTAGACATCACGTTTTTTTCAGAAAATGAACTAGCGTCACATCTAACAGAACTCTAATAGTGACAGATAAAAATACACTGTCAATGTAATACAGAGATATTCAGTGTCAAATGAGACAGAATTAAAATATGTCACTGACAGGTGACGTGAAGAACACTGATTATATTATTACAATGTTATTTCTCAGAGGTTATTGCTCTTTCATAGCTCAGGAGGTCTGATGAAAATCTCAGCTGTGTTACATTTAAGTATCAACTTTGTCTCAGATGTTTCTCCTAAAAATAAGTTAGAATAGAAAGAATCAAGAGACATTAAGATGTAAAAGTAATGCAGATTGTGGGTAAAATAATTGGGACATTTTGGTAAATTTGCTGAGCAAAATTTGAGTTCATATTTAATTTTTCAATAATATTGACTTTTTAATGCAGATTTGGCAAATCTGAGCTCAGTTTGTGACACCTGCTTCACTCAATATTCTCTCTAGAACAGAAGACTGGTATGTGACACGTGTACAAGCTCCTGGATGATTTGATGTGTGTGATGACTATTTGCCAATGTCTGATCATTTATTCGCTTACTAAAATACTCATCCTGTTGAGGGTCATTGAACCCTTGTACATCTGTGAGCTGGTTGACACACTCAGGAGGAATCTGATTAGCTGCTGCTGGTTGAGAGGTTATCCACAGCAGAGCAGAAGGAAGCAGATTCCCCTTGATAAGGCTGGTCAGCACTGAGGGTGAAACTCGGATTGTTTGAGAAATCTAGAGGAAGTTGACACTCATCTAGACCATCAAATATGAACAGAACTTTGTAGAACTGAAAGTCTGTCAACTTCAGTTCTTTTGTGTCCGTGAAGAACTGATGAAGAAGATCCATCAGACTGTTATTTCTGTGCGTCGTCAGATTCAGCTCTTGGAAATATGAAATGAACATCATAATTTGCGTAATCTTCAGCCCAGTCCTCCTCTTTGATCCGAATACAAAAGTCAGAAGTGAGTTTGTGCTTTACTGGCTGAAAACTGATAAACTTACTAAAAATACTTGTACAGCCATCTTTGTAAAGACATTCACTGAACTGAAGTGATTTACTCCTCTAAACCATGAGACTGTCCTCACCTCACATTTGCACCAGATCCTCCTGAACTGATGTGATTCACTCCTCTAAACCATGAGACTCTCTTCACCTCACATCTGCTCCAGAGTCTCCTGAACTGAAGTGATTCACTCCTCTAAACCATGAGACTGTCCTTGCCTCACATCTGTCCCAGAGTCTCCTGAACTGAAGAGAATCACTCCTCTAAACCATGAGACTGTCCTCACCTCACATCTGCACCAGAGTCTCCTGAACTGATGTGATTCAATCCTCTAAACCACGAGACTGTCCTTACCTCACATCTGCTCCAGAGTCTCTTGAACTGAAGTGATTCACTCCTCTAAACCATGAGACTGTCCTAACCTCACATTTGCACCAGATCCTCCTGAACTGATGTGATTCACTCCTCTAAACCATAAGACTGTCCTCACCTCACATCTGCTCCAGAGTCTCCTGAACTGAAGTGATTCACTCCTCTAAACCATGAGACTGTCCTCGCCTCACATCTGTCCCTGAGTCTCCTGAACTGAAGAGAATCACTCCTCTAAACCATGAGACTGTCCTCACCTCACATCTGCACCAGAGTCTCCTGAACTGAAATGATTTACTCATCTAAACCATGAGACTCTCTTAACCTCACATCTGCACCAGTCTCCTGAACGGAAGTGATTCACTCCTCTAAACCATGAGACTGTCCTCACCTCACATCTGCACCAGATCCTCCTGTACTGAAGTGATTCACTTCTCTAAACCATGAGACTGTCCTCACCTCACATCTGCTCCAGAGTCTCCTGAACTGAAGTGATTCACTTCTCTAAACTATAAGACTGTCCTCACATCTGCCCAAGAGTCTCCGAAACTGAAGTGATTTACCCCTCTAAACCATGAGACTGTCCTCACCTCACATCTGCTCCAGAGTCTCCTGAACTGAAGTGATTCACTCCTCTAAACCATGAGACTGTCCTCACCTCACATTTGCACAAGATCCTCCTGAACTGATGTGATTCACTCCTCTAAATCATAAGACTGTCCTCACATCTGTTCCAGAGTCTCCTGAACTGAAGTGATTGACTCCTCTAAACCATGAGACTGTCCTCACCTCACAGCTGTCCCAGAGTCTCCTGAACTGAAGTGATTCACTCCTCTAAATCATGAGACTGTCCTCACATCTGCTCCAGAGTCTCCTGAACTGAAGTGATTCACTCCTCTAAACCATGAAACTGTCCTCACATATGCTCCAGAGTCTCCTGAACTGAAGTGACTAACTCCTCTAAACCATGAGACTGTCCTCACCTCACATCTGCTCCAAAGTCTCCTGAACTGAAATGATTCACTCCTCTAAACCATCAGACTGTCCTTACCTCAGATCTGCACAAGGTCCTCCTGAACTGAAGTGATTCACTCCTCTAAACCATGAGACTGTGCTCACCTCACATCTGCACCAGAGTCTCTTGAACTGAAGTGATTCACTCCTCTAAACCATTAGACAGTCCTCATCTCACATCTGCACCAGTCTCTTGAACTGAAGTGATTCACTCCTCTAAACCATGAGACTGTCCTCACTTCACATCTGCTCCAGTTTCTTCTGAAAGGAAGTGATTCACTCCTCTAAACCATGAGACTGTCCTCACCTCACATCTGCACCAGATCCTCCTGTACTGAAGTGATTTACTTCTCTAAACCATGAGATTGTCCTCATATCACATCTGTCTCAGAGTCTCTTGAACTGACATGATTCACTCCTCTAAACCATGAGACTGTCCTCACCTCACATCTGTCTCAGAGTCTCTTGAACTGAAGTGATTCACTCCTCTAAACCATGAGACTATCCTCACCTCACATCTGAACCAGAGTCTCCTGAACTGAAGTTGTTCACTCCTTTTAACTATAAGACTGTCCTCACATCTGCACCAGATCATCCTGAACTGAAGTGATTCACTCCTCTATAGAATGAGACTGTCCTCACCTCACATCTGCACCAGAGTCTCCTGAACTGAAGTGATTCACTCCTCTAAACCATGAGACTGTCCTCACATCACATCTGCACCAGATACTCGTTAACTGATATGATTTATTCCTCTAAACCATGAGACTGTCCTCACATCTGCACCAGAGTCTCCTGAACTGAAGAGATGTACTCCTCTAAACCATGAGACTGTCCTCACCTCACATCTGCACCAGAGTCTCCTGAACTGAAGTGATTCACTCCTCTGAACCATGAGACTGTCCTCACCTCACATCTGCACCAGATCCTCCTGAACTGTTGTGATTCACTCCTCTAAACCACGAGACTGCCCACACCTCATATCTGCTCCAGAATCTCTTGAACTGAAGTGATGTAATCCTCTAAACCATGAGACTGTCCTCACCTCAAATCTGCACCAGATCCTCCTGAACTGACATGATTCACTCCTCTAAATCATGAGACTGTCCTCACATCTGCTACAGAGACTCCTAAACTGAAGTGATTCACTCCTCTAAACCACAAGACTTTCCTCACCTCACATCTGCTCTAAAGGTTCCTGAACTGAAGTGATTCACTCCAGTAAACCATGAGACTGTCCTCACATCTGCACCAGAGTCTCCTGAACTGAAGTTGTTCACTCCTCTTAACTAGGAGATTGTCCTCACATCTGCACCAGATCATCCTGACCTGACATGATTCACTCCTCTAAACCATGAGACTGTGCTCACCTCACATCTGCACCAGATTCTCCTGAACCGATGTGATTCACTCTTCTAAACCATGAGACTGTCCTCACCTCACATCTGCACCAGATTCTCCTGAACTGAAGTTGTTCACTCCTCTTAACAATAAGACTGTCCTCACATCACATCTGCACCAGATACTCCTTAACTGATATGATTTATTCCTCTAAACCATGAGACTGTCCTCACATCTGCACCAGAGTCTCCTGAACTGAAGTGATTCACTCCTCTAAACCATGAGACTGTCCTCACATCTGCTCCAGAATCTCTTGAACTGAAGAGATGTACTCCTCTAAACCATGAGACTGTCCTCACCTCACATCTGCACCAGACCCTCCTGAACTGAAGTGATTTACTCATCTAAACCATAAGACTGTCCTCACCTCACATCTATCCCAGAGTCTCCTGAATTGAAGTGTTTCACTCCTCTAAACCATGAGACTGTCCTCACGTCACATCTGCACCAGTCTCTTGAACTGAACAGATTTACTCCTCTAAACCATGAGACTGTCCCCACCTCACATCTGCACCAGAGTCTCCTAAACTGAAATGATTCTCTCCTCTAAACCATAAGACTGTCCTCACCTCACATATGCTCCAGAGTCTCCTGAACTAAAGTTATTTACTCCTCTAACCCATGAGACAGTCCTCACCTCACATCTGCTCCAAAGTCTCCTGAACTGAAGAGATTCACTTCTCTAAACAATGAGACTGTCCTCACATCTGCTCCAGAGTCTCCTGAACTGAAGTGATTTACTCCTCTAAACCATGAGACTGTCCCCACCTCACATCTGCACCAGAGTCTCCTAAACTGAAATGATTCACTCCTCTAAACCATGAGACTGTCCTCACCTCACATCTGTCTCAGAGTCTCTTGAACTGACATGATTCACTCATCTAAACCATGAGACTATCCTCACCTCACATCTGAACCAGAGTCTCCTGAAATGAAGTTGTTCACTCCTCTTAACTAGGAGATTGTCCTCACATCTGCACCAGATCATCCTGACCTGACATGATTCACTCCTCTAAACCATGAGACTGTGCTCACCTCACATCTGCACCAGATTCTCCTTAACTGATGTGATTCACTCTTCTAAACCATGAGACTGTCCTCACCTCACATCTGCACCAGATTCTCCTGAACTGATATGATTTATTCCTCTAAACCATGAGACTGTCCTCACATCTGCACCAGAGTCTCCTGAACTGAAGTGATTCACTAATCTAAACCATGAGACTGTCCTCACATCTGCTCCAGAATCTCTTGAACTGAAGAGATGTACTCCTCTAAACCATGAGACTGTCCTCACCTCACATCTGCACCAGAGTCTCCTGAACTGTTGTGATTCACTCCTCTGAACCATGAGACTGTCCTCACCTCACATCTGCACCAGATCCTCCTGAACTGTTGTGATTCACTCCTCTAAACCACGAGACTGCCCACACCTCATATCTGCTCCAGAATCTCTTGAACTGAAGTGATGTAATCCTCTAAACCATGGGACTGTCCTCACATCTTCTACAGAGACTCCTAAACTGAAGTGATTCACTCCTCTAAACCACAAAACTTTCCTCACCTCACATCTGCTCTAAAGGTTCCTGAACTGAAGTGATTCACTCCAGTAAACCATGAGACTGTCCTCACATCTGCACCAGAGTCTCCTGAACTGAAGTGATTCACTACTCTAAACCATGAGACTACCCTCACCTCATATCTGCTCCAGAATCTCTTGAACTGAAGTGATTCACTCCTCTAAACCATCAGACTGTCCTTACCTCAGATCTGCACAAGGTCCTCCTGAACTGAAGTGATTCACTCCTCTAAACCATGAGACTGTCCTCACCTCACATCTGCACCAGAGTCTCTTGAACTGAAGTGATTCACTCCTCTAAACCATTAGACAGTCCTCATCTCACATCTGCACCAGTCTCTTGAACTGAAGTGATTCACTCCTCTAAACCATGAGACTGTCCTCACTTCACATCTGCTCCAGTTTCTTCTGAACGGAAGTGATTCACTCCTCTAAACCATGAGACTGTCCTCACCTCACATCTGCACCAGATCCTCCTGTACTGAAGTGATTTACTTCTCTAAACCATGAGATTGTCCTCATATCTGCTCCAGAGTCTCCTGAACTGAAGTGATTCACTCCTCTAAACCATGAAACTGTCTTCACTTCACATCTGCTCCAGATCCTCCTGAACTGAAGTGATTCACTCCTCTAAACCATGAGACTGTCTACACTTCACATCTGCTCCAGATCCTCCTGAACTGAAGTGATTCACTCCTCTAAACCATGAGTCTGTCTTCACCTCACAACGGTCCCAGATCCTCCTGAACTGAAGTGATTCACTCCTCTAAACCATGAGTCTGTCTTCACCTCACAACGGTCCCAGGGTCTCCTGAACTGTAGTGATTCACTCCTCTAAACCATGAGTCTGTCCTCACCTCACATCTGCTCCAGAGTCTCCTGAACTGAAGTGATTCACTCCTCTAAACCATGAGACTGTCCTCACTTTACATCTGCTCCAGTTTCTTCTGAACTGAAGTGATTCACTTCTCTAAACCATGAGACTGTCCTCACCTCACATCTGCACCAGATCCTCCTGTACTGAAGTGATTTACTTCTCTAAACCATGAGATTGTCCTCATATCTGCTCCAGAGTCTCCTGAACTGAAGTGATTCACTCCTCTAAACCATGAAACTGTCTTCACTTCACATCTGCTCCAGATCCTCCTGAACTGAAGTGATTCACTCCTCTAAACCATGAGTCTGTCTTCACCTCACAACGGTCTCAGGGTCTCCTGAACTGTACTGATTCACTCCTCTAAACCATGAGTCTGTCCTCACCTCACATCTGCTCCAGAGTCTCCTGAACTAAAGTGATTCACTCCTCTAAATCATGAGTCTGTCCTCACCTCACACCTGCTCCAGAGTCTCCTGAACTGAAGTGATTCACTCCTCTAAACCATGAGACTGTCCTCACTTTACATCTGCTCCAGTTTCTTCTGAACTGAAGTGATTCACTCCTCTAAACCATGAGACTGTCCTCACCTCACATCTGCACCAGATCCTCCTGTAAGGAAGTGATTCACTTCTCTAAACCATGAGATTGTCCTCACATATGCTCCAGAGTCTCCTGAACTGAAGTGACTAACTCCTCTAAACCATGAGACTGTCCTCACCTCACATCTGCTCCAAAGTCTCCTGAACTAAAGTGATTTGCTCGTCTAAACCATGAGACTTTCCTCACATCATATCTGCACCAGAGTCTCCTGAACTGACGTGGTTCACTCCTTTTAACCATTAGACTGTCCTCACATCTGCACCAGATCCTCCTGAACTAATGTGATTCACTCCTCTAAACCATGAGACTGTCCTCATAAGTGCAACGGAACCTCCTGAACTGAAGTGATTCAATCCTCTAATCCACGAGACTGTCCTCACCTCACATCTGATCCAGAGTCTCCTGAACTGATGTGATACACTCCTCTAAACCATGAGACTGTCCTCACCTCACATCTGCTCCAAAGTCTCCTGAACTAAAGTGATTTGCTCGACTAAACCATGAGACTTTCCTCACATCATATCTGCACCAGAGTCTCCTGAACTGATGTGGTTCACTCCTTTTAACCATGAGACTGTCCTCACATCTGCACCATATCCTCCTGAATTGACGTGATTCACTCATCTAAACCATGAGACTGTCCTCACCTCACATCTGCACCAGATCCTCCTGAACTGACGTGATTCACTCCTCTAAACCATGAGACTGTCCTCACCTCACATCTGTCTCAGAGTCTCTTGAACTGACATGATTCACTCCTCTAAACCATAAGACTATCCTCACCTCACATCTGAACCAGAGTCTCCTGAACTGAAGTTGTTCACTCCTCTTAACTATAAGACTGTCCTCACATCTGCACCAGATCATCCTGACCTGACATGATTCACTCCTCTAAACCATGAGACTGTGCTCACCTCACATCTGCTCCAGAGTCTCCTGAACTGAAGTGATTCACTCCTCTAAACCATGAGACTGTCCTCACCTCACATCTGCACCAGATCCTCCTGTACTGAAGTGATTCACTTCTCTAAACCATGAGACTGTCCTCACCTCACATCTGCTCCAGAGTCACCTGAACTGAAGTGATTCACTTCTCTAAACTATAAGACTGTCCTCACATCTGCCCAAGAGTCTCCGAAACTGAAGTGATTTACTCCTCTAAAACATGAGACTGTCCTCACCTCCCATATGCACCAGAGTCTCCTGAATTGAAGTGGTTCACTCCTCTACACCATGAGACTGTCCTCACCTCACATCTGCACCACAGTCTCCTGAACTGAAGTGATTCACTCCTCTAAACCATGAGACTGTCCTCACCTCACATCTGCTCCAGAGTCTCCTGAACTGAAGTGATTCACTCCTCTAAACCATAAGACTGTATTCACATCTGTTCCAGAGTCTCCTGAACTGAAGTGATTGACTCCTCTAAACCATGAGACTGTCCTCACCTCACAGCTGTCCCAGAGTCTCCTGAACTGAAGTGATTCACTCCTCTAAACCATGAGACTGTCTTCACATCTGCACCAGAGTCTCCTGAACTGAAGCGATTCACTTCTCTAAACCATGAGACTGTCCCCACCTCACATCTGCACCAGAGTCACCTGAACTGAAGTGATTTACTCATCGAAACCATGAGACTGTCCCCACCTCTCATCTGCACCAGAGTCTCCTAAACTGAAATGATTCACTCCTCTAAACCATGAGACTGTCCTCACCTCACATCTGTCTCAGAGTCTCTTGAACTGACATGATTCACTCCTCTAAACCATAAGACTATCCTCACCTCACATCTGCACCAGAGTCTCCTGAACTGAAGTTGTTCACTCCTCTTAACTATAAGACTGTCCTCACATCTGCACCAGATCATCCTGACCTGACATGATTCACTCCTCTAAACCATGAGACTGTGCTCACCTCACATCTGCACCAGATTCCCCTGAACTGAAGTGATTCACTCCTCTAAACCATGAGACTGTCCTCACCTCACATCTGCTCCAGAGTCTCCTGAACTAAAGTGATTCACTCCTCTAAAGCATGAGACTGTCCTTACCTCACATCTGCACCAGAGTCTCCTGAACTGAAGTGATTCACTCCTCTAAAGCATGAGACTGTCCTGCTCACATCTGCACCAGAGTCTCCTGAACTGAAGTGATTCACTCCTCTTAACAATGAGACTGTCCTCACATCTGCACCAGATCCTCCTGAACTGAAGTGATTCACTCCTCTAATCCATGAGACTGTCCTCACCTCACATCTGCACCAGAATCTCCTGAACTGAAGTGGTTCACTCCTCTTAACTATGAGATTGCTCTCACTTCTGCACCAGATCCTCCTGAACTGAAGTTGTTCACTCCTCTTAACAATGAGACTGTCCTCACATCTGCACCAGATCCTCCTGAACTGAAGAGATTCACTCCTCTGATCCATTAACTGTCCTCACATCTGCTACAGAGTCTCCTGAACTGAAGTGCTTCACTTCTCTAAACCATGAGACAGTCCTCACCTCACATCTGCTCCAAAGTCTCCTGAACTGAAGTGATTCACTCCTCTAAACCATGAGACTGTCCTCACATCTGCACCAGAGTCTCCTGAACTGAAGTGATTCACTCCTCTAAACCATGAGACTGTTTTCACCTCACATCTGCTCCAAAGTCTCCTGAACTGAAGTGATTCACTCCTCTAAACCATGAGACTGTCTTCACGTCTGCACCAGAGTCTCCTGAACTGAAGCGATTCACTTCTCTAAACCATGAGACTGTCCCCACCTCACATCTGCACCAGAGTCTCCTGAACTGAAGTGATTTACTCCTCTAAACCATGAGACTGTCCCTACCTCACATCTGCACCAGAGTCTCCAAAACTGAAATGATTCACTCCTCTAAACCATGAGACTGTCCTCACCTCACATCTGTCTCAGAGTCTCTTGAACTGACATGATTCACTCCTCTAAACCATGAGACTGTCCTCACCTCACATCTGTCTCAGAGTCTCTTGAACTGAAGTGATTCACTCCTCTAAACCATGAGACTATCCTCACCTCACATCTGAACCAGAGTCTCCTGAACTGAAGTTGTTCACTCCTTTTAACTATAAGACTGTCCTCACATCTGCACCAGATCATCCTGAACTGAAGTGATTCACTCCTCTATACCATGAGACTGTCCTCACCTCACATCTGCACCAGAGTCTCTTGAACTGACATGATTTACTCCTCTAAACCATGAGACTGTCCCTACCTCACATCTGAACCAGAGTCTCCTGAACTGAAGTGATTCACTCCTCTAAACCATGAGACTGTCTTCACGTCTGCACCAGAGTCTCCTGAACTGAAGCGATTCACTTCTCTAAACCATGAGACTGTCCCCACCTCACATCTGCACCAGAGTCTCCTGAACTGAAGTGATTTACTCCTCTAAACCATGAGACTGTCCCTACCTCACATCTGCACCAGAGTCTCCAAAACTGAAATGATTCACTCCTCTAAACCATGAGACTGTCCTCACCTCACATCTGTCTCAGAGTCTCTTGAACTGACATGATTCACTCCTCTAAACCATGAGACTGTCCTCACCTCACATCTGTCTCAGAGTCTCTTGAACTGAAGTGATTCACTCCTCTAAACCATGAGACTATCCTCACCTCACATCTGAACCAGAGTCTCCTGAACTGAAGTTGTTCACTCCTTTTAACTATAAGACTGTCCTCACATCTGCACCAGAGTCTCCTGAACTGAAGTGATTCACTCCTCTAAACCATGAGACTGTCCTCACATCACATCTGCACCAGATACTCGTTAACTGATATGATTTATTCCTCTAAACCATGAGACTGTCCTCACATCTGCACCAGAGTCTCCTGAACTGAAGAGATGTACTCCATTAAACCATGAGACTGTCCTCACCTCACATCTGCACCAGAGTCTCCTGAACTGAAGTGATTCACTCCTCTGAACCATGAGACTGTCCTCACCTCACATCTGCACCAGATCCTCCTGAACTGTTGTGATTCACTCCTCTAAACCACGAGACTGCCCACACCTCATATCTGCTCCAGAATCTCTTGAACTGAAGTGATGTAATCCTCTAAACCATGAGACTGTCCTCACCTCAAATCTGCACCAGATCCTCCTGAACTGACATGATTCACTCCTCTAAATCATGAGACTGTCCTCACATCTGCTACAGAGACTCCTAAACTGAAGTGATTCACTCCTCTAAACCACAAGACTTTCCTCACCTCACATCTGCTCCAAAGGTTCCTGAACTGAAGTGATTCACTCCTCTAAACCACAAGACTTTCCTCACCTCACATCTGCACCAGAGTCTCCTGAACTGAAGTTGTTCACTCCTCTTAACTAGGAGATTGTCCTCACATCTGCACCAGATCATCCTGACCTGACATGATTCACTCCTCTAAACCATGAGACTGTGCTCACCTCACATCTGCACCAGATTCTCCTGAACTGATGTGATTCACTCTTCTAAACCATGAGACTGTCCTCACCTCACATCTGCACCAGATTCTCCTGAACTGAAGTTGTTCACTCCTCTTAACAATAAGACTGTCCTCACATCACATCTGCACCAGATACTCCTTAACTGATATGATTTATTCCTCTAAACCATGAGACTGTCCTCACATCTGCACCAGAGTCTCCTGAACTGAAGTGATTCACTCCTCTAAACCATGAGACTGTCCTCACATCTGCTCCAGAATCTCTTGAACTGAAGAGATGTACTCCTCTAAACCATGAGCCTGTCCTCACCTCACATCTGCACCAGATCCTCCTGAACTGAAGTGATCTACTCATCTAAACCATAAGACTGTCCTCACCTCACATCTATCCCAGAGTCTCCTGAATTGAAGTGTTTCACTCCTCTAAACCATGAGACTGTCCTCACGTCACATCTGCACCAGTCTCTTGAACTGAAGTGATTTACTCCTCTAAACCATGAGACTGTCCCCACCTCACATCTGCACCAGAGTCTCCTAAACTGAAATGATTCACTCCTCTAAACCATGGGACTGTCCTCACCTCACATCTGTCTCAGAGTCTCTTGAACTGACATGATTCACTCATCTAAACCATGAGACTATCCTCACCTCACATCTGAACCAGAGTCTCCTGAACTGAAGTTGTTCACTCCTCTCAACTAGGAGATTGTCCTAACATCTGCACCAGATCATCCTGACCTGACATGATTCACTCCTCTAAACCATGAGACTGTGCTCACCTCACATCTGCACCAGAGTCTCCTGAACTGAAGTGATTCACTCCTCTAAACCATGAGACTGTCCTCACCTCACATCTGCACCAGATTCTCCTGAACTGAAGTTGTTCACTCCTCTTAACAATAAGACTGTCCTCACATCACATCTGCACCAGATACTCCTTAACTGATATGATTTATTCCTCTAAACCATGAGACTGTCCTCACATCTGCACCAGAGTCTCCTGAACTGAAGTGATTCACTAATCTAAACCATGAGACTGTCCTCACATCTGCTCCAGAATCTCTTGAACTGAAGAGATGTACTCCTCTAAACCATGAGACTGTCCTCACCTCACATCTGCACCAGAGTCTCCTGAACTGAAGTGATTCACTCCTCTGAACCATGAGACTGTCCTCACCTCACATCTGCACCAGATCCTCCTGAACTGAAGTGATTCACTCCTCTAAACCACGAGACTGCCCACACCTCATATCTGCTCCAGAATCTCTTGAACTGAAGTGATGTAATCCTCTAAACCATGAGACTGTCCTCACATCTGCTTCAGAGACTCCTAAACTGAAGTGATTCACTCCTCTAAACCACAAGACTTTCCTCACCTCACATCTGCTCTAAAGAGTTCCTGAACTGAAGTGATTCACTCCAGTAAACCATGAGACTGTCCTCACATCTGCACCAGAGTCTCCTGAACTGAAGTGATTCACTCCTCTAAACCATGAGACTGCCCTCACCTCATATCTGCTCCAGAATCTCTTGAACTGAAGTGATGTAATCCTCTAAACCATGAGACTGTCCTCACCTCAAATCTGCACCAGATCCTCCTGAACTGACATGATTCACTCCTCTAAATCATGAGACTGTCCTCACATCTGCTACAGAGACTCCTAAACTGAAGTGATTCACTCCTCTAAACCACAAGACTTTCCTCACCTCACATCTGCTCTAAAGGTTCCTGAACTGAAGTGATTCACTCCAGTAAACCATGAGACTGTCCTCACATCTGCACCAGAGTCTCCTGAACTGAAGTTGTTCACTCCTCTTAACTAGGAGATTGTCCTCACATCTGCACCAGATCATCCTGACCTGACATGATTCACTCCTCTAAACCATGAGACTGTCCTCACCTCACATCTGCACCAGATTCTCCTGAACTGAAGTTGTTCACTCCTCTTAACAATGAGACTGTCCTCACATCACATCTGCACCAGATACTCCTTAACTGATATGATTTATTCCTCTAAACCATGAGACTGTCCTCACATCTGCACCAGAGTCTCCTAAACTGAAATGATTCACTCCTCTAAACCATGAGACTGTCCTCACCTCACATCTGTCTCAGAGTCTCTTGAACTGACATGATTCACTCCTCTAAACCATGAGACTATCCTCACCTCATATCTGAACCAGAGTCTCCTGAACTGAAGTTGTTCACTCCTCTTAACTATAAGACTGTCCTCACATCTGCACCAGATCATCCTGACCTGACATGATTCACTCCTCTAAACCATGAGACTGTGCTCACCTCACATCTGCACCAGATTCCCCTGAACTGAAGTGATTCACTCCTCTAAACCATGAGACTGTCCTCACCTCACATCTGCTCCAGAGTCTCCTGAACTAAAGTGATTCACTCCTCTAAAGCATGAGACTGTCCTTACCTCACATCTGCACCAGAGTCTCCTGAACTGAAGTGATTCACTCCTCTAAAGCATGAGACTGTCCTGCTCACATCTGCACCAGAGTCTCCTGAACTGAATTGATTCACTCCTCTTAACAATGAGACTGTCCTCACATCTGCACCAGATCCTCCTGAACTGAAGTGATTCACTCCTCTAATCCATGAGACTGTCCTCACCTCACATCTGCACCAGAATCTCCTGAACTGAAGTGGTTCACTCCTCTTAACTATGAGATTGCTCTCACTTCTGCACCAGATCCTCCTGAACTGAAGTTGTTCACTCCTCTTAACAATGAGACTGTCCTCACATCTGCACCAGATCCTCCTGAACTGAAGAGATTCACTCCTCTGATCCATTAACTGTCCTCACATCTGCTACAGAGTCTCCTGAACTGAAGTGCTTCACTTCTCTAAACCATGAGACAGTCCTCACCTCACATCTGCTCCAAAGTCTCCTGAACTGAAGTTGTTCACTCCTCTTAACTAGGAGATTGTCCTCACATCTGCACCAGATCATCCTGACCTGACATGATTCACTCCTCTAAACCATGAGAATGTGCTCACCTCACATCTGCACCAGAGTCTCCTGAACTGAAGTGATTCACTCCTCTGAACCATGAGACTGTCCTCACCTCACATCTGCACCAGATCCTCCTGAACTGTTGTGATTCACTCCTCTAAACCATGAGACTGTCCTCACCTATGCTCCAGATTCTCCTGAACTGAAGTGATTTACTCCTCTAACCCATGAGACTGTCCTCACCTCACATCTGCTCCAAAGTCTCCTGAACTGAAGTGATTCACTCCTCTATACCATGAGACTGTCCTCACATCTGCACCAGAGTCTCCTGAACTGAAGTGATTCACTCCTCTAAACCATGAGACTGTCCTCACATCACATCTCCAATACTCTAACTATATGATTTATTCCTCTAAACCATGAGACTGTCCTCACATCTGCACCAGAGTCTCCTGAACTGAAGAGATGTACTCCTCTAAACCATGAGACTGTCCTCACCTCACATCTGCACCAGAGTCTCCTGAACTGAAGTGATTCACTCCTCTGAACCATGAGACTGTCCTCACCTCACATCTGCACCAGATCCTCCTGAACTGTTGTGATTCACTCCTCTAAACCACGAGACTGCCCACACCTCATTTCTGCTCCAGAATCTCTTGAACTGAAGTGATGTAATCCTCTAAACCATGAGACTGTCCTCACCTCAAATCTGCACCAGATCCTCCTGAACTGACATGATTCACTCCTCTAAATCATGAGACTGTCCTCACATCTGCTACAGAGACTCCTAAACTGAAGTGATTCACTCCTCTAAACCACAAGACTTTCCTCACCTCACATCTGCTCTACAGGTTCCTGAACTGAAGTGATTCACTCCAGTAAACCATGAGACTGTCCTCACATCTGCACCAGAGTCTCCTGAACTGAAGTTGTTCACTCCTCTTAACTAGGAGATTGTCCTCACATCTGCACCAGATCATCCTGACCTGACATGATTCACTCCTCTAAACCATGAGACTGTGCTCACCTCACATCTGCACCAGATTCTCCTGAACTGAAGTTGTTCACTCCTCTTAACAATGAGACTGTCCTCACATCACATCTGCACCAGATACTCCTTAACTGATATGATTTATTCCTCTAAACCATGAGACTGTCCTCACATCTGCACCAGAGTCTCCTGAACTGAAGTGATTTACTCCTCTAAACCATGAGACTGTCCTCACATCTGCTCCAGAATCTCTTGAACTGAAGAGATGTACTCCTCTAAACCATGAGACTGTCCTCACCTCACATCTGCACCAGATCCTCCTGAACTGAAGTGATTCACTCCTCTAAACCATGAGACTGTCCTCACCTATGCTCCAGAGTCTCCTGAACTGAAGTGATTTACTCCTCTAAACCATGAGACTGTCCTCACCTCACATCTGCTCCAAAGTCTCCTGAACTGTTGTGACTCACTCCTCTAAACCATGAGACTGTCCTCACATCTGCACCAGAGTCTCCTGAACTGAAGTGATTCACTCCTCTGAACCATGAGACTGTCGTCACATCTGCACCAGATACTCGTTAACTGATATGATTTATTCCTCTAAACCATGAGACTGTCCTCACATCTGCACCAGAGTCTCCTGAACTGAAGTGACTAACTCCTCTAAACCATGAGACTGTCCTCACCTCACATCTGCTCCAAAGTCTCCTGAACTAAAGTGATTTGCTCGTCTAAACCATGAGACTTTCCTCACATCATATCTGCACCAGAGTCTCCTGAACTGACGTGGTTCACTCCTTTTAACCATTAGACTGTCCTCACATCTGCACCAGATCCTCCTGAACTAATGTGATTCACTCCTCTAAACCATGAGACTGTCCTCATAAGTGCAACGGAACCTCCTGAACTGAAGTGATTCAATCCTCTAATCCACGAGACTGTCCTCACCTCACATCTGATCCAGAGTCTCCTGAACTGATGTGATACACTCCTCTAAACCATGAGACTGTCCTCACCTCACATCTGCTCCAAAGTCTCCTGAACTAAAGTGATTTGCTCGACTAAACCATGAGACTTTCCTCACATCATATCTGCACCAGAGTCTCCTGAACTGATGTGGTTCACTCCTTTTAACCATGAGACTGTCCTCACATCTGCACCATATCCTCCTGAATTGACGTGATTCACTCATCTAAACCATGAGACTGTCCTCACCTCACATCTGCACCAGATCCTCCTGAACTGACGTGATTCACTCCTCTAAACCATGAGACTGTCCTCACCTCACATCTGTCTCAGAGTCTCTTGAACTGACATGATTCACTCCTCTAAACCATGAGACTATCCTCACCTCACATCTGAACCAGAGTCTCCTGAACTGAAGTTGTTCACTCCTCTTAACTATAAGACTGTCCTCACATCTGCACCAGATCATCCTGACCTGACATGATTCACTCCTCTAAACCATGAGACTGTGCTCACCTCACATCTGCTCCAGAGTCTCCTGAACTGAAGTGATTCACTCCTCTAAACCATGAGACTGTCCTCACCTCACATCTGCACCAGATCCTCCTGTACTGAAGTGATTCACTTCTCTAAACCATGAGACTGTCCTCACCTCACATCTGCTCCAGAGTCACCTGAACTGAAGTGATTCACTTCTCTAAACTATAAGACTGTCCTCACATCTGCCCAAGAGTCTCCGAAACTGAAGTGATTTACTCCTCTAAACCATGAGACTGTCCTCACCTCACATCTGCTCCAGAGTCTCCTGAACTGAAGTGATTCACTCCTCTAAAGCATGAGACTGTCCTCACCTCACATCTGCACCAGAGTCTCCTGAACTGAAGTGATTCACTCCTCTAAACCATGAGACTGTCCTCACGTCACATCTGCACCAGAGTCTCCTAAACTGAAATGATTCTCTCCTCTAAACCATAAGACTGTTCTCACCTCACATCTGCACCAGAGTCTCCTAAACTGAAATGATTCTCTCCTCTAAACCATAAGACTGTTCTCACCTCACATCTGCTCCAAAGTCTCCTGAACTGAAGAGATTCACTTCTCTAAACAATGAGACTGTCCTCACATCTGCTCCAGAGTCTCCTGAACTGAAGTGATTTACTCCTCTAAACCATGAGACTGTCCCCACCTCACATCTGCACCAGAGTCTCCTAAACTGAAATGATTCACTCCTCTAAACCATGAGACTGTCCTCACCTCACATCTGTCTCAGAGTCTCTTGAACTGACATGATTCACTCATCTAAACCATGAGACTATCCTCACCTCACATCTGAACCAGAGTCTCCTGAACTGAAGTTGTTCACTCCTCTTAACTAGGAGATTGTCCTCACATCTGCACCAGATCATCCTGACCTGACATGATTCACTCCTCTAAACCATGAGACTGTGCTCACCTCACATCTGCACCAGATTCTCCTGAACTGATGTGATTCACTCTTCTAAACCATGAGACTGTCCTCACCTCACATCTATCCCAGAGTCTCCTGAATTGAAGTGTTTCACTCCTCTAAACCATGAGACTGTCCTCACGTCACATCTGCACCAGAGTCTCCTAAACTGAAATGATTCTCTCCTCTAAACCATAAGACTGTTCTCACCTCACATCTGCACCAGAGTCTCCTAAACTGAAATGATTCTCTCCTCTAACCCATGAGACTGTCCTCACCTCACATCTGCTCCAAAGTCTCCTGAACTGAAGAGATTCACTTCTCTAAACAATGAGACTGTCCTCACATCTGCTCCAGAGTCTCCTGAACTGAAGTGATTTACTCCTCTAAACCATGAGACTGTCCCCACCTCACATCTGCACCAGAGTCTCCTAAACTGAAATGATTCACTCCTCTAAACCATGAGACTGTCCTCACCTCACATCTGTCTCAGAGTCTCTTGAACTGACATGATTCACTCATCTAAACCATGAGACTATCCTCACCTCACATCTGAACCAGAGTCTCCTGAACTGAAGTTGTTCACTCCTCTTAACTAGGAGATTGTCCTCACATCTGCACCAGATCATCCTGACCTGACATGATTCACTCCTCTAAACCATGAGACTGTGCTCACCTCACATCTGCACCAGATTCTCCTGAACTGATGTGATTCACTCTTCTAAACCATGAGACTGTCCTCACCTCACATCTATCCCAGAGTCTCCTGAATTGAAGTGTTTCACTCCTCTAAACCATGAGACTGTCCTCACGTCACATCTGCACCAGAGTCTCCTAAACTGAAATGATTCTCTCCTCTAAACCATAAGACTGTTCTCACCTCACATCTGCACCAGAGTCTCCTAAACTGAAATGATTCTCTCCTCTAACCCATGAGACTGTCCTCACCTCACATCTGCTCCAAAGTCTCCTGAACTGAAGAGATTCACTTCTCTAAACAATGAGACTGTCCTCACATCTGCTCCAGAGTCTCCTGAACTGAAGTGATTTACTCCTCTAAACCATGAGACTGTCCCCACCTCACATCTGCACCAGAGTCTCCTAAACTGAAATGATTCACTCCTCTAAACCATGAGACTGTCCTCACCTCACATCTGTCTCAGAGTCTCTTGAACTGACATGATTCACTCATCTAAACCATGAGACTATCCTCACCTCACATCTGAACCAGAGTCTCCTGAACTGAAGTTGTTCACTCCTCTTAACTAGGAGATTGTCCTCACATCTGCACCAGATCATCCTGACCTGACATGATTCACTCCTCTAAACCATGAGACTGTGCTCACCTCACATCTGCACCAGATTCTCCTGAACTGATGTCATTCACTCTTCTAAACCATGAGACTGTCCTCACCTCACATCTGCACCAGATTCTCCTGAACTGAAGTTGTTCACTCCTCTTAACAATGAGACTGTCCTCACATCACATCTGCACCAGATACTCCTTAACTGATATGATTTATTCCTCTAAACCATGAGACTGTCCTCACATCTGCACCAGAGTCTCCTGAACTGAAGTGATTCACTCCTCTAAACCATGAGACTGTCCTCACATCTGCTCCAGAATCTCTTGAACTGAAGAGATGTACTCCTCTAAACCATGAGACTGTCCTCACCTCACATCTGCACCAGAGTCTCCTGAACTGAAGTGATTCACTCCTCTGAACCATGAGACTGTCCTCACCCACATCTGCACCAGATCCTCCTGAACTGTTGTGATTCACTCCTCTAAACCACGAGACTGCCCACACCTCATATCTGCTCCAGAATCTCTTGAACTGAAGTGATGTAATCCTCTAAACCATGAGACTGTCCTCACCTCAAATCTGCACCAGATCCTCCTGAACTGACATGATTCACTCCTCTAAATCATGAGACTGTCCTCACATCTGCTACAGAGACTCCTAAACTGAAGTGATTCACTCCTCTAAACCACAAGACTTTCCTCACCTCACATCTGCTCTAAAGGTTCCTGAACTGAAGTGATTCACTCCAGTAAACCATGAGACTGTCCTCACATCTGCACCAGAGTCTCCTGAACTGAAGTTGTTCACTCCTCTTAACTAGGAGATTGTCCTCACATCTGCACCAGATCATCCTGACCTGACATGATTCACTCCTCTAAACCATGAGAATGTGCTCACCTCACATCTGCACCAGAGTCTCCTGAACTGAAGTGATTCACTCCTCTGAACCATGAGACTGTCCTCACCTCACATCTGCACCAGATCCTCCTGAACTGAAGTGATTCACTCCTCTAAACCATGAGACTGTCCTCACCTATGCTCCAGAGTCTCCTGAACTGAAGTGATTTACTCCTCTAACCCATGAGACTGTCCTCACCTCACATCTGCTCCAAAGTCTCCTGAACTGAAGTGATTCACTCCTCTAAACCATGAGACTGTCCTCACATCTGCACCAGAGTCTCCTGAACTGAAGTGATTCACTCCTCTAAACCATGAGACTGTCCTCACATCACATCTGCACCCGATACTCGTTAACTGATATGATTTATTCCTCTAAACCATGAGACTGTCCTCACATCTGCACCAGAGTCTCCTGAACTGAAGAGATGTACTCCTCTAAACCATGAGACTGTCCTCACCTCACATCTGCACCAGAGTCTCCTGAACTGAAGTGATTCACTCCTCTGAACCATGAGACTGTCCTCACCTCACATCTGCACCAGATCCTCCTGAACTGTTGTGATTCACTCCTCTAAACCACGAGACTGCCCCCACCTCATATCTGCTCCAGAATCTCTTGAACTGAAGTGATGTAATCCTCTAAACCATGAGACTGTCCTCACCTCAAATCTACACCAGATCCTCCTGAACTGACATGATTCACTCCTCTAAATCATGAGACTGTCCTCACATCTGCTACAGAGACTCCTAAACTGAAGTGATTCACTCCCCTAAACCACAAGACTTTCCTCACCTCACATCTGCTCTAAAGGTTCCTGAACTGAAGTGATTCACTCCAGTAAACCATGAGACTGTCCTCACATCTGCACCAGAGTCTCCTGAACTGAAGTTGTTCACTCCTCTTAACTAGGAGATTGTCCTCACATCTGCACCAGATCATCCTGACCTGACATGATTCACTCCTCTAAACCATGAGACTGTGCTCACCTCACATCTGCACCAGAGTCTCCTGAACTGAAGTGATTCACTCCTCTGAACCATGAGACTGTCCTCACCTCACATCTGCACCAGATCCTCCTGAACTGTTGTGATTCACTCCTCTAAACCATGAGACTGTCCTCACCTATGCTCCAGAGTCTCCTGAACTGAAGTGATTTACTCCTCTAACCCATGAGACTGTCCTCACCTCACATCTGCTCCAAAGTCTCCTGAACTGAAGTGATTCACTCCTCTAAACCATGAGACTGTCCTCACATCTGCACCAGAGTCTCCTGAATTGAAGTGATTCACTCCTCTAAACCATGAGACTGTCCTCACATCACATCTGCACCAGATACTCGTTCACTGATATGATTTATTCCTCTAAAACATGAGACTGTCCTCATATCTGCACCAGAGTCTCCTGAACTGAAGAGATGTACTCCTCTAAACCATGAGACTGCCCACACCTCATATCTGCTCCAGAATCTCTTGAACTAAAGTGATGTAATCCTCTAAACCATGAGACTGTCCTCACCTCAAATCTGCACCAGATCCTCCTGAACTGACATGATTCACTCCTCTAAATCATGAGACTATCCTCACCTCACATCTGAACCAGAGTCTCCTGAACTGAAGTTGTTCACTCCTCTTAACTAGGAGATTGTCCTCACATCTGCACCAGATCATCCTGACCTGACATGATTCACTCCTCTAAACCATGAGACTGTGCTCACCTCACATCTGCACCAGATTCTCCTGAACTGATGTGATTCACTCTTCTAAACCATGAGACTGTCCTCACCTCACATCTGCACCAGATTCTCCTGAACTGAAGTTGTTCACTCCTCTTAACAATGAGACTGTTCTCACATCACATCTGCACCAGATACTCCTTAACTGATATGATTTATTCCTCTAAACCATGAGACTGTCCTCACATCTGCACCAGAGTCTCCTGAACTGAAGTGATTCACTCCTCTAAACCATGAGACTGTCCTCAGATCTGCTCCAGAATCTCTTGAACTGAAGAGATGTACTCCTCTAAACCATGAGACTGTCCTTATTTTTTTTTTTTTTTTTTTTTTAAAACACTGAGACTTCCTCACATCTGCACCAGAGTCTCCTGAACTGAAGTGATTCACTCCTCTAAACCATGAGACTGTCCTCACCCACATCTGCACCAGATCCTCCTGAACTGTTGTGATTCACTCCTCTAAACCACGAGACTGCCCACACCTCATATCTGCTCCAGAATCTCTTGAACTGAAGTGATGTAATCCTCTGAACCATGAGACTGTCCTCACCTCACATCTGCACCAGATCCTCCTGAACTGTTGTGATTCACTCCTCTAAACCATGAGACTGTCCTCACCTATGCTCCAGAGTCTCCTGAACTGAAGTGATTTACTCCTCTAACCCATGAGACTGTCCTCACCTCACATCTGCTCCAAAGTCTCCTGAACTGAAGTGATTCACTCCTCTAAACCATGAGACTGTCCTCACATCTGCTCCAGAGTCTCCTGAACTGAAGTGATTCACTCCTCTAAACCATGAGACTGTCCTCACATCACATCTGCACCAGATACTCGTTAACTGATATGATTTATTCCTCTAAACCATGAGACTGTCCTCACATCTGCACCAGAGTCTCCTGAACTGAAGAGATGTACTCCTCTAAACCATGAGACTGTCCTCACCTCACATCTGCACCAGAGTCTCCTGAACTGAAGTGATTCACTCCTCTGAACCATGAGACTGTCCTCACCTCACATCTGCACCAGATCCTCCTGAACTGTTGTGATTCACTCCTCTAAACCACGAGACTGCCCACACCTCATATCTGCTCCAGAACCTCTTGAACTGAAGTGATGTAATCCTCTAAACCATGAGACTGTCCTCACATCTGCACCAGAGTCTCCTGAACTGAAGAGATGTACTCCTCTAAACCATGAGACTGTCCTCACCTCACATCTGCACCAGAGTCTCCTGAACTGAAGTGATTCACTCCTCTGAACCATGAGACTGTCCTCACCTCACATCTGCACCAGATCCTCCTGAACTGACATGATTCACTCCTCTAAATCATGAGACTGTCCTCACATCTGCTACAGAGACTCCTAAACTGAAGTGATTCACTCCTCTAAACCACAAGACTTTCCTCACCTCACATCTGCTCTAAAGGTTCCTGAACTGAAGTGATTCACTCCAGTAAACCATGAGACTGTCCTCACATCTGCACCAGAGTCTCCTGAACTGAAGTTGTTCACTCCTCTTAACTAGGAGATTGTCCTCACATCTGCACCAGATCATCCTGACCTGACATGATTCACTCCTCTAAACCATGAGACTGTGCTCACCTCACATCTGCACCAGAGTCTCCTGAACTGAAGTGATTCACTCCTCTGAACCATGAGACTGTCCTCACCTCACATCTGCACCAGATCCTCCTGAACTGTTGTGATTCACTCCTCTAAACCACGAGACTGCCCACACCTCATATCTGCTCCAGAATCTCTTGAACTAAAGTGATGTAATCCTCTAAACCATGAGACTGTCCTCACCTCAAATCTGCACCAGATCCTCCTGAACTGACATGATTCACTCCTCTAAATCATGAGACTGTCCTCACATCTGCTACAGAGACTCCTAAACTGAAGTGATTCACTCCTCTAAACCACAAGACTTTCCTCACCTCACATCTGCTCTAAAGGTTCCTGAACTGAAGTGATTCACTCCAGTAAACCATGAGACTGTCCTCACGTCTGCACCAGAGTCTCCTGAACTGAAGTGATTCACTCCTCTAAACCATGAGACTGCCCTCACCTCATATCTGCTCCAGAATCTCTTGAACTGAAGTGATTCACTCTTCTAAACTATGAGACTCTCCTCAACTCACATCTGCTCCAGAATCTCTTGAACTGAAGTGGATCACTCCTCGTAACAATGAAACTGTCCTCACATCTGCACCAGATCCTCCTGAACTGACGTGATTCTCTCCTCTAAATCTTGAGACACTCCTCACCTCACATCTGCACCAGATCCTCCTGAACTGAAGTGATTTACTCCTCTAAACCATGAGACTGTCCTCACCTCACATCTGCTCCAAAGTCTCCTGAACTGAAGTGATTCACTCCTCTAAACCATGAGACTGTCCTCACATCTGCACCAGAGTCTCCTGAACTGAAGTGATTCACTTCTCTAAACCATGAGACTGTCCTCACCTCACATCTGCTTCAAAGTCTCCTGAACTGAAGTGATTCACTCCTCTAAACCATATGACTGTCCTCACATCTGCACCCGAGTCGCATGAACTGAAGTGATTCACTCCTCTAAACCATGAGACTGTCCTCACCTCACATCTGCACCATAGTGGCCTGAACTGAAGTAATTCACTCTTCTAATCCATGAGACTGTCCTCACCTCACATCTGCTCCAGAGTCTCCTGAACTGAAGTGATTTACTCCTCTAAACCATGAGACTGTCCTCACATCTGCACCATAGTCGCCTGAACTGAAGTGATTCACTCCTCTAAACCATGAGATTGTCCTCACATCTGCTCCAGAGTCTCCTGAACTGAAGTGATTTACTCCTCTAAACCATGAGACTGTCCTCACCTCACATCTGCACCATAGTCGCCTGAACTGAAGTGATTCACTCCTCTAAACCATGAGATTGTCTTCACATCTGCACCAGATCCTCCTGAACTGAAGTGATTCACTCCTCTATACCATGAGACTGTCCTCACCTCACATCTGCACCAGAGTCTCCTAAACTGAAATGATTCACTCCTCTAAACCATGAGACTGTCCCCACCTCACATCTGCACCAGAGTCTCCTAAACTGAAATGATTCACTCCTCTAAACCATGAGACTGTCCTCACCTCACATCTGTCTCAGAGTCTCTTGAACTGACATGATTCACTCCTCTAAACCATGAGACTATCCTCACCTCACATCTGAACCAGAGTGTCCTGAACTGAAGTTGTTCACTCCTCTTAACTAGGAGATTGTCCTCACATCTGCACCAGATCATCCTGACCTGACATGATTCACTCCTCTAAACCATGAGACTGTGCTCGCCTCACATCTGCACCAGATTCTCCTGAACTGATGTGATTCACTCTTCTAAACCATGAGACTATCCTCACATCTGCTCCAGAGTCTCCTGAACTGAAGTGATTTACTCCTCTAAACCATGAGACTGTCCCCACCTCACATCTGCACCAGAGTCTCCTAAACTGAAATGATTCACTCCTCTAAACCATGAGACTGTCCTCACCTCACATCTGTCTCAGAGTCTCTTGAACTGACATGATTCACTCCTCTAAACCATGAGACTATCCTCACCTCACATCTGAACCAGAGTGTCCTGAACTGAAGTTGTTCACTCCTCTTAACTAGGAGATTGTCCTCACATCTGCACCAGATCATCCTGACCTGACATGATTCACTCCTCTAAACCATGAGACTGTGCTCGCCTCACATCTGCACCAGATTCTCCTGAACTGATGTGATTCACTCTTCTAAACCATGAGACTGTCCTCACCTCACATCTGCACCAGATTCTCCTGAACTGAAGTTGTTCACTCCTCTTAACAATGAGACTGTCCTCACATCTGCACCAGATCCTCCTGAACTGAAGTGATTCACTACTCTAAACCATGAGACTGCCCTCACCTCACATCTGCACCAGATCCTCCTGAACTGATATGATTCATTCCTCTAAACCATGAGACTGTCCTCACCTCACATCTGCAGAAGATCCTCCTGAACTGAAGTGATTCACTCCTCTAAACCATGAGACTGTCCTCACCTCACATCTGCTGCAGAGTCTCCTGAACTAAAGTGATTCACTCCTCTAAAGCATGAGACTGTCCTCACCTCACATCTGCACCAGAGTCTCCTGAACTGAAGTGATTCACTCCTCTAAAGCATGAGACTGTCCTCACCTCACATATGCACCAGAGTCTCCTGAACTGAAGTGATTCACTCCTCTAAACCATGAGACTGTCCTCACCTCACATCTGCTCCAGAGTCTCCTGAACTGAAGTGATTCACTCCTCTAAACCATGAGACTGTCCTCACATCTGCTCCAGAGTCTCCTGAACTGAAGTGATTCACTCCTCTAAACCATGAGACTGTCCCCACCTTACATCTGCACCAGCAATTCAGAATGGCAAAGATGAGGAATGGAAAAGCTGTCTCTCACGGCTATTTGAAACTACAATAATAAAAGAAACAAATATAAATATGATGCAAGTATATTTATATTTTTAAATGAGAATGAGAAAGGTGTAATTAGTGTGAGAATACTGGTGTGAAATTTAGAATAAATATAGAATATACGTGTTGAAGATGATAATTAGTAAATGAACTGATTAAGGCTAGGTGAGCTTTTCTGATATGGAAGTGTTTGGATCTGATGCAGGTTTTAAAGGTTTCTGATGACCAGCGACCTTGTGCATTTATCATATGTCGGAAAATACCTTTTTGAGTGGCTGTGGTTGCTGCACCTATATGAAATGAGTAATTAGAAAATTGGTCTGCTGGGGTACCGGACTAGGTGAAAACTGATTCTAAATGTTTTAAATAAAATCCTTTAAAAGGCTTGCATGCTGTTGAGATATGTATGAGGTAGTAGATATGTTGGAACACCAGGTCTGTGGGTATTACAGCACTGACCAATGACAGAAAAACAAGTGTTTTAAATAAGTATTGGAAAATCACCATAGAAAGAACAAATCTGCTAAATGTAATCAAAAGGCAATGTTGAAATTGTTTTCAATATTTCAAATTTTAATTTTAATTTTGAACAAAACAAAGAGCTTACAAAATTGCATAGGATACATGAAGGGGCGATGCATTAAAAATGTAAGAATAATGTAAAAATGTAAGACTGTGTGCTGGTGGTATACAATACATTACAGTGTCAATTTTCACCTGTGGTCAAAAGGCTACTGGATCACTTTTGGAGGAAACAAAATGTATAGTAAATATTATGGAAATGTATACATTTAGAATAAACCAAACCAAATCATACTGTCATTATATATTTATAAATATATTTATAATATATCCAAATTGTAGTGGATTTAATATACTGCTGCTAAAGACATAGTTTGCATTGGGTTGTCTAGACATATTGTGTGAGGTGTGAGTAGAAGACGTTTGTATCAGAGTGAATGAAGTCCAGCCTCTGTGTGTCCACAGCCGGACAGCAGGTGCATCAGGCTCGCTGGAAAACTCAGTGTGGGGTATGACTCTGGTTTCTGGTGCACAAATCCATCTTTATAAATTGTTGAGCTCCAGCAGTGTCTGGTCGAGCACTTGGTGCATGTTTAGATTCTCCTCTTTGGCCTGAGCTAGTTTCTCTGGTGGTATGAGAACATAAACAAACTGTGAGACTGCATACATACAATGAGGCTGCATACATACAAGCTAACAGATATCATCAAATCTTTACAATTATTTACAAAACACAAGATACAGAAATGAAAGGACAGAAAATTTTAGGTCATTCTCTCAACAGTCAGTCAACAGTCTCCTTTACATACTACTGGAAGCAGACTTAAATTAGTTTTTTATTTGATGTACTGTACTACAGAGACAGAAGAAAAGTTGGCACAGTGCTGTTGACAGCAGAAGTGCAGTTGTGTTAGGAAATCTTAATGGAGGTTTCCATTACACTGAATATAATGCAGTCCTAAACTACAGTACTGTGAACAATTTTTTGGGCACATTGAATGTTTTACAAAAATATTTGTCCAGTGAAAACCGAGCAACAAAGAATTCTACCACTGATGGGGTTCAGCACAGCCTCAGCCTGGCATTACATGAGGAGATGGAGGCAACTAAGACATCCTGAATTCATAGAGAAACTGTGCTAAGTTCCCCAAGATGTGCCCAGTCACCTTTCTCTGAAGCTGGATTGGTTGACTTGTATTTCTGTAAATGCAGATGTTGCTGTGCTTTATTTGCCTTCAAAGTCCTTCATCAAAAAATGTTTGCACAAAAACATGTTCTTAGTTACCACTCATATGACCTATATCATATATATATATCATATGACCTGAAAAACTCAGCAGATTACAGTGTAACAGTCATGTAAACTGTTCTTTTCTTTAACACGCTAAATGCGTTTAAAAAAATGAAACTTATATCCTAATTAAATCAATCAGATTAGTTTTGCAATTAGAAGTCACTTCACACATGCATCTCAACAGGAGTCTTGCTTTCCAGTCAATAAAAATAGTATTAATTTATTCTTAGATTGAAAAAATCCTTTCTTTAGGGGTTGATAAAGTGTTTTTTAATAAAGAGATTGATGATTTACATAAGTAACTATTTAACACAACCATTCCTGAGTGAGCGAAGGTTTGAGCTGAAAAGCTCAACGTTTCATATGTCAGATTTCAACATTGAATAAAGCAGATATTTCAGAGAGATGAAAACAAACAGCTGCTGTGATCACACTTTTCTAAACACAAATATTTGCATATAAACATTTTCATATAAACAACTAAACTATGTATGTCTAGAAGAAATCTCAGAAAAGGTGTGACGACTGTATGTACCTGCAACGTGGATGTGGCCTTTATGTTTCCTGATGTTTTGAGTTATCTTTAAAGAATGTACAAACGACTTATCCTGAACTTATGAATAAAGTCTAAAATGTAAAATGACAAATCTGTGATAACGCAAAAGAACTGAAAGATAAGACGAAAAGAGAGGAAGAATGCTGAAATGAGACATTTTGATATTTATTTCAGAAAAACGGAAGCAGGAAAAGTCGTCAAAACAAGAGAAAAACAAGTTCAGCACATAACAGTAACACAGAGACTGTAGAGACGTTAAGATGGCAGTAACTGTGCATATAGCGAAACAGTGGGCTGGCAACAGTCATGGGAACGCAACACAATGTTTAACACGACACAAACATGACACATTTAGCAATGAACCCAAAGTGTGCCAAACTGAAAACAGTATGGAGAGCAAAGGAAGGAAAAGGTGGAGACCAAGAGAGCGTCTAGAGGGTAGTCATGTCGTTTAGAGCCAAATCCAGCTCCTCGCTGAGGGCTTTACCCTTCAACTTCTGAGCATACACCTCATCTGAACATCATCCCAGAGGACCAGAGAGAGAACATCCAACAGACAGGAGGGACAGTACAAAACAAAGAGCAGAAAGACACAAAATAATCACATTAGATGAAGGATTTCAACTTGATGGGCACACTCAGTTAGATCACGTCTAATGAAATTCCATCTGATAATCCCTCATGATCTTCTCACATGGCAACTATAATCATTAAACACCTCATCAAAGGAGCCACCTCACCAAAACGCAACATGCAGTTTCAGTCCGTCACATCTGAGCAGACACAAGATCCATCAGCTAAACACACACACCACTTCAAGGAACGGTTCATGCTAAGAGCTTTAGGCTCTCATTACTCATTCTGGTTTACAAGGAACGGAAGGGAAAATATTAAAATTAGAGAGACTGCAAAACTTGATGTTACCAGTTTTGTTATTCTGTCATTAGTAAATCAAGGCAGCATAACAAATGTTGTGGAGATGATCGTACCTTCTAAATCATCAATGGTCTTTTCCAGCTTGGCCACAGACCTCTCAGCAAACTCAGCACGGGTCTCAGCCTGAAGAATATCAGCATCAGTTCTCAAGGTCATGTTGAAACGTACATATCCAGTGCATTCAGAACGTATTGAAACCCACTTAACTTCAATGTTGTTACATTGCAGTCTTACTTATGTAAATGTAATATTTTCATTTTTTATAAATTTACAGACATTTCTAAAATACTGTTTTCACTTTGTTATTATGGGGTACTGAGTGCAGATTCATGAGAAAATGAATTTAAATGATTGTAGTATCAGGCTGCAACATATAATGTCAAAAAGTGAAGGGGGTCTGAATACTTTCTGAATGCATTTGGCAGATACTTATTCTAAGCGACTTAAAGTGCATTCAACATAGACATTATTTATCAATATGTATGTTGAACAACTTAGAGAAAGAACTGTACAAGCATAATGGATCTAAAGCAAACTGCGATTTAGCCAAAATATAATTAAGTCCAAAATATTAACAATTAACTTTGATCTTATGAGCATCAATGAATGTTTTTCAACCTTCTGTAACTGTAATGTAAGCGTAATTCAGCTGTTCTACAAGCAGCCCTGTAGGTCTGAAAAAGTGGATCTCAACAATTTACACTCATTGTTGTGAAGATCATAAATGTGCAGAAGATGCTGGAAAACCACAGAAGGTGCAGTACCTGGATGGTTTTAATAACACTGTAGTTCTTATGTTTCGTTTGTACTTATGATAGTTTAAATGTATAATTAGTACACTCAACGCATGCACCTCACCTCTTTGAGTTTGTCAGTAAGGACTCTGATTTCCTCTTCATATTTGTCTTCTTTGGTGGAGTACTGTTGAATAAAATATAAACAGTAAGATCAGTCACTACTGAGACTAGCATTGTCTAAATATGAACTGCAGTGCTTGTTTTGTGAGGTTTTCGATAGCAAATACTACTGTATTAGGCAATACAATAATTACTTTGCAATATTCAAAATGGTTCTAAAACTGGCAGAACAATATTGCATTACATTGACAGAAAGACAGAGCGTGAGAGAGCTGTTTTACCAAAGAATTGTTTTGATCCTAACTGAAGCCTTATTTACAATACTGAAAAAGGTAAATCTCTGTTTTAAATCTGTTATAGATTTTAGATGACTGACTTAATGAACCTAAAATAACAAAATGTTCATCTCCATGTCTGAGATAAAAATGTTCAATCCTTTTAACTTTGACAAAATCTGCTTTTCTAGATGTTTCTACACCTTGACTGGAGTTCACCTGTGGTAAATTAAATTGATTGGACATTGGACATTTGGAAAGACACACACCACTATAAAAGACCTCACAGCTGATAAGTCATAGCAGAGCAAAAACCAAGCCAAAAGATCATAGGAACTGCCTGCAGAGTTCAGAGACAGGATTGTTGCAAAGCACAGATCTTGAGAAGGCTACAAAAATATTTCAGCTGTGCTGAAGGTTCCTCTGAGCACAGTGGCCTCCATAATTCTCAAATGGAAGAAGTTTGGCACAACCAGGACTCTTCCAAGAGCTGATTGCCCAGTCAGACTGACCAATCAGGGGAGAAGGGCCTCCAGGTCAAAAGTACAATTACACTGAAGAACTTGACATGCTGCTGTCTTTTTTTTCCAGAAGATGGCACTCCAGTGGTAGTTCTCAGTGACTTTAAAATTCACCTAGACAAAGTTATTTTTAGTTATTCTGTCCTTGTTCCACTACAACAGACTAACAACCCTCTATAACCCAACACTCATCACTCAATGCAGAGGAAGCAACTGATACTCTTTGCATAACTTTAACATGTTGTCTTGACATTGTCTTCCCTCTCACATCCAGGCCAACACACGTAACAACCTTCAGTCCCTGGCTCTCTATGTGTCTCCACTGTCAAAGCTGTAAGCAACACCAATTTTCTCATCTCTCCTCAGTCTCCCCCACTACATCTCTGACTGCCAATTTCTTTACAGATAAGGTGGCAACCATCAGCAACTAATTCTCTGCACCACACACCCATAATCCCTGTTTATTCGTGCCATCCTACACTCTTCTCTTTTTCTCCTCTTACTGAGAAATATCTCCAAAATTCTTCTTTCTAATCCTTCTACCACCTGCCCCTGTGGCCCTATCTCCTTACATTTACAGCGGGCAATCTTTCCATCACCGCAGCCTGAACTCACACACATTCTAACACACCCGTCATTACAGGCAACGTTCCCTCCTCATTCAAGCAGGCTTGGGTAACCCCCCTGCTTGCCTGTTCATCTCAGTCTGGAAGAAGGAACAACAGCTTCAGTTCAACCTCAGCAAGACGGAACTCCTGGTAATCCCAGACCAACCATCACCAGAACACAACTTCCTTCTTGGTCCACTAGGAACCTCTAGGGTGGTGTTTGATGATCAGCTGAAATTCACATCTCACTCAACTGCAGTGACCTATCGCAGGTACCTGCTCTGCAACATCAGGAAGAACAGGCCTTTCCTGTCTGAGCACTCGTAATATAGAATAGAACAGAAAGAGCTTTACTGCCAAGTATGTTTACACTCAAGGAATTTGTCTTGGTGACAGGAGCTTCCAGTGCAGAATTAAAATAAGAAAAAACGAAAAAACAGTTATATAATATATATATATTCTTAGGGCAAAATGTTAAATGCTCTCTCTCTCTCTTTGTAAGTCGCTTTGGATGTGGAAGTGTCTGCTAAATGAATAAATGTAAATGTACCATACTGAACCATGTTCAAGCAGAAGTGTACCAGAAATTAGAATAATGGGAAAGCAGCTTCCGCTAGTATACAGGTGGGTAGTTTCGGGCTGTCTACTGTAACCGCAAGCACAGATGAACCCCTAGTGAACATGGGCAGTCTGCTGTGGTAGAGAACAGCTGGGCATTTTTTGGTTTCATTTCTTATATTTTTTACAGTCACAAATCCTGACCACGCCTCCTACCTTCTCTGCCTGTGCCTCCAAAGACTTCAAGTTGTTGGTAACATTTTTCAATTCTTCCTCAAGATCGCCAGATTTGCTGTACCACAGCAGAAGAGGTGGAAAGAGCAAATAGGGAGAGAAGGAAAGAGACAGCACTTCAAGAAGACAATAAAGACAGCAGCTGAAGCTAAGGAGACCCCAACTTGAACGATAAAAGAGATAATTCCACTTTTAGCTAAATCAATTTTTATATTGTCAGGGACAAGATAATCAGTTTCTCTAGGAAAGAGGTTTTTATGCAGAATATACAGGTCAAACTTAAACCACAGAGTTGGTCAAATGTCAGTCTTGCTTAATGATAAAGTAGTGCATATGCAAGGGGTTTGCGTTGTTTAAAAAGTGGAGTTCCCCAAAGCTCTTGTTGAGGCCCCTTTGGCTTTTCAGGATGCATTTTATCTGGAGAGACAGAGCTAAAAAGAGCAACAGTGGAGGACAGAAAACTCAAAAGAGGAAAAGAAGCCAGTATTAGTGGCACCCGGCACCCATAACCCGGCAGTACCTCTTCCTCTCCAGCCATCATGGATTTCAAATTCTGGTCCATTTGTTTAAGTTCCTCCTCCAGCTGTCTGACTCGACTGGGTTAGTCCACAACAGTTAATGGGGGATGACAAATCACAGGGATGACAAATTCCAGTGTAAGGTACAATGGAACATGCATTTTGAAAACAGGGACAGAGAGGACAACATTGCTGTTTATAAATGAGCTCTAGTTCTAGACCCTTTGAAGCATTTAAAGATTACATGAAAAATCATTACTTTTCTTTATCTACACACAGTAATAACTCTATGACAATACAAGCAATAAGCTGTGAAAGTTATTTTGGGTCCTGCAGACATGCATCATAGTGAGTCACTGATTAATTTATGTAATTGCATGAGAAAGGGTACTTCATACTCCTAAACTGTGGGTAAGTACAAACGTGATTGACATTAATAAATTTAAGGTTACTGATTTCAGTATTTATGGAGCTTACGCCTCAGCTACTTCAGCTCGTTCCTCAGAGCGCTCCAATTCACCCTCAAGTATCACCAGTTTACGTGCCACCTGCAGTCAGACAAACACACAAACACTCATTACCACCACACTGTCAGCCAACCGATTATTTTTAACTACTAATATGTTAGATATCTGTAGCCTGACAGACATATGTCATGCTTCATGCAATACAACAGGTGTAAAAAAAAAATGCTCACTACTATCTACGGTAAATATTTGGAAGATCAGGAATCAGTTAACCTCATTTATAAAATATTTGACTTGCTATTATATAAAAACACAATGTAAATTTTCTCATAGTGCACAAGATTCTGTCCTTTATAACTGCCATATTAGGTCAAGGTGCCGCCCACCAGTGAGGGAACACATGACAACCAGACTTACACTCAGATAAATTCAGGTCATGTCAGGGGTGTAATAAGAGAATACACACACCTCCTCATATTTGCGGTCAGCCTCCTCAGCGATGTGTTTGGCCTCCTTTAGCTGCATCTCCTGAATCTCCATCTTCTCCTCATCTTTAGACGCTCTGTTCTCAATCACCTTCATTCCTCTGGACACAGAAAACACATGAACAGACCAAACACAAAAAAACGTGAGGTGTGTCCTGTCAGGACCATAACACCAAAACACAATCCACAGATTATTTAAGATAAAGTCCACAACTTTTTTGGTTAATGATTAACAAAAATCAATTAATGAGCAAGTACAAAAAAGATTAGCCTTTTCTGATTTGCGACAGTAAGTGTTTTTTTTTTATGTTATGTTTATTTCAGCTGTTGGGTGCATTTTTGCTGGAAATGTCATTTTGACTGTCACATTCAGCTACTGTATGGCATGCGCGGGTGCTGAGGATGGTGGAGCGTTTGTATCTTGTTTTTACAGCAGTTGTTTAGAATTTAAACTCATCCACATTAAGAAAATAACTCCACAAGTCAATTTTGTTTTCGAACAGAGATGGCGGTGGAGAGGCAAAAGAGTGCAGCTTTGATTTGATTACTTTTACAATTGCACAGATTCAGGATGAGTTATTTAGTAAAGTCACACAATGTGGCTGTTAAACAGAATACAACACAGGTAAGATATTGCCTAATGGTCTGGTCTAAAATAATATTTTGCCAGGGTGTTGGGAGCCAGTGATCCAGTGGTCTGCACAGGGAACGCTACTATACTGAAGTATGTGTGAATGTGGATCCCACCGCACATTATTCTGATATTAAAGACATGTCACAGTCACAAATGTTTTAATCCAGTCTAAACAAAGGTCAAGGGTGCAAAAGTGAACAAAACGCAGCAATGACATTAGTCAAGTGAATTGACCCCTGACCTCTCGCTCTCATCTGCAGCTTTCTCTGCCTCCTCCAGCTTCTGCAGGGCGGTGGCGAGTCTCTCCTGTGCACGATCTAACTCCTCCTCAACCAGCTGAATACGTCTGTTCAAGGACGCCACCTCAGCCTCGGCCTACAGTAACAGAAACCATCAGATCTGTAGTAGTAATGCATAAAACAGTGTACATACCATCGAGAAAAGCCACATTTCAGTAAAATAAGGCCATGTTTCACCTGTAAAAAACACTCAAACTCTCAAAATCAAAGCAGAACAGAGCTACAAGCCTTCAAATGTCATTAAAAAAGAGAAAAAGAAAAATTGCCATGGATAAAAACTAGGGCTGTCAATCAATTCAAATTTTGAAGAATAATAGCCTGAGAATAGAAAACATAAAACATATTGTCCCATAAAAACACAACCCAAGAAAAACTTGTGATCTGATCAGATCTGATCCACGTTCTGTTTTCTTCAATAACCTTTCTTTCAATAACCTCAATAATAATATTATAGTAGTGCAACATCTTTCAGTATTTTGTATGGTTAATTGCTGTACAACTCACATACAGATTATGTGAATATAACTAGAAAACAACTTCACAAGAAAAGGTTCACACAGAAAAACATGATTCTCAAACAACATCACAGAAGTAAGATTATCTTCACCCTAACTCAAACCCTAAAATGACAAGTAAATCACAAAAACACATATCAATAATCCATAAAACTGAACATTTCATATGCAACTTCTGAGTGTATTAGATTCACAATAACAGTCAGGTGTTTTCTGGAGAGAGACAGCAAATGATTAACCTGTTCTGGGCTCAGAGCCAGACTAACTCAAAGGTTCACCATCTGCTAGACTAAAGTTCTGCACTAAACCCACATAATCCCTTTCTTTACCGGATCGTTCCCCGGGTTCAAGATCACCATGAACAACATCACAGAAACATTCAGTATTCTGTTCACGAGAGACAGAGGCTGATCCGGTGAGAGATGATCTGACCATCTCTGAACATCAGCTGTGATCTTCATCAGCGCACAATGAACTCAGTTCAGTTACTCTGCTCACACATCCACACTGCACAAAACTGACATCTGAAATGTTGAATTCAGCAAGCTCAAAGGTCTGATTTACCCAAATTCAAACTGACATAAAGAATATGCCTTTAAAACTTCACCACAAAACTAGTTATCCAAGTTACTTCCTTACTATGTGAAAAGCTGTCACAATAGTGTAACATGCCACCCACATGCAGAGTTCTTTATTTATTCATATTACATACATAATAAGCCTTTATACAACAGAGTCAGAGTTACTGGGAATAATGGCGCATGCCTTTGAAGAGAATCTGCATTAGGAACACCAGAGTAAACCTCCCTATAACTACAATCACAGGCATGCCTCTTTCCAAAACCATTCCCACACTTCCCACCAGCATTCCTGCTGCAGTGTTGTCGGGGTGAGTCCGGCTCTCTCTCTGAGTCCTCCGCCTGCTGCTGCAGCGTCTGGATGGATGTTATTCCTGACATGATGGATGTTATTCCTGACATGATGGATGTTATTCCTGACATGATCGCAGTGATCACAACAGATCGACACCAGATCACAGCCGCAGTCAGAGACCCACGTGACGACTCTCATGAAACATCAAACTTCCTATAGCCGGAGATCGTCGTTTACTACGACAGCTCAGTGTAACTATGGTTCACGTAGCCCCGCCCTCTCCTGTCGTCATGTGATGACGCCATAGGCAACAGGACACGCCCCCTCCAATCAGATGTTGCGGGTCTAACCTGCAGCCTCCCACCCTCGCCGCAGTAAATAATACTTGATAAGATATTGTTGTTATTTCACTTAATAGTCACTCAGAAAAGCTTCGATCCAAAGGGACATATTACACAATAAGGTACACTGGGACACTGGGCAAAAATGTTTCCCAATATGGTTCAGTCTTAGCACACCGGTTTGAACCTGCAACCTTTCAATGACCAACCCAGAACATTAACCAGATTAAAAGACATGTGCATGACATGACATCCTCTATACAAGTCATTTTACAGAAGTGCTGCAAAATGGGGGGGGTCCTCTCTCCTCCCATATGTTTTTAAAGGCCTATGCAGCCAGCTGACATTTAAAAAATGACTTTTAATTAAAAATTAAAAGTGTAATTTATTACTATAAGCAATATTAAAACATCACGTAACTTCTGCAACTTTACATAACTTTAAATATAGCAGTTTGTATGTACCCCTGGTCTAGCCCTCAAAACCCAGTTTTTTTAAAAAACACCTTCCTAATGCGTCTTGTCCTTCTGAGGACCTTCTGAAACTTGCTGCCATGTTTTTCTGCCCTTTGAGAATGTGAAAATGTGAAAAAATAGATTTAGATGATTTTTAGAAAAACAGCAGTGTGATCTGTTATCAGAACACTGATCACATGACAGAATAATTTCATCTCTGAGTCTGTCACTAGTTTTCAGGGACCTTCTGCTTCACACATGATCCTGAAACAACAGTGAAAGATTAGGAACCGTACTCTCGGAGTACAGTTACAAAATAAAAACAGAAGCACAGCTCAGCAATATTAAAATCTTTGAACGCTGTTAACCTTGATGTCGTTTTAACCCAAATAAACTAAGTACACTAAACAAAAATCTTAAAACATTCCCTCAGTGTTTTGAGTTTGGTAAATGATTAGCGACTTAAAGTGAAAACTAACTTATTTTAGGGCAACGAGTTTCCTTTTTTTACATGGAATGCAATTTGGTATCTTTGAAAGCCTGAACACAGTCTGAAACATTGTTAGGGCCTAATGTGAAAGAGATGACATGTTTCTGTATTTGTTTGAAGAGAATGTTTTTGTTTTGAGAGTTAGACAGAAGTCTCAGCTTGTTTTAATCAGCTTGTGTTGTAAAGGGACAAACAGAGATACTGGAAATATCTTATGTGTGTGTCTGGGATTCACTGATGCAGTTTTAACAGATGAGACACTGACAGCTCTCAAAGTGACCAGAATATTCACCCTGAACACATCCCGGGTGTCATGGCGTCACACGCCGCGTCCACGGTGAGCTGTTGACAGCTTTTATAAAGTGTTTACAGAAGGGGGGATCTGAGATTTGCTGGCACCTTCTGAAGAGCAGCTGTCGACGAGAGTCCATCAGCCGAGACTGCTCACATTCCTCACCACAGCTGAACACACTTAACTTCAGCTGATATACTGACTACAGCCACAGGATGGCGCACAGGAACTACACCTGATCCTCGACCACGTCAAAATAGCCTAATACTTTTATTTTTAGATTTAACACTGGGGTGAACTATTAGCTAGTTCTCCTTGAAAAGTGGTGTCACTAGTTTAGTCTGTTTATGAGTACTTAAGATGCATATACTTATCCAAAAATGTTTCAAATGATTGTAAACAAACAATAAATACATAATAGCATGTTATCTGTATATTGAGAAAGCAGATCATATTGTGATTTCAAATATGGAAATCCAACAAGGTGTAAATTGAAGATTAATGTGTGATGGTGAAGTGTCACTCACGTCTGTGGCCTTCTTCTCTGCCTGCTCCAGTTTCTCCTGAGCATCCTTCAGTGACTCTGAGTATTTGTCCAGCTCGTCCTCCACCCCCTTCAGCTTCTTCTGCAGGGCCAGGAGCTCCTCTTCCAGCTACACACACCCACATGTTTACTTATCTATCTAAATGGGGACATTCTATAGACTTCTGTTATTTTTATACACAGCTATTATAAACAATATAACCTAACCCACACTCTTACCCCAATCCCAACAAAAAAAATATTTAATTGTTGCAATTAAAAACTTTATTCACTATATTTTATAGTGTTTTTACAAATAAGGACATCCCCAAAAGAGGTTGTGCTCAGATTTGTCAGGTTTTGGGTATAAGTTTGTTCCCAATATATTTTTTTAAGTAAACCACCAACCACACACACATGTTGGCATAAGAGGTTTATGAAGACTCCATATATGTAATGGTTTACATCCTGTACAAACTGTATATTCTATCCACTAACCCTACCCCTGAACCTAACCCTCACTGAAAACCCACAGAAAACCTTAAAAAATTAATTAAAAAATTAAAAATTAAAAAATTTAGTGTTTTTTAAGTGATTTGGTTTATGAGGACACAGAAAATGTCCCCATAAACCATGTTTACACTGTTATACACATCATTATACACACATTATATTATGTCATTATAAGGACATTGTAAACCTTGTAAACCACATATTGCAACCCCCCACACACACACACACACACACACACACACAAACACACACAATGAAAACACAGCAAATGAATGTGGTCAAAATGACGTATAAGTGAAATATGTAAAATACAACAGAATTTAGGAAATAGATTTTTTTTTGTTTTTGGGAGATTATTACATGAAGTCATGCCCCCCTCACTTTTCAAATCACTCCTACAGCGCTGGTGACTGCTGTGTAAATTAGTGTGCATTGGGCCACTGTGAATGTCAAAGATACTGAGGCCATGATGACACTATTATTAAAGGCAATGTTTTGCTGAAGTGTCTCTAGTGGAATGCTTCAGCCGACCCTGCAGCTGCTGGTCGTCACTCTCCCCTTAACACGCATTGAATAAATCCCAGCCCATTAACTATAACATCACACATAACTGAGTGTCAGAAACCAGCCTCTATTTATTGTGTTCTTTGGAGAAGGAGACAGGCGGCTTCTGAATATGGACACAATGTCATACAGGCTGTGAAAATAGAGAGCCTATCAGAACAGTGTATATAAAGAACGTTAGAATGACTTCAGTAAACGACAGAACAAATGAGCAGCCCGAAGCATCGCACCAGATGCCTTTATTTTATCTGACGGACAGGACTGGCTGCTTTGCCAGTTTTGCATTGCAGCTTTGGTGTCCAATGAGGCCTGAGCCTGCACTGGCTTCAAATGGAACAAAACCTTGACCCTATTGTGAGGAACAATTCCATGAAGGTGGAGCAGACAAAAAAAGATCACCATGTGTGGTGACCAACAGGGATGTCAGAACAAAGACCTTGGAACAGGAATAGATTAAGTTGTAGGAAAATTACCTTTCTGTTTAATAATAATAATAAATGCAGAAAGACATAAACTAAGTCAAAGGAATCATTCTGAGTCCAATAACCAAGATATTTTGCGATGACTTATAAGTTTTAGTAGATTTTAAATCAAATAAAATGATGTCTGGAAACGATGTCATTACAGACACTAACAGGAATGTTTAGCAGTAATGTTTAACAGTAATGTTTAGCATGTTCAGGGAGCTCGTTCCTCACAAGAAAAGACAGCTGCACTTCCACTGTGGAGAAAGCGAGTGGACGACATCATTTACAAAAGGCTGTGGAAGGAAAAACAGTGGAAGTAATAAAGTAACCTTGCCTGTCCAGTACAATTATTCAGGAGGGAAAATTCCACAGTTATAATATCTGTGATTTTAAATCTACATTTAAAATTCTCACTATGAATTGTCACCCTGTCTGACACTTTATGTTACACGTGAAATGAGGGAATGTTACTGTGGCCTCTCAATCATGAGGAAGGTGCTGTAATCAATGATACCTACTTAAATACACAAACATATTTACACCTCTATATTTGGCATTTGTCACTTCAGTTATTCTTGATTGGCAGGGCTTTTGGAATTAGACTGAGTAGAATTAAAAATAGCCACACTTCTTAAGACATATCAAATATGCTGGTCTTTAAACTGTGAATAATCTTTACTTTTCCGAAGTTGATGTTTACTTTTCCACTGAGCAGCTAGTTACTGAGATTACTGAGTATTATTTCTGAAATAATATTTTTTTTCTGAAATTATTTCTGATTACTGAAATCATTTCATTTTTGATGCAATTACTACCAATATTTAGATTTTATATATGTGAAATAATTGTGTGTAAATAAATGTGTTAAAATAATTCTATTTATAATCTTATAATCTTAACTTCATGACTAAAGAACACAAACTTTTATTACCCCACTTTTCCTATCTGTATGTACAGAGAAATAGCCAGCACATTAAAACTAACAGAAGCATGAAACTGAAGACAAGCCCTAAGTGTCAACTCAGTCTCTTTTACCTGTTTGCATTTGTCCTCTGCACCTTTCTTGTCGATCTCTGCCTGTTCGGCGCGGTCAATGGCATTCTCCTTGTCCAGCTTCAGCATCTGCATTTTTTTCTTGATGGCCTCCATGACTGGTTTCTTTGGTTTCTGAGAAGAGCTGAGGAGAAAGAGGAGTTGTTAAACAGAACAGGCACAGACGGTGAGGCGGACTGAACAGCGAGAAGGCTGGAATCCTCTCCAGAAGAACTCTGGTCTTTTTTGGAAAGCTCTCTGAAGTCTCTGGGATAGTGACGGCCCCTTCCTCTGATTGGCCAAACAGTGTTTGACCCTGAGCTTTTGTCCATGTTTGGGAGGTTTTGATTCCTCCTCATTCTCCTGTTAGACATGACAGCGTTTCGTCCTGGAGCTCCAGCACTGTCTCCCTCATCACACACACCCAGCTCAGATCCCGTGGTAATGAACTGATGAGTTGAATAAGATGAGATGAGGGAGAGATGATGTGGGTTTCACGAGAGGATTGAGAAGCACTGTGTTAGAGCACATAATATTAAACACATACAACATTACACACATACATCACACACATGCAACATAAAACATGTACAACATTAAACACATACAACATTAAACACATACAACAATAAACACATACAACAATAAACACATACAACATTAAACACAAACAACAATAAACACATACAACAATAAACACATACACCATCACACACATACAACATTAAACACATACACCATTAAACACATACACCATTAAACACATATAACATTAAACACATACAACATCACACACATACAACATTAAACACATACAACATTAAACACATACAACATCACACACATACATCACACACATACAACATCACACACATACATCACACATATACAACATCAAACACATACAACATTAAACACATATAACATTAAACAAAAACAACATTAAACACATACAACAATAAACACATACAACATCACACACATACAGCATTAAACACATACAACATCACACACATACAACATTAAACAAATACAACATTAAACACATACAACATCACACACATACAACATCAAACACATCAAACACCATACAATATCAAACACATACAACAATAAACACATACAACATTAAACACATACAACATCACACACATACGACATCAAACACATACAACATTAAACAAATACAACATTAAACACATACAACAATAAACACATACAACATTACACACATACGACATCAATCACATACAACATCAAACACATACAACAATAAACACATACAACATCACACACATACAACATCAAACACATACAACAATAAACACATACAACATTAAACACACACAACATTAAACAAATACAACATTAAACACATACAACATCAAACACATACAACATTAAACACATACAACAATAAACACATACAACATCAAACACATACAACATTAAACACATACAACAATAAACACATACACCATCACACACATACACCATCACACACATACACCATCACACACATACAACATTAAACAAATACAACATTAAACACATACAACAATAAACACATACAACATCACACACATACAACATCAAACACATACAACATTAAACACATACAACATTAAACACATACAACATTAAACACATACAACATTAAACACAAACAACAATAAACACATACAACATTAAACACATACAACATCACACACATACAACATTAAACACATACAACATCACACACATACAACAATAAACACATACAACATCACACACATACAACATCAAACACATACAACATTAAACACATACACCATTAAACACATATAACATTAAACACATACAACATCACACACATACAACATTAAACACATACAACATCACACACATACAACATCACACACATACATCACACATATACAACATCAAACACATACAACATTAAACACATATAACATTAAACAAATACAACATTAAACACATACAACAATAAACACATACAACATCACACACATACAACATTAAACACATACAACATCACACACATACAACATTAAACACATACAACATTAAACACATACAACATCACCCACATACAACATTAAACACATACAACATCACACACATACAACATTAAACACATACAACAATAAACACATACAACATCACACACATACAACATTAAACACATACAACAATAAACACATACAACATCACACACATACAACATCAAACACATCAAACACCATACAACATCAAACACATCAAACACATACAACATCAAACACATACAACAATAAACACATACAACATCAAACACATACAACAATAAACACATACAACATTAAACACACACAACATTAAACAAATACAACATTAAACACATACAACATCAAACACATACAACATTAAACAAATACAACATTAAACACATACAACAATAAACACATACACCATCACACACATACAACATTAAACAAATACAACATTAAACACATACACCATCACACACATACACCATCACACACATACAACATTAAACAAATACAACATTAAACACATACAACATCAAACACATACAACATCAAACACATACAACATCACACACATACAACATTAAACAAATACAACATTAAACACATACAACAATAAACACATACAACATCACACACATACAACATCAAACACATATAACATCAAAAAATACAAATTAAACACATACAAATAAAACATACAACATTAAACACATACAACAATAAACAAAACATAAAAAATACACATACAACATTAAACAAATAAACATTAAACACATACAACAATAAACACATAAAATCACACATACAACATAAACACATACAACATTAAACACATACAATTAAACAATAAACACATACAACATTAAACACATACAACATACACAAACAACAATAACACATACAACATTAAACACATACAACATCACAACATACAACATCAACACATACAACAATAAACAAAAACACATACACCATCACACACATACAACATCACACACATACAACATTAAACACATACAACAATAAACACATACAACATTAAACACATATAACATCAAACAAATACAACAATAAACACATACAACATCACACACATACAACATCAAAACATACAACAATAAACACATACACCATCACACACATACAACAATAAACACATACAACAATAAACACATACAACAATAAACACATACAACAATAAACACATACAACATCACACACATACAACATCAAAACATACAACAATAAACACATACACCATCACACACATACACCATCACACACATACACCATCACACACATACAACATTAAACACATACAACAATAAACACATACAACATCACACACATACAACATCAAACACATACAACATTAAACACATACAACATTAAACACAAACAACAATAAACACATACAACATTAAACACATACAACATCACACACATACAACATCACACACATACAACATTAAACAAATACAACATTAAACACATACAACAATAAACACATACAACATCACACACATACAACATCAAACACATACAACATTAAACACATACAACATTAAACACATACAACATTAAACACATACAACATCACACACATACAACATCACACACATACAACATTAAACACATACAACATCACACACATACAACATTAAACAAATACAACATTACACACATACAACAATAAACACATACAACATCAAACACATACAACAATAAACACATACAACATTAAACACATATAACATCAAACAAACACAACATTAAACACATACAACATCAAACACATACAACAATAAACACATACAACATTAAACAAATACAACATTAAACACATACAACAATAAACACATACAACATTAAACAAATACAACATTAAACACATACAACAATAAACACATACAACATCATACACATACAACATCACACACATACATCACACACATACAACATCAAACACATACAACATCACACACATACAACTTCAAACACATACATCACACACATACAACATCACACACATACATCACACACATATAACATTAAACACATACAACATCACACACATACATCACACACATATAACATTAAACACATACAACATTAAACACATACAACATCACACACATACAATATCACACATACAACATCACACACATACAACATCAAACACATACATCACACACATACAACATCACACACATACATCACACACATATAACATTAAACACATACAACATCACACACATACAACATTAAACACATACAACATCACACACATACACATACAACATCACACACATACAACATCACACACATACATCACACACATATAACATTAAACACATACAAATAATTTCCTTTTGACTAGAAAGGTTTTTGTGATTTCTGAAACAGGTGCTGCTCTGCTTTACGTCATTTTCATACACTGTAAATACAACACTTTACAACACTTCATTACTGTAAACACATGGATGTCATGGCCAACAGCAGCACCTACAGTAGCATTATTTACACAAAGGTTTGATTGCACAAGAGTGTTAGAAATGGTCATAGTTTGCTTTAGTTCTGCATGATGGCGGTCACGGTTTCTTTCCATGGTTTTTGTTACAATGTCTTTGAGAAAATGCACATTACTTTTTTAACTGATTTTAGTAATGACTTAGTTACCAGGTGTTACCAGGTCTATGCAAATAAATACGAAGGTACAGTAAATCACAAGCACAACTGAAAACAAAAGAAATCTTTGGAAATCAGTGACTTTATTAACTTTTTAGTTAAACATATATGGCTAAGTGTGTTTGCATATTTAAGAAAGAAAACTGTTAACAGTTAAATACACAATCATAAAATATAGAGGCAGACATTTTATAGAGGCATCGAATACAAGAGGAAAGACAACATGGCAAAAGCCCAAACTGTCTGAAGTTCAAATATATCAGCATCAATTATGTTCCCCATAATCACTTGGAATATTCTTTGATTAAAAACTTTTAATGAACCACTTTTTCAGTTACAAATAAATTTTTGGTGAGATCTAATATTGTCTACATCATGATAGGAATTTTATCAAAAGTTGCATTAAAACAACAAAGAAAACAATACAGAAATATGGCTTTTATGCTTTATAAAAGATAAAAATTTGACAGAAATGCCAGTAAAGCAAAATGTTAACACAAACTTTACCAAACACTGTAATAGCAAATATTTCATATGAAACACCATTTGTAACAACTTATAGCTTTATTATTCTTTTCTTTAAGAAATGATATGTTTTCTCAATAAATTGCTTCAACGCCAAAGTTAATCATTGCACAACTGGTCCGAACTGCCACAAAATATAGATGCGTCAGATGAGCAGGAAGTTGGTCTACACATCCTCACCAACAAAAAGAGAGAGAGATTGTGCTGTTTTGGAAAGCGTACATCACAAACACTGTTCGGCTGTGTGGAGGCACTAAAGCAGCTGTGCTTTCAAAATCCATCTGGCTCATCTAATCTAGCACTGAAAAATAACACAGATCTATTACAAGCTATTAAAAATGACCTGCATATGTGGCACATGATCCAAATCTATCAAAATCCAAACAATAAAGCTACATTAAAAAAGTGGCAGAAATAAAACAAAACACTTAAAATAGACATCCTGATACTTTTCTGAACTTTATACTCATTGCATATCTTTAATTTCTTCTCTGGAGCTTATCCTACGATCCGTCTGTGATGTCTCACTGCTCCTGTCCATCCTCTCTCAGCTCAGATGGCAAGAATTTGTACTGCTGCTGACGGATCATGGCCAGCTTCTTCCGGGCTTCCTCTAGCTCTTTCTCCTTTCTCAACATCTCCTCTTGAGCAGCGATGATCTGAGCGTACACACACATCCACAACAAGTCAGACGCACACATGAGTGTTTGACATCCTCAAGGGACTAATATTCTGTCATACAGCATGTTAACACACAGATGTAGAGCGTGCATGACACAGTACTGAACTGTAGAAGCTGTCAGTGTGTGTGGAACTGTAGCTTCACTGATGTGTGTTCTCTGTACCTGAGCGATGCCGCCCACCATCTTGCTCTTCACCATCACGGCCTGATCATCCTGAGCCTCAAACGCGGCCTTCTGAGCTGCCTTCACCAGATTATCTGACGCTCTCTTCACAGCGTTACCAGCAGCCTGCAGAAAAACACACCATATATCTGATGGAGAAAGACAACAGGATTCACAAATTCACACACGTTTACATTCAATAGGTTTTTAATTCTTTGCTAATAACATATTGTAATAAAACTTGTTCTAACATACAATAACAATAATGTAATAATAATTAACGTCTACATTACCATGTACATTATACATTATTATTGCCTACATTTTGCATACAACCCTACCTCAAAAACAACTGATCTATAATATTTTTTAATTGACAGAAAGCATAACCCAGCTCCTACTGAATAACAGACCAATTTTCTGTGTATTAAATGTTATTTGTTCTTTAATTGTACATATTTTCTATTTAATTTTGGTGTCTTATAGATAGAAAAAAGGTGAAACCACACAAATCAGGTTTCTACATGTAACATGTAGCTGGAGCTCCTGAGGCTGATGATCATCATTTTCTGAAGGTGAACTTTTGGTATTTCCCTATTCATGGGGAAATCGTATTGTTTCCTCTCGTATTGTTCCTCTCGTATTGTTTTTTTTTAACTCCTCAAGTTCATCTTGGTACATTATTTCTACATTATCATGTTGGGGCAGCATGATCACCACCTGTGTTATATTGCTAGTCCCTTATCACTAAGTTTTGGTCTGCAGATCATTTGTGTCAAAAAACAGTTGCACGTAGTTCACTTCTCACTGCTGAGCTTGTTGTAACTTTGGCAAAGTTTAACAGTTAAGCCAAATATGTGAAAATTATGACTATTATTGAAATTATAGCTTGAATGCATTTTAGTCAGAAATGTAAATGCTTATAAACACACAAAGGACGGCAACTATGTGTGAGCCAGTGAAATGTCTCCACACTATGTGTGCTGCAGTGAGATGCATTAGCAGTGACAGTGTGTATGTCTGGACTCTGTTGATGTCTTTAAAAGGAAATGCAGCTGTGGAGAGAGAGCAGTCTCTGGCAGACGCTCCAAGAATATTTGTTCTGTCTGATGCCTTTTCAGGTGCTGTACAAGACTTTATGTGTGATTTACAGATGAGTGTGTTCATCTGTTAAGAGTTTAAGTTATCTGTGTAAGAGGAAGTAGCTGCCCACACATCACACACAAACTATAACAGCTAAATTTAACAGAGATGCTAATCCAAACCCAACAAAACCTGCTACACTAAGACACCAGGACGTTCTGAAGATGCATGCCAAAACCTGCCCATAGGGGGCGCTGCAGCTAAAAACACTGAGGATTGAAAAAGCTAAATGTTGCATTTTATTTTCTTTAACTCCAGTGCTGATGTATCCAAAAATAAAAAGGCACTGTTATTCAAACAATCTTTGGTAAAACTCATGTATGGTGTCATGGTGTGTACCGTGTTTTGAGAGAATCAATGGCATTATACTAAGCAAATGTAAAAAAATAATAAAAATTTTAAAATTAAACATACCACTAGCATTAGTTAATGCACAAAAACTGACATGAACGACTGCTGTAAAATATGTTGCTCATTGTTAGTTCATGTTAGCTAATGCTGTAAATGTATAAGTACTTGTTATTTAGCTTATTAGCTAATTGTTATCTTTTTGTTTATGTCAGATTGATGATGGAGTGTTATGGTTCATTTTGTCACTGAACATTTAAAAATGCACACAAACACTCATATCAGATTCACTGCAACAAGAAATAACCATACACACAGACACATGTTGGCATATGTGGTTTATGAGGACCATAAACATGGTTTTCTTACTGTACAAACTGTATATTCTATCCCCTAAACCTAACCCTCACATAATTTTTTAATGAACAACGATTCACCACTTAGTGTTGTTTTTTTTTGTTTTAGCGATGTAGTTAATGAGGACACAGGAAGTGACCCCATAAAAAATGTTTACATTGTTATACGTTATACACATCATACACATTTGTGTCCTTGTAAACCACATATTCAAACCCACACACACAGACACACACACACAGAGACACAGACCTGCAGTCTCTTCATGGTCTGTGAGTCCTGGTCGGCCTTCACTTTACAGGCGACCAGCAGCTGGGCAGTGGAGGCCGCCACCTGTTTGGCAGAGGAAATAAGCTTCTCCTCGCTGGCGTGACCCTGAACCGCAGAGTTCGCTGCCTCACACAGGTTGTTTGTGGCTGCAGCCACCATACGAGCCTAGAGCACAGTAAACAAAATCAAACATTTAATGAATCCAACACTACCGTACACATGTCCCACAGAAACCCTGAACCCCACTGTCACAGGAATGGGTCAGATTGAGGTTCTTCTTCACTGACTATAAGAACAACAGACTTACAGCTGATATGAGACCCTGAGACCACTGACCATCATCCACAGCATTTGCTGGAATCGCTCCCACCTGACAGAGAGAGATAGAAAACAAGATGCTTTCTGCTATAAATTGGCTTCGGCAAAACAGACATAAACCTGAAATTCATAAAGTTCTCCCTCATAGCAGAAGAGACTTGTTTAAAAGAAACAGTACGGCTATCTAGTAGCAGACAGCAGCGGTGTGAATGTGTTAGTATGTGTGTCAGTGTGTGTGTGTGTGAGTGAGTGTAGCTTTAGCTATATTTGTGAGAATGTCATAGTACAATGTCACAGTAACAAACTTGATCAAAGGTTCATAAATCAGCCAAATCATGTTTATCTTGAAGTCAAATGTCACGCATGTTTCTGTGAGAAAATATCATTAGTATGATATGAAACCAGTGGAATTCTATGAAATGACCTGATGTGTAAATGTGTGTGTATGTCTGTGTGATGTGTGTCTGTGATGTGTGTAAGGAGTGTGTGAGGTGTGTGTCTGTGTGATTACTGTGTGTGTACGTGTGGAGGTGTCTGTGTTATGTGTGTGTGTACGTGTGGGGGTGTCTGTGTGATTACTGTGTGTGTACGTGTGGGGGTGTCTGTGTGATTACTGTGTGTGTACGTGTGGAGGTGTCTGTGTTATGTGTGTGTGTACGTGTGGAGGTGCCTGTGTGATTACTGTGTGTGTACGTGTGGAGGTGCCTGTGTGATTACTGTGTGTGTACGTGTGGAGGTGTCTGTGTGATTACTGTGTGTGTACGTGTGGAGGTGTCTGTGTGATTACTGTGTGTGTACGTGTGGGGGTGCCTGTGTGATTACTGTGTGTGTACGTGTGGAGGTGCCTGTGTGATTACTGTGTGTGTACGTGTGGGGGTGTCTGTGTGATTACTGTGTGTGTACGTGTGGGGGTGCCTGTGTGATTACTGTGTGTGTACGTGTGGAGGTGCCTGTGTGATTACTGTGTGTGTACGTGTGGAGGTGCCTGTGTGATTACTGTGTGTGTACGTGTGGAGGTGCCTGTGTGATTACTGTGTGTGTACGTGTGGAGGTGCCTGTGTGATTACTGTGTGTGTACGTGTGGAGGTGCCTGTGTGATTACTGTGTGTGTACGTGTGGAGGTGTCTGTGTGATTACTGTGTGTGTACGTGTGGGGGTGCCTGTGTGATTACTGTGTGTGTACGTGTGGAGGTGCCTGTGTGATTACTGTGTGTGTACGTGTGGAGGTGCCTGTGTGATTACTGTGTGTGTACGTGTGGAGGTGCCTGTGTGATTACTGTGTGTGTACGTGTGGAGGTGCCTGTGTGATTACTGTGTGTGTACGTGTGGAGGTGCCTGTGTGATTACTGTGTGTGTACGTGTGGAGGTGCCTGTGTGATTACTGTGTGTGTACGTGTGGAGGTGCCTGTGTGATTACTGTGTGTGTACGTGTGGAGGTGCCTGTGTGATTACTGTGTGTGTACGTGTGGAGGTGTCTGTGTTATGTGTGTGTGTACGTGTGGGGGTGTCTGTGTGATTACTGTGTGTGTACGTGTGGGGGTGCCTGTGTGATTACTGTGTGTGTACGTGTGGAGGTGCCTGTGTGATTACTGTGTGTGTACGTGTGGGGGTGTCTGTGTGATTACTGTGTGTGTACGTGTGGGGGTGCCTGTGTGATTACTGTGTGTGTACGTGTGGGGGTGTCTGTGTGATTACTGTGTGTGTACGTGTGGGGGTGCCTGTGTGATTACTGTGTGTGTACGTGTGGAGGTGCCTGTGTGATTACTGTGTGTGTATGTGTGGAGGTGCCTGTGTGATTACTGTGTGTGTACGTGTGGAGGTGCCTGTGTGATTACTGTGTGTGTACGTGTGGGGGTGTCTGTGTGATTACTGTGTGTGTACGTGTGGAGGTGCCTGTGTGATTACTGTGTGTGTACGTGTGGAGGTGCCTGTGTGATTACTGTGTGTGTACGTGTGGAGGTGTCTGTGTTATGTGTGTGTGTACGTGTGGAGGTGCCTGTGTGATTACTGTGTGTGTACGTGTGGGGGTGCCTGTGTGATTACTGTGTGTGTACGTGTGGAGGTGTCTGTGTGATTACTGTGTGTGTACGTGTGGAGGTGCCTGTGTGATTACTGTGTGTGTACGTGTGGGGGTGCCTGTGTGATTACTGTGTGTGTACGTGTGGAGGTGTCTGTGTGATTACTGTGTGTGTACGTGTGGAGGTGTCTGTGTGATTACTGTGTGTGTACGTGTGGAGGTGCCTGTGTGATTACTGTGTGTGTACGTGTGGGGGTGTCTGTGTGATTACTGTGTGTGTACGTGTGGAGGTGCCTGTGTGATTACTGTGTGTGTACGTGTGGAGGTGTCTGTGTGATTACTGTGTGTGTACGTGTGGGGGTGTCTGTGTTATGTGTGTGTGTACGTGTGGAGGTGCCTGTGTTATTACTGTGTGTGTACGTGTGGAGGTGCCTGTGTGATTACTGTGTGTGTACGTGTGGAGGTGTCTGTGATTATGTGTGTGTGTACGTGTGGAGGTGTCTGTGTGATTACTGTGTGTGTACGTGTGGGGGGTGTCTGTGTGATTACTGTGTGTGTACGTGTGGAGGTGCCTGTGTGATTACTGTGTGTGTACGTGTGGAGGTGTCTGTGTGATTACTGTGTGTGTACGTGTGGAGGTGCCTGTGTGATTACTGTGTGTGTACGTGTGGAGGTGCCTGTGTGATTACTGTGTGTGTACGTGTGGAGGTGCCTGTGTGATTACTGTGTGTGTACGTGTGGGGGTGTCTGTGTTATGTGTGTGTGTACGTGTGGAGGTGTCTGTGTTATGTGTGTGTGTACGTGTGGGGGTGCCTGTGTGATTACTGTGTGTGTACGTGTGGATGGGGGTGTCTGTGTGATTACTGTGTGTGTACGTGTGGGGGTGTCTGTGTGATGTGTGTGTTACGTGTGGTGTCTGTGTTATGTGTGTGTGTACGTGTGGGGGTGTCTGTGTGATTACTGTGTGTGTACGTGTGGGGGTGCCTGTGTGATTACTGTGTGTGTACGTGTGGGGGTGTCTGTGTGATTACTGTGTGTGTACGTGTGGAGGTGTCTGTGTGATTACTGTGTGTGTACGTGTGGAGGTGCCTGTGTGATTACTGTGTGTGTACGTGTGGGGGTGCCTGTGTGATTACTGTGTGTGTACGTGTGGGGGTGCCTGTGTGATTACTGTGTGTGTACGTGTGGAGGTGTCTGTGTTATGTGTGTGTGTACGTGTGGAGGTGCCTGTGTGATTACTGTGTGTGTACGTGTGGAGGTGTCTGTGTGATTACTGTGTGTGTACGTGTGGGTGGTCTGTGTGATTACTGTGTGTGTACGTGTGGGGGTGTCTGTGTTATGTGTGTGTGTTCTGTACCTTGCCCTGAGCCACTAGTTCTCTCTGGGCAGCAGATGCTGCTTTCACCAGAGCACTGGTAGCTGCTGCAATGGATTTGGCTGCTTCCAGAATCTGTTCCTCAAAGTTCAGACTCTCATCAGCTTCCTGCTCAACAAATAAAACAAACATTCACTTGCATCTGTCTGATCACGTGTTTAGGTTTGCTTTGGATGTATTTGAGGACATTACTATGGTTTCCAAGTTCAGTCTTTGGCTCCAGTGAGGATGATGATGATGGTCAATAACATATCATGACATCACTCATAACTCATGTGACTTGTGTTACCTTAAATCCAAATCCAAACTGTGCAATGCAAACATAACAGATGAAAAAGGGTGTTTAAAGATTATCATGAATCTCGTCTGCTTTAAACATTATTTGAAGAATATACACTATTTCCATTTATTACTATTTGGAAACATAATTAGGTTTAATTAGGGAACAAACACAGTCAACAGTACAATCTGTACAAATTGGGAAAATGCAATGAGGTTACTTACTTTTTGACATTCTGTGTATGTGTGTGTGTATATATATATATATATATATATAAATACACACACACACACACACACAGTATATTTATTTATTTATATTTGAAATATTACTTTGCAGGTTACTTTACTCTTTATGTATGCTAAAGTTAAATCACGCCACTCCTGCGAAATCTGACTAGACAGACCAGGTATTTCTTGTTATTTTGTGTTACATGTTATTTCTTGGATCACAGTTTAAAGAAATGTTACAGTTAAACATAAAATGTCAGTAACATTGTTATAGTAACAACTGATATTTGTGGTACTTTGTGGTATTTTTTCATGATAGGTTAATTTGATCTAATAGGTCTAACAGCATAAGTCAGGACTGATGCCTCTAATGCATCCACAGAGGATCTCACATGAGTGAACTCAAGGCAGGTTTCTCATCATACACACTGATCTGAGTGTGATGGACAGCAGCTCCAGGACAGTTGTAAAGTGAAACAGTGTAGCAGTTAATCTCTGGGTGCTGGGTGTCCTGAAGGACAGGCTGAGAATGTCTCCTCACCTTTGGTTTGGCTCTGGGTTTCAGCTGCTCTAGTTTCTTGGCAGCAGCTTCGATGGCGGCAGCAGCTCCCAGCAGCTCATTCTCAGCGATAACGGTGGGGTCCTCGGGATCCACCCACTCTGTACCTACACATGGTTACCATAGTTACGATTACCAAATCACAGTTTGTTTACATAGAAACTGTTAGAAACTTCAGGTGCCACAACTACACAGTCTGTTTAGCTAAGAGTCAGATAGTGGACAAAGGTCATAGATTAAAATATACACTACTTGATACCAACATTATTTGTACATAAAATGCCACAGCAAAATATGGCCCCTGACACTAAGCCAGTGTTAGTTTTAGTCAGATGTAAAAAAACTTTTATATATTTTTGTATAAAATCTATGTAGTTCCTCTAGTTGTGCATATCTAATTGTGCATGTGTTTCACCCATACATCTTTCTGTTTCTTTCTCTCTCTCTCATGTTTACTTATCTATCTAAATGGGGACATTCCACAAACAACATAACCTAATCCACTCTTTAACCCTAACCCTACATTTTTACAATTAAATTTTTTATTTAAATAAGATTTTATCCTCAAAAGGAGGTTTTGCTCAGATTTGTCAGGCTTTGCTGACTTTTGGGTACAAATGTTTCCAATAAATGGTTAAGTAAACCCCCACACAAACCCCACACACAGATTCTTCTGCTCTCTCATCATGTGTTATATCAGGATACAGGATTTTCACCCCACACTCTCAGATCTCTTTAGCTGATGGACGATGGTCAGCTGAGATGCTCATGAAGCAGACTGGAGATGGACACCTCAGCTGATGCTCCAGCAGTCTGAGAAAAGCCCTGGATCTAAAGCCCATAATCCTCAGAGGTCACAGATCACAGAGACTCCAGTTTAAGGAACTGAGTTGGTCTGAGGTCAGGGTTTGGATGGATTCCATTTGAAAAAGGATTCTGAGGGTCTGACTGTACTGCAGTCAGTGTTGGGTCTGACTGCAGTACAGTTTGCAACGGTTAAGTTGCAAAGTAAATCAGTCTGGTTTAATTTGCAGAAGTGAATCACTATTGGTGACGTCTACTCTGTTTCAGCCTCTGAAACTGCTGTTCTGTGAATGTTACGTTTTGGTTATAAAATCTAAGGAATAAAAACAGGGATGAACAACTGCGGCTGGTGTTCACAGTGGCATTCAGACTGTTTGAATAATACAATGTAAAGATGTTTTTTTTTCAGATCTGCATGAAAACAGTGTAAAATTAAACTCATGTTCAGACCACGACAAGGAAACAATTCTTTTCATTTTTTATTAGGTTTTATTAGGCTATGTTTTTTATTAGGTTTTATTAGGCTATGTTGTACCTATGTTGTTTTATTTATTGAGCTATTCATATAAAGCATGTCATAAGACTCGTTTTACGATCCTTCTTTGTCTCGCTTGTGTGTGTATTAAATATGTTGTTTGTATATTACGTATATTTTGTTCTTATGTATTGAGTGTTTTTGTTTGTATTGTGTGTGTATCATGTGTACTGAGTGTATTGTGTTTATTTTGTGTGTATTGAGTGTGTATCATGTGCATTGAGTGTTTTGTGTTTGTTGTGTGTATTGAGTGTGTATCATGTGCATTGAGTGTTTTGTGTTTGTTTTGTGTGTATTGAGTGTTTTGTGTTTATTTTGTGTGTATTGAGTGTGTATCATGTGCATTGAGTGTTTTGTGTTTGTTGTGTGTATTGAGTGTTTTGTGTTTATTTTGTGTGTATTGAGTGTGTATCATGTGCATTGAGTGTTTTGTGTTTGTTTTGTGTGTATTGAGTGTTTTGTGTTTGTTGTGTGTATTGAGTGTTTTTGTTTGTTGTGTGTATTGAGTGTTTGTGTTTGTTGTGTGTATTGAGTGTTTTGTGTTTGTTGTGTGTATTGAGTGTGTATCATGTGCATTGAGTGTTTTGTGTTTGTTGTGTGTATTGAGTGTGTATCATGTGCATTGAGTGTTTTGTGTTTGTTTTGTGTGTATTGAGTGTTTTTGTTTGTTGTGTGTATTGAGTGTTTGTGTTTGTTGTGTGTATTGAGTGTTTTGTGTTTGTTGTGTGTATTGAGTGTGTATCATGTGCATTGAGTGTTTTGTGTTTGTTGTGTGTATTGAGTGTGTATCATGTGCATTGAGTGTTTTGTGTTTGTTTTGTGTGTATTGAGTGTTTTGTGTTTGTTGTGTGTATTGAGTGTGTATCATGTGCATTGAGTGTTTTGTGTTTGTTTTGTGTGTATTGAGTGTGTACCATGTGCATTGAGTGTTTGTGTTTGTTGTGTGTATTGAGTGTTTATGTTTGTTGTGTGTATTGAGTGTGTATCATGTGCATTGAGTGTTTTGTGTTTGTTTTGTGTGTATTGAGTGTTTGTTGTGTGTATTGAGTGTGTATCATGTGCATTGAGTGTTTTGTGTTTGTTTTGTGTGTATTGAGTGTGTATCATGTGCATTGAGTGTTTTGTGTTTGTTTTGTGTGTATTGAGTGTGTATCATGTGTATTGAGTGTGTATCATGTGCATTGAGTGTTTTGTGTTTGTTGTGTGTATTGAGTGTTTGTGTTTGTTGTGTGTATTGAGTGTGTATCATGTGCATTGAGTGTTGTGTTTGTTGTGTGCATTGAGTGTTTGTGTTTGTTGTGTGTATTGAGTGTGTATCATGTACATTGAGTGTTTTGTGTTTGTTTTGTGTGTATTGAGTGTGTATCATGTGCATTGAGTGTTTTGTGTTTGTTTTGTGTGTATTGAGTGTGTATCATGTGCATTGAGTGTTTTGTGTTTGTTTTGTGTGTATTGAGTGTTTTGTGTTTGTTGTGTGTATTGAGTGTGTACCATGTGCATTGAGTGTTTGTGTTTGTTGTGTGTATTGAGTGTTTATGTTTGTTGTGTGTATTGAGTGTGTATCATGTGCATTGAGTGTTTTGTGTTTGTTTTGTGTGTATTGAGTGTTTGTTGTGTGTATTGAGTGTGTATCATGTGCATTGAGTGTTTTGTGTTTGTTTTGTGTGTATTGAGTGTGTATCATGTGCATTGACTGTTTTGTGTTTGTTGTGTGTATTGAGTGTGTATCATGTGCATTGAGTGTTTTATGTTTGTTTTGTGTGTATTGAGTGTTTATGTTTGTTGTGTGTATTGAGTGTTTGTGTTTGTTGTGTGTATTGAGTGTTTTGTGTTTTTTTGTGTGTATTGAGTGTGTATCATGTGCATTGAGTGTTTATGTTTGTTGTGTGTATTGAGTGTGTATCATGTGCATTGAGTGTTTTGTGTTTGTTGTGTGTATTGAGTGTGTACCATGTGCATTGAGTGTTTATGTTTGTTGTGTGTATTGAGTGTGTATCATGTGCATTGAGTGTTTTGTGTTTGTTTTGTGTGTATTGAGTGTTTGTTGTGTGTATTGAGTGTGTATCATGTGCATTGAGTGTTTTGTGTTTGTTTTGTGTGTATTGAGTGTGTATCATGTGCATTGAGTGTTTTGTGTTTGTTTTGTGTGTATTGAGTGTGTATCATGTGTATTGAGTGTGTATCATGTGTATTGAGTGTGTATCATGTGCATTGAGTGTTTTGTGTTTGTTGTGTGTATTGAGTGTTTGTGTTTGTTGTGTGTATTGAGTGTGTATCATGTGCATTGAGTGTTGTGTTTGTTGTGTGCATTGAGTGTTTGTGTTTGTTGTGTGTATTGAGTGTGTATCATGTGCATTGAGTGTTTTGTGTTTGTTTTGTGTGTATTGAGTGTTTGTGTTTGTTGTGTGTATTGAGTGTTTTGTGTTTGTTGTGTGTATTGAGTGTTTTGTGTTTGTATTGTGTGTATTGAGTGTGTATCATGTGCATTGAGTGTTTTGTGTTTGTTTTGTGTGTATTGAGTGTTTGTGTTTGTTGTGTGTATTGAGTGTGTATCATGTGCATTGAGTGTTTTGTGTTTGTTTTGTGTATTGAGTGTGTATCATGTGCATTGAGTGTATTGTGTTTGTTTTGTGTGTATTGAGTGTGTATCATGTGCATTGAGTGTTTTGTGTTTGTTTTGTGTGTATTGAGTGTTTTGTGTTTGTTGTGTGTATTGAGTATGTATCATGTGCATTGAATGTTTTGTGTTTGTTTTGTGTGTATTGAGTGTGTATCATGTGCACTGAGTGTTTTGTGTTTGTATTGTGTGTAATGAGTGTGTTGTGTTAGTTGTGTGTATTGAGTGTTTTGTGTTTGTATTGTGTGTAATGAGTGTGTATCATGTGCATTGAGTGTTTTGTGTTTGTTGTGTGTATTGAGTGTGTATCATGTGCATTGAGTGTTTTGAGCATCTTGTGTGTGCATTGTGTGTATAGTTTGTGTATTGTGTTAGTGTTGTACCTTTCATGGCCTCTGCAGCCTGGATGAGTTCTGTCACTGAGCTGGCCACTCGTTTGGAGAAGTTTGCCAGCTGCTGTTTCAGATCATGAGAAGGTTTCTGTATGATCTGTGGAGAGAGATCACATGACTTTCAGACACTTCACACAAAGGAAAGCGTGTGACTGCAGTCTGATTGGATACACTAAGTCATTTGAATTCAGTGCTGTTAGATGCTCATGGGCTCATGCAGTAGGAACTTGCTGATCAGACAGAGATGCTAATCTACAGTGATTCCTGAGCTATGACAGTGTGTGTGTGTGTCCTCAGCTAATGCCACACACCTGTTCCACAGAGTCACTGGTTTGGAATAGACAGCTAAGAAAAGACTCGACCTGAGCAGGAATTCTGGGAATGATGCAGAAAATACCACACACACACACACACACACACACAAACAGCACATGCTGTCTGTCTATAATGCTGTCTGTCTGTCTATAAACAGAATTACTTGAGTGTCAGGGAGGCTACAGGAAGCACTAACTGACCCTGCATCCTGTGATCTGTCCTCCAGTACACCAGCACACATTCAACCCAACCACACCCCACAAACCCAAACACAGTCAGCACTGCAGTCTGGAGCACACTGACTTCTGCAAACCATCTAATGGCACTCAAGTGAACGCATGCAGATCACAGCAGATGCAAAATTCATCAAAACATTCCGACTAATTCTGAAATATTAATGGAATCCTGATTAAAGATCTTCAAATGTCTCTACACAAACCAGCTAAACTTACTTCAGGACCCAGATTTTGCAAACCCACACTGCACTAACATTGTTCAATGCAGAAAATTCAAAACACCCTCAAAGTGGGAGGGTAAGCATTTCAAAACAAACATTCACATCTACATACACACCTTTACTCACCGGCTATCACAGCAAACACACAGAAAATGAAGGACAGAAAAAATGAAATAAATTTCTCTGAATAATCTGTGTAAAATACAACTGATTTGGTCCTTTCTGGCTGAATATATTATACGTATATATATAAGGGATAAGAGAGCAACTTGAACAATGTGAAAAAGAGAAACGTGTCAGGCCGAGTGAATTTTAGCAGTGATCTTGTTAATGTCATTTTATGTAAGAGGAAAGAAACATGTCCAGGAAGACTGAACTTACCTGATTTCCATCTCAATTACTATCAATGGCAGTATACTGTGAGACCCACAACATTACTTGCCTGCCCAGGGCTCTAGATGAGTGTATGCGTGTTTTTGGTTCAGGGTGATCTAAAGAGACTCACCACTAACACATGCTCCAGGAGACCCAGGTACCCGGTGGCACACTCTGAGCCGAATCTCAGTGCTCGCGTCCGGACGTCACGACTCACCTCAGGGTGAAATGCTGCTTGCTGCTCAACACGGCAGAAAACCAAACATGTTTCTGTTAAATGTTTGGGTTACAATTTATTTAAAGGAAAAATAAATACAGATACAACATGGACTAGACTGTGGCCTATTGCTGTATGAAGGTGAAGTGATAAATCATAGGGAGGCAACAAAGTTTATACAAATTAATTCAGTTATACAAAATCTAACCAATCAGATCAGAGGAGCAGGGGCCAGTTGCATAAACATAGTCACTAACTTAAGGCTATGTCTTAAAAACTTGTCTGACCAACTAGGAATTAGTTAGGGCTAATCAGACTGACTTTTCAGATGCAAATTAGACCAATCTACCTTTATATGTAACTGACCTTAAAAGTTATGACCAGTCTTGAAGAAAGAATATTGACGACTAACTTGTAAGACTAGTCTAAGCAGTTTATGCAACTGAGCACAAAACTAACTTTTCTAAAATGATTAGTATAAACCTCAAAGTTTCAAATATCTGGCTGAAAATAAAATACTCCTACTTCAGTATCTTCAAGTTAAAATGATTACGATCTTAAAATGATAATTAAATGAAAATTGCACAAGAAAAATGTAGTGTTTGCTCTCATAAGATTCCAATAAATTATACAACAAAAGTAATGCTAAAACTATAACAGTACTAAAAATGAGCAAGAATTCTCCTCACTGCACTACTCAGATCATCTGCTATCATGTAGCTGCTGCTTCAGGTGAGCATGATGGTTCAGGTGACATTACTGTATGCCAAGGTGTTCTGTGCCGTGTACACTCTGCTCTTCTCACCTTACATGAGTGCAGCATGTCCGCCACGGCTCGTCTGCTCAAGTTTGCTGTGGCGATCACGTCCTCCTGACGGCAGGAGTTCCCAGCAGCCACAGCTTTAGCTGTGGCCAGCGTGATGCCTTTAGTCATGCGAATGAACTCCTCTGGTGTGGCCGTCTTCGGTGGAGGGTCCGGACTGCTGAACACCTGACAGTGACCACAAACACTCAGTACAGAAACACTAGTTTTCATTTAACACTTTTTAACATCATTTCAACACTACGTCGTACAGCCAGCTCCTGTTTGATGTGCTCTATGGTGGCCTCCAGAGCTCGAGTTCCTTTAGTGGCTTCATCCTCCACAGCCTTCACTGTTTTCAGCAGAGATGTCACGTTTGTCACCATCACCTGAGAACAGACATCAATCTCAAAACAGTTTTCATTGAATTATGTATAAAAAGGTCATTGCATTGCCTTGACTTACTCTTAGTTTATCCAACCTTTAAATCAGTAATGTGACATGTATTTTGTTGTGAAGTTTGAATAATGCTGGTTTTGTGATGTGTTTACAGAGGGGCTTACATCACACCTCCATGTCTTCACCTCATTCACTGAGTTTTTAATGTTTGATTTTTCATCCACTTACACTTTTACAGCTAAATTTGTCCTTAACAGTTGTTTGTATCATACTAGCAGATTTTGCATTTTATTTCTGGCATTTTTCATCAGTGTATGGAGTGACAGGAAGTGATGTCAGACTCAGACTGTCTGAGACTGCTGCTGACACACTGAACACAGATGGTGTTGGTGTTGTCCTGTTAGAAACCCTCACTCTCTAGTGTGTTGTAAATGTGTGTGTTCAGTTCTCTCAGTGGACGTTGAGAAAGACAGTTCAGTACAGATTATCAGGCCTGTCATTTTCACTAGCTCTGTGTGTGTGTAACCGTGTTGAGATGAGGGTCTGGTACCTTAGCAGAGTTCTTGAGCTGCAGCATGGCAGGATCATCGTGAGGTTTACCAGCGGCTGCTTTAGTAGCACTGATCAGATCACCCAGAGCTTTAGCCACATCCTTCACAGCATTGATGAGAACCACCTGACAGAGACACAACACACATCTACTGACATCTGCTGCCCTCACACGGCAGTCACACACACACACACTAAACTCTCAAACACACTGTATGCAAATACAGAGCAGAACTGAAAGCTGTTTAAACCCAGTGAGAAAACAAGGAGACATCTGAAAAAACTTCACTGTGTACACAAGCATTCACCATTTCCTTTAAAAATAGCTGTTGCATTTATCCAGAGATTAAAGACCTTTCTAAATTCTAAACAAGTAACGACTAAAAACGTTACAGTGTAATTAAACTTTGATTCTCTGAATTTCCCTTTAACAAAACAGCTGTTAGAACATGACATGAATTATTAAGTGTTGCCATAGGAACAGCTGAAATCAGAGAATTTGGTTGCCAAGCACAGGACTGAACCAAAGACACACACATACTGACTCCCACATCCACTCTCACACAGACACACAGGCTTTGTAAGCAGTACCTGTGTCTCTGGGTCTTCAGAGCCCAAACTTGCTGCTCCCTGTTTGACAACATCAGCCAGTTTGGTGATGGTGTTGACGGAGGACTGGGCCGCCTGGGCCAGTTTCTCCTGACTCGCTCCTGCTCCAGACACCAGCAGCTTTGTGTCCTCCACCAGAACTTTAGCTGTTTTCAGAATGTGCTCTCTAGCAAAGCACAGGACACAGAGAATGTTAAAGACCAAATGCAACGAGGGGTCTGTGGCCTTTAGTCCATGTGTGTTAGTTTTCAAGTTATTTAAATGCTAGTGTACTTAAAAACATGGACAGTCATGCACATTTATCAAACTGATTAACAGACTGCCAGCTATTACAACAGGTTGCTATGTCCCAACTTTCTGTTTAATTAAAAAAAAACACAGAAAATAACCACTCACAGGGTCTGGAATATTATAGCTACAGTTCATGGATGAACACAACACACATGCAGGACTTGACAGGAAATGGCATTATTGGGATTATTATAATGTCCACTAGACAGATAATCACTGCATGAATCCAGACAGCTCTTGTGTTTGTGATTGTATTTGAGGTCAGCTGTGGTCCAGCACCTGTGGTCTGCAAACGTCTCAGCATTCTCTCGGTTCAGAGTGCCTGCCGTGGCAAACATGATGGTGGTGTCCAGATCAGCGATGATGCCCGACACAGCACTGGCAGCCGTGATACAGGCCTGAGTGCCGCGGTTACCAGCCTGAAGAGCTGCCAACACGTGAGACACCTGAGAGAGAAGAATCCAGAGATGATCCATGTCCAAACATCACAAAATAACACAGTGTGGAATGTTCAGTCACCTTCTCTGAGACTTTCCTGGCACTGTCAATGAGCTCTTTCTTGGTGAAGGAGTCACTGGGACTGCACTGCAGTGCTCCGGCTTTACTGACCAGACCAGTGCAGCTGTAGCCCAACTCTGTCACCTGCTTCCTGATGTGAGAGCCGATCTGACAACACAAAAACACTGTCCTTTAAACTACTAACCCTGATCAAGCTGTTCATACAAAGAACTGACTTCCTTTGTTACTTAATGTCAACATGAAACAACATTCACAGTTTCAGTACAATATTCTGATGTATTTCTAAGTAAGACTTAATATGTAATGGGAACAAAATGGAAATTTTGGTCTGGTTTCGGTTTGTATATGACAAATTGCTGGAGGGGGTGAAACATAAGACAGAGGTGGAGCAAGTCATTATATTTTGACAGCAATATTTTTCTTTGATAAAACATACAGTGTTTAATTGTCACTTTATTATGTGTAATTAAAAAAATAAATAGTAATTCAAATAAATAGTTTTCAAAGTCAGGTTTATATTGGTATATGACATATGTTGCCTTGAGCTCAATTCTAGTAAAACCCCACAGACTCAGTCTTCAGTAGCAGATCAGCGAGATGTGAGTCTGGTTACCTCGTCGCTCTCAGCAGTCAGGGCCGCACACCTGGCCTCTGAAGCCAGATCACCAAACTCTGTGGTCAGCTGGTTAGCCAAACCCCCCAGCTCATCAGGGTTGGTATTCGATTTAGTAACCTGTTAACATTTAAAAGTAAATTTTTCTTACTTGTACTGCATAAATAAGTACTCAGAAAGTAGGCTCATAATAACAACAATGATTATACGTATTAAATGTCTTCCTATAGACATTTCCAGTTCAGTTTTTCATGTTCTGCTTTTAATTGAAAATGTACTATTCAAGTAGTAATAGAAGGTGTTTGTAGTCGTAATGATGACTACAGCTGTTCTGTGTTCTGGCACACTGCATGTGAACCACACCCAGACCCAATCGAACTGTGCTCTGGCTCACCTCTTCAAGGGAGCCAGAGCATGGTTAAATGAACCGCCCAGGCATGATTCGGAGCGATCACACTGGATCGCACTGGACTTTACGGGTCAAACACGCTCGGCACGGTTCAGAATTATTAAACTAAATTATTACTGGTTTGTGATTAGATCTCATGACAGGTTCAGTACTGAAGTTTGCTGATGTTAAGTGTTTAATTAAGAACACAATGCTGTTTATGAGTCAAGTAATCTGGAGTTGGAACATTTTCTGTTACCATCCCAAATCTTTAACCTCCACCATATAAGCCATTACTAACTGAAGTTATGCACGTCTGGTCTTTACCATTTCCTGCACCGTGACTGCAATGGCTTTGGCCGTCTTCACCATTGTGGTCTGATAATCTACGAATGTTCCTTCAGGTTCGAAACCTGGACCATCCTCCATTTTATTGATGGCTTGAGTGATAGAGTTGACCATGCCGCCCACAGCACCTGCAGCGCTGGCCGCCTCTGACAGAGTCGCAGCCAGATCATCCACAGCCTCCTTCATCATCTGAACGGAGTCCTCCAGAGCTTCCTGTGTGTGAGACGCCTGCAGACACACGTGCACACACACACGTACACACACACACAAACATACACACACAGCACTGTCAGACTGATCACTGTAGTTTATATAATCTTCTTCAGTTGGTGTGGCCTCACCTTAGGGTTTCCTCCAGCCTCTTTGGCTGTGTAGAGCATCTGCAGGGCGGACTCAGCCAGAGTCTTGGTCTGATCCAACACGTTCATCTGCTGCTGACTGTTTAATATCTTAGACGCTGTACCGATAGCAGCCATGATCAACGGTTCAAAGTAGCTGACCATCTGAGACACCTGTGAGACAAGCACACATTCAGAGAAACATCGCTGAGGAGACTGACTAATGTCTGAGAGCTGAACACATGCTGACAGTTTCACCTTATGACCCAGCTGTGAGGCGTCGGCACGGGCTGCGATGGCCACCGGTTCAATCAGGTTACTGATCTCATGAACAGACGCTGCCATCTGCTCATGCAGAGCCTACAACACAACAGAAAAACACACTAACTCACATCTGAACCTGTGACCGCAGAACATGACTGGCACACAAAAGAGTTTGGGGAGGAGCCATCTGTTTAACCAACAAACAGAAGACTGGGAAAGAGCTTTGAAATCGACATGACACACTTTGCAGAAAATGAGACACTTTTTGACACAAATGAGATGAGAAGCCTCACCTCGTGTGAGATGTCATCTCTAGGTGTGAGTTGCTGGCTGATGACGGCCAGTGACGCCTTGTCCACCTCACGGATGCAGTTATTCAGAACCTCAATGGCGTCATCACACTCCCTCTGACCTGGAGCTTTTTCCCTGAGACCATCATACAAGAGACTGATCACTGATCAGTTCAAACCATAAACCACCATTTAGCACAAGCAGCTGTGGACCTCAGCCTCAGCTATGCATGACTAGAAACATGATTATTTCTTATAACCAAACAAAGAGTATCTTCATTTTTAGTTGTTTTAGCTTAATTTATTGCTTGTTTTGCCTTATTTTAGAGCCCCTTTGGAAGTTTGAGGCCCCCTAGTGGCCCCAGGCTGAGAAAAACTGACAGTATACAGTTTGCATGCCACAACACATATGACAATCTTAGTCTGTTGCATTATGGGGGTTGTGTGAACACCTCATGTTGGTGATGAGTTTCTTAATGGAGTCGGACACGGTTCTGGAGTGTCCAGCCAGCACAGACCACTTGGGCGGGTCTTTGGGGTTGACAGCCAGTGAGCGGGCGGTCTGAATTAGGCCTGTTGAACTCTCCAGCATGGTCTTAGCAGCTGCTACAATGGGCTCCATTGCGGCCAGACCCTACCATTACACACAGCAGAACTTAAGCCACAGCATAACATACAGATATTATAAACAACTTTAGCAGAAGGAACATTAGCGACAGTAGACAAAACTTTTTATGATTACGATTTTAGTGTTTTAGTATTTTATTACTCTACAGTTCTCTAAAATGTTTTAGTAATTTTAATAAATGAACTGCTTCTGAAGTTTGAAAAGCCATTTGTGAAGCAATTTCTGAGAAACACTGTTGCAAATCGAATTCAACACCCAATCAAAGAATTTTGTTAATGTTTGCAAAATGAAGAGAAAACAAAGTGGATCACAACACCATAACACTCTTCGTAGCCAATCAGCAATCATTACTTTGGGGGCGGAGCAATGAAGGGAGGGGTGTGTTTGTTTGGGTGTCAATTTCAAATATCAACAGCATTTCTCAGAAATCATGCACCTTTACTTTTTGTAAGCTGGAGTATGAAAATAACGAAAATCAAAGTTCCTGCATCATGATGACAAACTGAAAAGCAGATTACACAAAGTGTCAGGTGTAAATGTCTGACCTCCGGGCTGATCTGAGCAGGAACGCTGGCGAACTCCGGGTTGGAAGCAAAGGCAGTTAAGTTATCCACAGCCTCAATGAGCGGCACGGTGGCTTCCTTACACTTCAGCCTGTTCTCCTGGTTAAAGGCACCGTCAAGTGCCTGACAAACAGACGACAGTCAATGTCACTCTTACAAACACTGGAGATCAGAAAGAGACTGCAGCTGAAGTCTTCAACCCACTTTTATGGATTTGACGAGGTTGGCGGTGCTGTTTGCCACCTCTTTGGCACTCTGGACGAACTGTCTCTTAGCAACAGGGTTGGATGTTTTGGAGGAGGCAAGTCTGCAGGCGTTGCACAGGGCCGAAGTGTGTTTGGCAACAATGGTGGCAGCTGAGAGGACCTTGGGAAATAGACACATGAATCATGAGCATTATATTACAGTTCCTTAGATAAAATGATGCAAATTTAAATCTTTACTTAGATTAAAAACTGGGTCAAACAGTTTAATTAATCATTAAGTTTCTGTTCTGAGCAGTAAGTAATTAAAAACGTAGGCAGATGTGATATATAACAAGTATTTATTGTGCATTAAGACTAATAAACCTGTCTTAGAAAGGCAAGACTGAAGTTGTTACCTGGGACTGGGTGCAGGCGGGATCCACCAGGTTCTGACAGGCCATCTGGATGGATTGTTTAGCTCTGGCAAACTGAGAAGGGTCCACAAGACCCTTCTGCCCGCTGTGACTGTTCGGGTCCGAAACACCCACCAGATACGCCCCCTATAATTAACAATCAATCAGTCAAATCTTAAAGCCGTTACAAACGATAACGTATAAAGTATAATGTAAGCAATGTGCTCACACGTGTTGGGACATTCCCTAGATGTAATGGTTTTTATACTGTACAAACGGTATATTCTATCCCCCTACACTAACCCTACCCCCTAACTTACTATCACAGAAAACTTTATGCTGTTTTAGATTAAAAACAAAGATTATTCTGTATAATTTATAAGCTTGTTTCTCCATGGGAACTTAAAAACATTGCATGGGAACCTGTAACACACACACTCTGTCCGACACACACACATGCTTACACTCTCTCTCACACATACACGCTTACACTCTCTCTCTTTCAGACAGACACATGCACTCAAACACTCTCTCCCTCACACACACATGTGCATACACTCACCTCACACACAGACACACACAGTCTTACCTGAGCAGCTGCCTCAGTGAGGCCACACAACGCTTTAGATGCTGCACTGACAGAGTCTCCAAACTCTGGTAAGTTGCTGTTCTTGGCATTATGGGAAATGCCAGCCATGGCTTCACCCAAAATCTGCACACAAACATACATCAACATTAACATCCAGTTAAATCTTAACACAACGCATCTAATAATCTGAATCTGAGACTGTGGCACCTTTGAGTTCTCCATAACACTGTCAATACAGTCAAAGTAGCCCAGATCATTGACCGCTTCTGTGGGGTTCTCCAGCATTCCTCCAACCGTCTGCACATACACACACACACACATTCAGTGAATCGAGCTGAATTAACTGTAGAAGTTCGGTACTTTCGCATATGTTAGCCTTACAAACACTGTAATTAAATGATTAGCAGTATTTCTGACATTTCTAAAACATTAAATACAGCACTCTCCAAATACAGCCCAAATCATACACATGCAAATATGTTAATCTATATATTCCAAGACTTCAATAACAAACAGAAAACTAAAAAGAGCAATCCTGGCACACAATGACTCTACAGCATGTCATGAGGATGCAGATAAAAGCAAGTCAGTCATGTAAACTGATAAACAGACAGAGCAAAAGTAAAAGAAAAAGAAATGAACCTCCAGCTCCCGCAGGGCGTTGTCACACTCCTTCTGTCCCGGTGCCTGCTGGGTACACATGCTGATCAGCTGATTAATGCTGTCTGTCACCGCGCTGGAGAGAGACAGAGAGAGAGACATCAGAGAGAAACAGTGAGAGCTGTGAGAAACCTTCCACCCACATGTTACCACGCACTGACACTCTCTCCATCGATATGATGCTGTGAGTGAGTAACGAGAGATTTCAGAACGTGAGCTGTGAAAAGCCATTAACTGCTGCTTTCTCTCCCTCACACACACACACCATCAGTACCACACACAGGTTTGGTCTGTTACATAATGATTATTCCAGCCCAAATGTGTATTAAAGCGAGTATGTGCTTATGTAATGTATGCCAACAGAAGAGAACCGTGTGTGTGTTTGATGTCTTTCTTAACTATCACAGTAATGGGCAGTGATGTACTAACCCGCCATCAGATCACATCTTACTGACCTCTCTGCTGTAAATCTAGTGGGTTGCACAGCTCTACCTACACAGCAGCTTAAAATACGACTGCTCAGAACAGCAGGCATGTTATGCTTAGAAATAATCTTTCCACATCCTCACAGAAACCAGCAGAAACCTTTTAAATGGTTCAGTGAAACAAGTTGGATTCTAATGAGAATCCTGAAGTCTCTTGAAGAGTATTGAGGGTCAACATCTATCTGTCCTCATTCTTGGGGTTGGGGGACGTCAGCACAATGGTGGTAATGCATGCACCAAAGATCAGGGGGAAGCAGGTTTGCAGTCAAAGAAAAATCAACATATTTTACAACAAACTTGCTGACAAAAGGACTGAAATTGATGCTGGTTTATACACCCCAAGGTGAAATTATTGCCACTGACATTGTAATATATTTTATGATTATGATCATAAAACACATCCAGAACTGTATGATATACTCAATTACACACTGTATCTGATGACATCATCTCACAAACTTCATATTATATCAATGGAGAGCAAATATTATAATGGATGTAATGGATGTGAAAAAGTATACCTGATACAAGACATAAATACAAAGACTTTAATAAGAAAACTGGAGCAAATGCTCTGCATGGAATCAGGGCATATAGATGCCACCTTTAAAGATTTTCCTGTTAATGACATTGTAACATGACTGCCTGAAAATAAAATATGTGCACCACACCAAACTAAAATGAGAATATCAATTTCTCATTTCAGAAATGTAACCAAATATTATAAATAGTATAATATTATTATACTTTAAAATCAAAAAGATACGGTTTATTTGTATATTTTAATAAGTGTAATTAAGACTGACACAGGTTATGTTTCACTCTATGGTCAGTCTACTTCTGTGTCAGTTTCTTTTAATCTTAACTTTGTTTACACTCAAATCCAAATTTTAGCACATTTATGTTTTTATTTGGTAAGCAGCTGTGCAGTAAGATGTGAAGTCAGCCGCTTTCTGTCAGACACCCTGAAAATATTTCACGTTATTTGACACATATATGGTGAAGCTGTGTGATTCTGAACCTTTAAAATCAATATTTCTTTGGTTCATTTTACCTATTGTAAATATTTACTAAGTTCTTACTAAAGACACCTGCTAAATATAAATCCACCGTAACTCTAACAAATATTATTTATTTGATTATCTGAGGTCATTCACTCAATTTCTCCTTGTTCAATAGCGACAGAATGAGGGTTAGTATAAAGGACTTATAAAGCAAGTGTTAGTAAGATCCAATTATGGTAAAATAAAACAGATCAGATTTAGAAAAACGTGACAGATTTCTAACCGAGCGGCAGCAGCCAGCTGATTCTTCAGGTTGGGTGAGTTGGGGTCTGTGGACAGAGCTTTAGCAGCCAGCAGGAGTTTGCTGGAGGACATGGAAATGGTCTTGAGGTTGGTCACCACTTGAGTCTGGTCCTCTTTAGACTACAGCAAGACAGAAGAGATTTTATTATTTATAAAATATCAAATTATTCCATGCCAACACACTGTTTCTCTGTCCACACCTGTGACTGTCCTGCCATGTCCACACCGGCCTGCAGGAAATGATTGAAGTTTTGGCCAAACTTCCCAGAAGCTTTGGCCAGATCCTGCGTGGTGCCACGTGATGCCTGTACAAGCTCATTGGCTGATTGGTTCAGTCCAGCTGCTGCCTCGTTCAGATTCACCTGAGCTTCCTGGAAACTTCTCCCACTCGCCGGAAACTGAAGACACAAACGAGTGTCATTAAAAATACCACTAAACTACATTAAATTCTCTTTGAACATTTATTGTCCTCTAATGAAAATTAAGAAAATTTCCTTGTCAGGAGTTTTGACAGGAATTAAACCGTCACACAACTCAACTGTTTGTCATAAACAGTAGGTTACTTAGCAGAGAATTTACTCCTTGTTGGTGGAAAATAGAATATTTAAAATTTTCAAAATTAAATTACCTAAAATTACCCCAGTTAAATACATCTATATTCCAGGACTCCCTTAAACCCCAATATAGGTCAGGACTCACTTTATCAGACAGGAGTTTTTTGCTGGCTTCTCCTACAGTCCTGATGGCATTATCCACATCCCTCTGACCGGGCAGACAGTTGACAGAGCGGTTCAGAGCCTGAGAGACCGCCTTAGCTACCTGAAAACACAAACATGCACCCACAAACACGCAATTCATCAGCTTCCTCTTCACTGATTCTAATCATAGACATACAACGGGCAATCTTCTTTTCAAGCGAATGAGCCCTTCACCACACAGAAGACCAACTCTCCCATCAGCAATTAACAGGGAGGTTTTCTTACTAAATTTAAACCCACTCTATATGAAGGTTTTATTATGAAGTACTCAGGCTGAGGTTGAGTTTAACCTGGGCCAGTCTCTGCTGACTGTCTGGGTCTCCGGGTTTGGCAATCGCTCTCTTGGTCTCCTCGATAAGGCTGGCAGATTTGTCCATGACATCGCCGGCGCAGTCCAGCATGGCGTTACGGGCCTGAGGGTTTTCAGTGTTAGCGGCCACACCACGAGCTGCTGATGCTAGAGAACGCAGAGCCTGAGCAACATCACGGGCGGCCATACCTGCAAAACACACACAACACATCCAAAATCCCATATTCAACTGATAAATTGTGACTTTTAAACCAACAGCCTGTTGGCTACCAGAATAATAGGTTTAACCACTACGTCACAGCACCAGCCCATCACATATCAGTACAGACATACCTTTCATTATAACCTGTCAAAATGTTAACGCAGCAGAGGAGTTAGTGGTATAGAGTGATTGAGTTACCTATATAGTTCTCATTGCCTTGTGTCGCTTCACTGAGAAGCTGAGCTATAGCAGAGCTCACCGCTTTAGTGCTGGAACCCAGATCCTGAGAACACTTCTCCAACTAAACACACATACAAATACACACATCAGATCCTGAGAACACTTCTCCAACTAAACACACATACAAATACACACATCAGATCTTGAGAACACTTCTCCAACTAAACACACATACAAATACACACATCAGATCTTGAGAACACTTCTCCAACTAAACACACATACAAATACACACATCAGATCCTGAGAACACTTCTCCAACTAAACACACATACAAATACACACATCAGATCCTGAGAACACTTCTCCAACTAAACACACATACAAATACACACATCAGATCCTGAGAAGACTTCTCCAACTAAACACACATACAAATACACACATCAGATCCTGAGAACACTTCTCCAACTAAACACACATACAAATACACACATCAGATCCTGAGAAGACTTCTCCAACTAAACACACATACAAATACACACATCAGATCCTGAGAAGACTTCTCCAACTAAACACACATACAAATACACACATCAGATCCTGAGAACACTTCTCCAACTAAACACACATACAAACACACACATGTCCTGAGAACATTCAACAAAAAACACACATCAGATCCTGAGAACACTTCTCCAACTAAACACACATACAAACACACACATCAGATCCTGAGAACACTTCTCCAACTAAACACACATACAAATACACACATCAGATCCTGAGAACACTTCTCCAACTAAACACACATACAAATAACACATCAGATCCTGAGACACCCCAGATCCTGAGAACACTTCTCCAACTAAACACACTACAAATACACACATCAGATCCTGAGAACACTTCTCCAACTAAACACACATACAAATACACACATCAGATCCTGAGAACACTTCTCCAACTAAACACACATACAAATACACACATCAGATCCTGAGAACACTTCTCCAACTAAACACACATACAAATACACACATCAGATCCTGAGAACACTTCTCCAACTAAACACACATACAAATACACACATCAGATCCTGAGAACACTTCTCCAACTAAACACACATACAAACACACACATCAGATCCTGAGAACACTTCTCCAACTAAACACACATACAAATACACACATCAGATCCTGAGAACACTTCTCCAACTAAACACACATACAAATACACACATCAGATCCTGAGAACACTTCTCCAACTAAACACACACAACCAAGAATTTTTTCTGGATGGGGTTTGAGTTATATATGCATGTACTCAAACACTCACAGTTTCTCCGGGCAGCGGTTTGAGTTTACCCTCAGTGGCTGAAGCTTTGGCCTCCTGCATGTCCCTCTCCAGACCTCGTACCATCGTAAGGGCATTATCAATCTCAAGAGGACCACATGCCTCCTGAGCCTGAGACAGACAGAAGACAGAAAGATAGACAGACAGACCAAAACAGTTGAGACCAGGAAGTAGCAACACAACCAACTGAAACAGAGGCCACCAATCTATCTATCAAACTGTGATCTTTGAAGACGAAACACCCGTACCTTCTGTGCAGCTGTGCGGAGTTCAGCCAGAGCATTGGCCAGGTTTTTGGCACACTGACTGAGCTGCATGGCAGATGCCTGGTCACTGATGGTGGGAACCGTCGCTTTGGCTGCGGTCACCATCTTCGCTCCGGGCTGCCAGTGAACAAAACAGACAAGATAATCATCAACTCAAGTGATGCAGATGTGCTCTTAATAACAGGACGTTAAGGTATGAACAGTGATAGAACCTGGATGAAGTTCTGACTAGCTCCAATCAGGGTGAGCTGAGAGCTGGGACTGTCGGGCTGAGCCTGGCTGCCTCTCACGCCCTGAACTAACTGAGGGATCTGATCCGCAACCACCTGTCAATCAAATCAACACCACGGATGTCAGTGCTGTGATCTGCTGGCTCCAGAGCTTTGAGATTGTGAATATAACTAGAGTTTATTTATCAACCATAAACTGCAACAGAGAAACTGCAGTTATTAAACAAATAAATAATATTTTTGAACAGTTTCCAACAATAAATACTTCAGTAATTAATTTCATAAAAGCATTTTATAAAGTGAGTTTTTTTGACTGGTATATGTATATTGCATGCTGCTGGTAATGTTACCACATCAGTTAAGTCTGTGAGGCTCACGTGAGCTAGTTTTAGAGCTAGGTCCTACAAGCCATGAGTGTTGTCATGGCACTCACCTTGCAGCTTTGTACGAGCTGTTGCTGGGCTGCTGGGTTCTTATTGGAGGAAGCAGCGTTCTGGGCGGCGGCTATAGTTTGAGTGGCGGCTGCTGCTGCCTGCTTTGCTGCGTTCTGACAAACACACAAAACAAATATGTCACAGTTCATATTAAATGAATGTAAATAATAAATAAGTAATGACTATGTAATAAGGAAATGTTTACCATCCGAGCAAGCTTAAAGAATCAACACAAAATGACCAAGAGCCACACAGGAAGAGTTATTTTAAAAAGCAGCTTTTACAAAGGCTGGAGTGTACCATCTTTATGGAACATAACACAGGAGTCTTTATACTAGTGCAATGATTATAACTTAACACAGCAATAACCACCACTGGTCACACAAACAGGAAGTTCCGCTTCAAACTACACTAAACTGAACTCTGCTCAGATCACATGTTTAAAGTGTACAGTATGACATCATCTTTAACAAGAATCTTTGCACTGTAAAGAAACTGTTTCAGAATTCAAACATTGAGCTCATTTGCTGAAAACAAGCTACGCAAACAACTCCGTAACTTTAGCATGTCAGAGTTGAAAGTGTCACTGTAGAGCGTTCTGCTGAGAAACAGGTTGTGTCTTCTGCCCCATCACAGGCGTGCAGTTTTAGTGAACGTGCTACCAGAGGTTTTATGTTTATCTGTGTGAACGTGCTGGATGCTGTCTCTGACTGTGTGGACTGTGTCTCAATGTGCTTTTCAACATGTATCGTCTTGTTCAACTTGTTTCTGGCATTCTGCCTTCTGTTACTTTCCTCTGTTCTGTATTTTGCAGCTTTCTGCAGATGTGATTCTATCTTGCTTTTTTGATGCTTTTTTGATGCTGTTTCAAGCTAAACACACAAATATGTTTTCAAACATCTGTTTTCTCTGAGGCTGTGAAATCCTCATTTGAAAATAAGGATCAGAACAGAGAGGCTAAAGATTTATTCTAAACAAACTGCCTGATCAAGTCAATGCAGAATCATGTTTGAATGTGGATGAAACACTTTATACAGCTGTGCATGTTATTATATTTATGTGATTTTCTTTACATGAACAACATGCAACTTTCTCATTTTAATAAACTTCAAACTCTGTCATACAACCATAAATTTACCAAACCTTCCCAAAAACTGTTAACAGGTGAATTCTGACTGCAGATAATGTGAGTTTAAACACTGTGAAACAAACACACATTATTAGAAATAGAATCTATGAAGGTTGTGAAACTCACTGTGCAATAGCTCTCTTACATGTCGCAACCAGTTATTAAGACAACTGCACCTCTGAGCTGCATATACCTTAAGAGTCTATACCAAAAGGCTCTTTGCTTTCATTGAAGCCTCTGGCAAGACTTTTTTTAATTAGCTAGAAAACGTTATCTAACTTTAAAACAGGGCAGCAAAGAATGTGACTGGCAACAATTGTGTAATTAATTAAGTGTAGGCAATTCTTTCTTTAAGTGTAACCTCTTAGGAAACCTTTATCTAAAGGCTGTATATCTAGCATGATGCTACATCAATCTTCGTGTCTAATGTAGAAAGAACTAACTGCTATGGCCTTACTTCAAGTTCATCATAAAGTTGCTATTCCCACCAATTTGTGCTTATGTTCAGGACCAGAATCATTGTGCATCAGGGGAACAGTGGATTCAACTCAAATGTTATTTAACATCTGGTTTTCCTCTAACCTCTAGTTTGTTGACGAGTCTCTTTTTAATGGCATTTTGTGCAGCTGCATTGGTGGCCATGCGCAAACCCTCTGCAGCTTCTCGCAATTTCTGCTGCTGCTCCTCGCTGTCTGGGTTAGCAGCTGCGCCCTGACGTCACATACACAAAGACAAAACAACATTAAATTTCAAATTCATACCTATGCAGACTAAAGGCCAGTACACACCAAGCTGACGTTTGGCTGTTAAACAATGTCGAGTCAGTTTTGAGCATCGTTCGGGCTAGTGTTTTTGGTGTGTTCCACCATTGGCTCTAGTCGGTCCTCATCGGTTTTTCAGCTGACTCTGCATGTTTAATCAGTGTTGGAGCTTGTTGGTAGTTTTTATACTAAACATGAAGAGATATATACTTATATCAGAATAATATCCATAACTTATGATTATATAATATATTACATGTGCTATACTCTCATATTTGTATATGTTTTAATATAATGTTGCATAACATTAAACGTATATAATGCTTATATAACACCTATATATTCTATACTCTTTATATTTAAAGAAGCTATACAAATAGTGAGCAAGACTGATGTAATAATGAGAATCAGACGCTGTTTCCTTACGGTTTATATAGCCACATTTTCTCCGGTTTCCCTGTTTGAATGATGAACCTTGTCTAGTTTATGGTCTAACTGCCACCTGCTGGTGAATGAGTGCTAGTGCTAGTTGGCTGAAGTCTTTGTGGTGTGTCCAAGCTCAACTTTTATGCTCTGACACAGCCGACAAGAGGCGACACAACAGTCACCCTTTATTTTCTCTAGTTCTTTGACGTCGGCTTGGTGTATCCCTAGCTTAACACACTGAGGGTCTTTGGTCCCACCTTAGCAGCCTCAACCATTTTGGCTGTGGCATCAGCGAGCAGCTTGGCCGCAGACAGAAGTTTACGGGAGTTCTCCAGATCAGTCTCACCCTCTGCATCCGCCTTGATGGCATTGACCAAATCTGAGGTGGCCTGGGCCAGGATCCGTGCCTGACGCACCATTTCACCTGAAACACAGCAGGGAACATAATGCGCATAACTTTATTATATAATTACATCAACATGTCTCTGCACGTTTTCAGTACAAATATATGGACATAATTTTCATAATTCATGAATCAACTTTTGTGAGGTTTAAACCAGTAACCTTACAATTATCTTAAATCACTGTTACACCACCTCTAGGCTTACATCCCCCCTCCCCTCAAACCTGCGTCTCCCATAGAGCTGAAGATGTTATCCGTCACATCCAAGATGCGGTCAGTAGCCTCTCCATGGCGCCCAATTGGCTGTCCTCCGCTGGCGTACTGTTTAATATGCTGCAGCAGTTCATTGAGGGCTTGTGTCACACCTGTGGCAGCCACGCCCACCTGTCTGAGCAGCTGTTCATCGTTGGTCGCCCCCTGTGATGCCTCCATGCAGCCCTCCACAGACTTTGCCACCAGCTTTCCAGCCTCAATGAGCTGTTCCTGACAGACAGGAGAGCTGATGGTGGGGGCCACAACCTACCGAACCACAAAGTAGAGACTTAATTTACTTGCACAAATATCAGTCTAAACAAACTGAGCTGTCCTTAAATCTGCCTCTTTCTTTAAATTTTATAGGCCCTCTATCAATGCCGCCAAATCAGTTGCCAACTTCTGCAGAACCTGAAGGCTCCCATACAAACACTCTCACACATTACTCTGTTGGTCCTGGAGTCTGAGTCACATGTGGAGTCTCACCCGTGTGCAGGCCACCAGCTGTGATGTGGAGAGTGCACACTGGGTGGCAGCAGCGATCACTCTGTTCTGCTGGGCTGAATCCTCAGTCTTCTGAGCGACATTCTTGGCCTTTAGCACTAGCGCTGCTGCAGCGGTCGCCACAGCCTTTGCCAGCTGCATCAGCATATCCTAAAACACAGTAAACATCTTCAGCAAACCTGCACATTTACTCATCCTTATTAGACACTCATAATCACAGTAATTATGAAGAGAATTAAAATTTTGTCTGAATGTTGATTACAATTACAATTTGTACATTTCTTTATCAGTCTGAATTCTAACAGAGAAAGCTTGATGAAAGTAAATTAAATGGATTAAAATGTAAAATGTTCCAACAGCATACATAATCCAATTGCAAAACAAACCAAAATGAAAAATTAAACACCCAATTAAAACCATTTAAACTGGACAGTTTTATCAGTGCATTCTGAACTAGCAAAGTGTTTGCTGATTTAGTCCTGGAATTTCTATAAATGTTTTAAAGAACTGTGCGTGTGGAAGAAACGCCCTGTTAAGTAAACTTCAAACAGCCTGTGTGATAAGTGTCCAGTCTACAGGAGGTCATTAAACAAGTGTGGCTCAACACTTCCGCTTCAGATAGGCAGTGTTAGACATTAAACTGGTGGTTTGTTTTAATATTACTGTGAAAGACTTCAGGTTAATGTTCAGAATGTTTTAAACAAGCATCATTGTTGTGGATAATTACAGGGCCATAAATGTGTGAATGTGGAGTGACACATTCAATAAGTTATATCATTAGTTCATTTTGAATTAACAAAATAACATAAATTAATCTCTGAGTTTGTTAAAGCAAAAAGTAACAGTATTGCACTTACAATGGAAGTCTGTGGGGCAAGGGTTAAAAAGCAGAAATGTGGCACGTGCATTTTTGTTGAATGAATGAATTTAACTCCTACGTTGTGTTTTTCAAACACAAGTGTTTTACATAAAGAACATGGGGCTCTCCTCAAGTACCAGCAGTGTGCTTCCACCTGGATGATCTGAAAACATCAGCTTAAGTGCTAACTAAGCTCACCCTGCTTAACTTTGAGTAACCAGTTGACACCTGCAGGGTAATACACTTCTGCCCCAAAAGTCTTAAAGAATTTTTAGCACATAAATTTGTCCTCTCTGGTACACATTTCTCACATATTGTGTTGTTGATGTCAAAGGCTGTGTACTCATTCAAACTCAAACACTTAATCATCTGACAAAATGGTTTGTCTGCCAAAGTAAACATTAAAGTTGTTACAGTGTTAGGTCTCCACTTAAGCGACTCCACTCTTAAGCAAACAGTGGGATTACTGCTGTATGTGGACTCATCTGCTTATGTGTTATTGAATCCTGTGAGTGGAATTTCCATGCTAATGGTACATGAATAATTACTTCCCTAACTTTGTATAGACATGCAAAGCAAGTGACTCTTATCACAGCAGTCTCATGCTAACATGTGTAATGTCTTTATTACAGAATCCACTGTGCATTACTGTAGATTTACAATTTGTTTCTACACAGTATGGGATGAAACAGACACATCACAGATGCTGCCTGTTGAATTTAATCTGGAATGTTCCATTAATGACTCCAGGTCTGGAGTCTGCAAACAGAGTCCATCATTTTAAGAATGAATTATAATTCAAAATTCAATTGTGAAAGGTCTCTTAGGCAGGACTATCATTCAAGGAAATAGTTAATGAAACGTTTTATTTCCAATGCAATAATGGGTTGTGTGTATAGAACCAGAGAACATAAGAAGCCTGTGACCTGTCACTTCCTGGAGAGCTCGCACTGTGTTTTACAACAGTTCAGTGTGCCGGTCTGATATCCATTAAGATCTTTGTGACAATGTCATCATGAAATGATTTTATTTGTTTCACTTTATATGAGGTGTCTAAACCCACCCCTAACCCTAAACTTACCTCTGAACAAAACATAACATAAAACAAAACATTAAGATAATGCATTAAATGATTTTATCTTAAGAAATTGCACAGCATTTAAAGACATCTAATATAACGTGGGGATGTTCTCTCATAATTACTATATTTGATTACAGACTCATTAGTGTGATTAGCCGGTGATTATTAATTGGTTTGTCTATGTTTTGTTACCAGTTTTTGTCTATAAAGACGTGTCCAACTGGATAGAATGAATGCTGCTGTACCTACAGACTGATGAGAACACACAGGTTAATGTATCACAGACTCAGTGTGTGTCACACTTAAAGTGTCAGTGTGTGTTATTAAGAGAGAGTGTGTGTTTGTGTGTGTGTCACACTTATAGTGTCAGTGTGTGTTACTGAGAGAGTGTGTGTTTGTGTGTGTGTGTCACACTTACAGTGTCAGTGTGTGTTACTGAGAGAGAGTGTGTGTTTGTGTGTATGTGTCACACTTATAGTGTCAGTGTGTGTTACTGAGAGAGAGTGTGTGTTTGTGTGTGTGTGTCACACTTATAGTGTCAGTGTGTGTTATTGAGAGAGAGTGTGTGTTTGTGTGTGTCACACTTACAGTGTCAGTGTGTGTTACTGAGAGTGTGTGTTTGTGTGTCACACTTATAGTGTCAGTGTGTGTTACTGAGAGTGTGTGTTTGTGTGTGTGTGTCACACTTACAGTGTCAGTGTGTGTTACTGAGAGAGAGTGTGTGTTTGTGTGTGTGTGTCACACTTACAGTGTCAGTGTGTTACTGAGAGAGAGTGTGTTTGTGTGTGTCACACTTACAGTGTCAGTGTGTGTAACTGAGAGAGAGTGTGTGTTTGTGTGTGTGTGTCAAACTTACAGTGTCAGTGTGTTACTGAGAGAGAGTGTGTGTTTGTGTATCACACTTATAGTGTCAGTGTGTGTTACTGAGAGAGAGTGTGTGTTTGTGTGTCACACTTACAGTGTCAGTGTGTGTTACTGAGAGAGAGTGTGTGTCTGTGTGTGTGTGTCACACTTATAGTGTCAGTGTGTGTTACTGAGAGTGTGTGTTTGTGTGTGTGTGTCACACTTACAGTGTCAGTGTGTGTTACTGAGAGAGAGTGTGTGTTTGTGTGTGTGTGTCACACTTACAGTGTCAGTGTGTTACTGAGAGAGAGTGTGTTTGTGTGTGTCAAACTTACAGTGTCAGTGTGTTACTGAGAGAGAGTGTGTGTTTGTGTGTGTGTGTCACACTTACAGTGTCAGTGTGTTACTGAGAGAGAGTGTGTTTGTGTGTCACACTTATAGTGTCAGTGTGTGTTACTGAGAGAGAGTGTGTGTTTGTGTGTGTGTGTCACACTTATAGTGTCAGTGTGTGTTACTGAGAGAGAGTGTGTGTTTGTGTGTGTGTGTGTCACACTTACAGTGTCAGTGTGTGTTACTGAGAGAGAGTGTGTGTTTGTGTGTGTGTGTCACACTTACAGTGTCAGTGTGTTACTGAGAGAGAGTGTGTGTTTGTGTGTGTGTGTCACACTTACAGTGTCAGTGTGTGTTACTGAGAGAGTGTGTGTTTGTGTGTGTGTGTCACACTTACAGTGTCAGTGTGTTACTGAGAGTGTGTCTTTGTGTGTGTGTGTCAAACTTACAGTGTCAGTGTGTTACTGAGAGAGTGTGTGTTTGTGTGTGTGTGTCACACTTACAGTGTCATTGTGTTACTGAGAGAGAGTGTGTGTTTGTGTGTGTGTGTCACACTTACAGTGTCAGTGTGTGTTACTGAGAGAGTGTGTGTTTGTGTGTGTGTGTCACACTTACAGTGTCAGTGTGTTACTGAGAGAGAGTGTGTGTTTGTGTGTGTGTGTCACACTTACAGTGTCAGTGTGTGTTACTGAGAGAGTGTGTGTGTTTGTGTGTGTGTCACACTTACAGTGTCAGTGTGTTACTGAGAGAGAGAATGTGCGTTTGTGTGTGTCACACTTATAGTGTCAGTGTGTGTTACTGAGAGACAGTGTTTGTTCGTGTGTGTGTGTGTCACACTTATAGTGTCAGTGTGTGTTACTGAGAGAGAGTGTGTGTTTGTGTGTGTGTCACACTTACAGTGTCAGTGTGTGTTACTGACAGAGAGTGAGAGTGTGTGTTTGTGTGTGTATCACACCTACAGTGTCAGTGTGTGTTACTGACAGAGAGTGAGAGTGTGTGTTTGTGTGTATCACACCTACAGTGTCAGTGTGTTACTGAGAGAGAGTGTGTGTTACTGAGGGGGAGAGTGTCTGTTTGTATATGTCACACAGCGTTAGGGTGTGTTACTAAGTGTGTGTGTATGTTTGTCACACAATGTCAGTGTGTATAAGTGAGAACGTGTGTGTCACACTTACAGTGTCAGTGTATGTTACTGAGAGAGGCAGAGAGTGTATGTGTGTTTGTCACACCTGGAAGTGCTGATCTGCATCAGACTCTCCGATCTGCTGCAGCAGTTCTCCGCTTGCCTGACCCACGTTACCCGCTGCCTGCAGGAGATTCTGACGTGGCTGACACAAAAACACACATGAAAACACAAATGCAAGTTAACAAATACTGACACACACTACAGAAAATATTACCATTGGAATCTAACAATAGGTCATGGTCAAATTACAATTCTGCTTGAGCTAAATAATATCTTCTGTGTGAGCAAAATAATAATAGTCTTAAACCTGAACAAAATCAGCAAATATTGAATCATTTGAAAGTTTTCACTGTCATCTCTTCGTTTATCCTGTAGTGACACCTAGAGGCTAAGCAAAGTTTCCAGCCACTGACACCACTGCAGATCTGCTGTCAGCTGTGATTCTTTGAAAGCAACAATGTCTAGTGACAGGCTCAGAGTGACTGAGGTAAAGTGAGAGTGTTCAGTATATGTGATCTTACAGTTGTCTCCAATGAGTGACCTGCTCCAAGTTATAGAAATTGCTTATATTTGGCTTATGATATAACTAGAACCTTCACTTTATGTAAGGGTATATGAATATATAAAGTCTCAGCTCTACAGTAATTAATAGCATGATTGGTCAATCATAGGAAATGCACCTAAAATTTTGTAATATTTGTCTTCCTAAAAAAAAGAAAAAGGTATTTATATTCAATAAAATGCTCTCTACACCACTGTTCCTCAACCACTAAGGGTTCTCAACAAACTTCCAAGGGGGCCTTAAGATGACTTAAAATTATTTAATTTAAGACAAAACAAGCTAAATAAGCTAAAGAAACTAAAACTAAAGATTTGTGGTTGTCTGTGGTTATTTTTATAACAAAAATATTATCTTTTTTGTTATGACAAGCAGGAGGGGCTTTTAATTCCTGGGGTCTTCCACAGAAATGATACTGGGGTAATACCTCAGCACTGGAGGGCTGGGCAGTCTTGAGCATCTCAGATACGGCACACGCCAGATTCTTAGCGGCTCCCAGCAGCTGCTGGCCGTTTCCTCCCTCATCCTCCATCAGGGCTGCCAGCAGTTTCACACCCTTGGACATCTCGGTCAGGTTGGAGGAGATGGTGGTGACCGCACAGCCCACAGCAGTGTAATCCGTCTCCGCTGGGTCCCCTGAGAAACCACACATGAGTTTTACAAGCACACGAGCACTGGAGAAACAGGCAGACTCCTTCAGACTGTGTTTGTGTGTCTGTGTTGATGTGTGTGCATCTGTGTACGTCTGTGTTGAAGTGTGTGTATGAGACGTCACCTGCTGTCAGATTGACCATGGAGGCTGTTCCAGCAGTGATGGCATCCACCTGAGAGTGGATCTCATGCTTCGACTCGTCCATTTTATTCTTCCTCCACGCCTGAGATGCCTAGACATCAGAAAGACAGGAAGTTTACTAACAATACTTATTCCACAGCACTCTGGAATATGTGATTCTGACTGGTCTAAATTGCTAAACTGATAACACACCTCCTCCGAGTACTGGATCATCTTGACTGAAACTACTCATGTTTAGTGTATCACTCCTCTCCACTGGACTGAATTTGTTACAAATGAGCTAATATAATCTTTCAAACCAACAATCTGTGTCCAATTATTTACTCAAGTTGTGAGCGGTTGTCTAATACCTGGTATAAAGTGACCCTTCATCACTCTGTCTAGGTTTATTTTGCAATAATAACTGGCTGGATGTACATTATTTCTTACTGAGGGCTAAATTAAAAGATTTCCCAACTACTGCCTGCAGTATATCTTTCTTGATCTTTTGAGATAAAGATGCTGATGTAGAAATTTCCTTCTCAAAATGAAATTTATTGAAACTAAACTGCAAAAATAAGTGGTCACACACAATAAATGTATAATATTTAATCAATTTTAAATTAAAATTATTTTTAAAATACTATTATGACCCAATCCTAGTTTTGTAACACACGAGCTCTGTTCCAAAACCCAGTAAGCCATCTAAACAGCTATTTTGAAAGCGTCACTTATAACATTACGACAGTTTTAAAAGATGTAAATATGTTGTCTTGTGAGATGTGTCCCTCACAGTAAACAATCCTATAATGCTAACTGAAAACAAAATTCAAAACACAATTTATTCCATATTAGAAAGTATCGAACATGTCCAAGTAAAAATTGACTATTTGTCCAAGAACCTTTTGTTCCTCATTCCGTCTTCATTCACTTTTTACTAGCTGTAACTTTTTACTCGCATCAGTTTCCACAAGTTCGTACGATTCTTTAGGCTCTTCATGAAATGTCAGTAACACTTTGGTTTCTTTAATGGTTGTGTAAAACACCCTTTTAACCTTGTTCAATACAGCTCTGTTCACAGCAACTTGTTTTGTCTCTTTAAATAGTAATGATAGCTACTGCCCACCCTGACTGGTCAACCCTTTTGTCTTTACCAAATGTTTTCTTTTCTTCCTTTACTAATTTATGCTGTTTTACACTATTTTATGTGCATATTTGTATGTAAATGCTTTAGCAATATTCATGTAATAAACAAGATTAAAAACAGTTAAATGTCTTAGCCACAAACATGTGGCATGTTGCATATTTTTAATGTTCTACAAACTATTAAAGCAAAAGTGAAAAGTGATTTGAAGAGATGGAAGTTTATAATGTTGCTGTATGTTACCGCATCAGTGCCGAGTGGAGGCAGACTGTCAAACTCATGGAGAGAGGCCTGGACAGCCTGGACCGCCTGCATGCTGGAGTTAATAGTGCCGGTCAAAGCCTGCTGAGCTGAGGTCTGCAACAGACAACACACAAACATCAGAGATCGACCTTCACATGACACATCTACACCATCTGCAGTGTCTGATGAAGTGTTGCAAGTGATTTGCAGAAAACATATTATTTCCTGACAGATATCACTGAAACAGGTGCAATGAAACAGCACTTGTCTGTGACAGCCATAGACTCTGTACATCTGTCTGGTTCTTTGTTGAGCCAATCACAATGCTTTGAGGCTCTTTATGTCTGTCAATTTTTTATCATATTCGCAGGGCTGACCATATATAGAAAACAGGAAGTTAAAACAGTCAGTTTGCCAAATGACAGTGCTGTGCTGCTAGAGTTGTTCTGCCACAGAACTGATGAAAGGTCACACTGCTCAGCACCTGTATTTAGTGTGGCAATGTAACAGTGTTGTGTGTCTGACCAGAGGGGGCATGTGTCCTCTGTGCATCTGTCCGCTGGTGATGTGCTGTTTGGCCTGAGGCATCGAACCCATCTGAAAGCTCTCTGGACCTCCAGCACCTGAGCGGATGATGGCGGGCAGAGCCACAGAACCTGTTTCCACCTTCCCCATCTTATTAAATTGTTGCTGGAGCACTGTGGACCTGACACACACATTACACACATACCACACATCACACACACCACAAGCAGACGACACACATCACAAGACAGATCAACATCACTCAGTCTAGGTTATCAAACTCAGGAAACGATACTTCATTTCTGTGATGCCAGATGTATGTAATGTTACAGTCAGCACATGGAACAAAACAACACTCACTTTTTGGGAGAAACAGAGTCCTCCAGCATGGTTGATTCCTCGTCCCCTTCCAGACCAAAGTGATCTTTGCTCTTTTTCTGCAGATAAAGAGGTTTTCAGGCATAGTGAGTTCATCAGAGCTGCTTCAGACCTGAAAGAAGTCTTTCTCCAGCAAGGTCAAGCATCAAGGTTTGTTGAAAAGTTTCTACTTCCAGACAATCAGTGGTAGCAATTTCCCATGGACCCATTATATTAACCATCAGAAATTAAACTAGAGCTAAAAACAGAGAGCTTGATGGTTAATCAGGGTGTAACCGTGAGAATGTGTTGCAGGTGTCCGGTTCTCTTAATCTCAATCTGCTCCGTTTTTTATCTTGAGAAACTTTGTCAAAAAGTGATCCTGGAAATGTTCCTTTCAAACATGACTTGATGCATAAAAACACCCGTGTTCATTTACTCAGAAATCCATGAAGCCAGCCAATCAGATTACACTTAGCCAAACAACAATGAAGAGATTGACCAGCTTTGGCATGAGACATTGCAGTGAATTGTATTTTTACACAGCATGTAGTAATAAAAATTGTAATAGTCCCACTGATCATAACATGTTACCTTTTTAAGAATAATGTCGATGTAGCCGGCGATTAGTTGTGCGATTTGTTCTCCTTCAGTAGTCTGAACTGAATAATAGCCATCCTGATAGTCTCCAAAATCCTGAAAATTAAAGATGTACATTTCAATCACACATGTCAAAAAATGCACAAAACAAGCTTGTCACTGTATCTCATCTGCACCAGTGATGATTGCTTACAGTGCTCATTTATCTAAAATGAGGCTGAAGTTACTTTTGAAATGACCCAGCAGACACAGGTATAGAGAGAGTGATGGTTACCAGGGTGAAGCTCTTGGGAGACGCCGCCCAGCGCTTGATGTTGGTCAAACTCCACTCCTGTATCACCTCTTTGGTCTTCTCATCCACTCTCATCACGCTCTCTTTAGTGATGCCCAACAAACGCGGCACAAGCTTGTTTTTTCCTTTCATTTTCTCCTGGAAACGCCAACAAACGCCACAAACAAACGCCACAAACAAATGAATAAATAACATGACACTGTGCTGTTCATTAATAACAGAGTTTATATCACTAGTAAACTTTACCTTGACTAAGAAGAATGACACTCCGTAGGTTTTCAAAGATCTAGCCAGTTTAACGTAGTTGACTTTGGCCTCAATCTCGGTCATGTTCTGACAGTTTTTATGTGCCTTTGAGACAAAAATACATGTTTAATACATGTTAGAAAGATAGAGCTCTACTAACGAACCTCAAACATTCTGGTTAGAGTTTGTTCTCCAACTAGTTTCTCAAGCTTTTTGTACCTTCACTAATTAAACATGGATCATTTCTCAATGGGTGCTTAAGACTTAAAAGAGTGATTTTCTGTGAAAGTGTTGTACAAATCAAAATGACTCAGGGCAATGGTAATCAAGTTATTCACAATTTTGAATAGAAAGACAACATTTTCACATCCTCATGTTATTTTCACACTTGGTACAGAATTTTTACAAACATGGACTATTAGAATAACACCAGAAGGGAAAGTAAAATATGGCCAAAAATGCTGCAACAGCTTTCAGTTTTCATCAATACCTGCAACTCCTCACCACACTTGAACATCTCACCTGGAAGATCTTTTTCTCACCCTTGTTCTTCACATACTCTTTAGGCAGAAATTCTTTTAAACTGGATGAGACACAGCAAGCAAGAATAAGCATGTAATTTTTGACAACTACGGCCATTTGGACTGGTGAATTTAGCTGTGCTGGTATGAAACAGTTTTTGTAAGGTCATATAAAAATTTAGAGAGCTCACTCAAGGAATCCAGGCTTGTGTTTGGACTCATTGTGGTCTCCAAACTGAATCTGACACTGATATCCGGCAAACTCACAGGCTTTATCAAAGGAGACGGGGTGAGAGCCGTTCAGAATGTCATCACGGGCCTGAAATAAACACAACATATGAAGAATGTACAACACCTGATAGTGTTCTAATCGGGTAGTTGCATCTAAACACAATGCAACAAGCTGTGTGAAGACACTGTGCAACACTGCACTGTCACACACAATCATAACATATTTTAGTTTATCATGCACTTATATTATGCAAAATTTTAACCCATGACATTTCACTGGGGGGCTACTCAGCATGATGCCACAGACTGAACTCTTGCAGTAGGTTGGGGGGACATAAAGTATTTGGTTGATCGGTACTAAACAGTACATGGTGTCACGTCTGGTTAGGACAGGGAAACATAAGCCTGGATTTGAGAACTGTTAGTATATAAACCTGAACAGAATAACCTCTGATTCATAACCAATGGACCAAAATTGTCACCAGAGACAAAGCATTAGGCTAAACAAAACCAATAAAAGATTCAATTTTTTACACCAGCAAACAACTGATTTCCTTAATAAGGACTGTAAAGGTAAGTGCTGTATAGTGACATCATGCAGTGGTCGAACAATGTGTCAACCACTTTCCCAAACAAAAATCTTTTAGTTTCTCAAGGAGGCAATGTTCAGACCCATCAAGGTAGACATGAACGAACTGTGTAAAACAATTAATGTGTGTCAATTATGTTGAATTATTTTTCATTTAAAAAGTTAATTTAATTTAGCACATGTGATTTACTCCTATATATATATATATATATATATATATATATATATATATATATATATATATATATATATATATATATATATATATATATATATATATATATATATATATATATATATATATGTATATATGTATATATGTATGTATATATATAGTATGTTATGGTAAGGCTTTCTACTCTTTACCTGCACATACAGCAGGTTGAGCTGTACTGGGTCCCTAGAGTCCACGTTCTGGTCGGAGTAAAAGAACTTTCTCCTGAGCAGCAACATCTCAAACTCCTCCACGCCCTGCTCCCTCAGTGTCCGCCCGTGATCCAGCCAGTTCACTACACACACATGGCAGAGTTCTGACACAGACTACACTGCAGCAACCAGAACTATTTGAATTCACATGAACCTCCTTCTTGAAAACACAGTGTTGATGAGAATGCAGCTTACACTCATCGTCTGTGTGCAGCTTCTGCTTCAGTTTCTCCATCTTTTTGTCATCCCTCAAGAGGGTCTTGTCTTTCTTCAATGTTCCTGTGGTCTCTTCCTTCTTCTCCTCACCAACGTCACGCACCAGTGAGTATTCATCATAGTTTGTGATGCCTGAAAGACACAATGTTTTCATATGTCAGTGCATTCAGTGGTGCTGCCCAAAATGATTCTAGAGTGTTGTGGGTGACTGGCTGGACATTGCTTTGAGGTTGCTAAGTAGTTTTTTATGTTGCTAGGCGGTTACTAGGTGATTGTGAAGATATTTATGTATTCCTGGATCCACATCATCGTTTGTCCAGGAACAACACTCAGGGTTCATACACCTTTTCTAAAGTCAATTTCAAGCACTGTTCAAGCATTTACAAGGTGCATGTTTAAGTGCTTTTTTAGCACCTTACAGCTGTAGTAAATTACATGTTGTTGGTGAATAAAACAATAATATGCTACTATAAGTATTAAAATACTCGGGGCAGGGCATGGGCGTCATGTGATAATAAAAAGATTTTAATTAAAACACTGTACGAAAATTAATATTGACAAAATATGAAGGGAAAATAACACTTAAATTATTAATAATACATTATTAATATTTAAAAATAGAAACTTCTAAAAGGAGCTGTGTGAGGTTACACTGAAGAGTGAATGAACACCAGTAAACTGAAGTGCTATCTATATCACAGAGAATAATCACATATCCTACATACAAAATAGAAATTTAATATTACATTTGCATGTGAACTTAAACTAAGTTACATGCTAATCAGAAAGTTTTCTCATAACAGTGCACTTCAAAACACAGACCTATTTTCTCTGCATTCAACATTAAAAATCAAGCATTTCAAGCACCTGTATAAACCCTGAACATTTCTGTTAGCCAATCAGATTGCAGGATTAGGTTTCGGGTCAATGTTAGGTTTATGACTTGGTGAGGGGCTTTTATGTCATTCTTATCAATCTATTATAGACGTTTTTGTTTTCTTTACAGGAATGTTGATCCAGGAATCTCACTTGGCAAAATCATGCTGACAGTTGCTAGGGTGTTTCGGGTGGTTGCTAACTGGCCCAAGTCATAAGAGTTCTCCCCTCTATGAGTCTCTGTGATGTTCTGCTCTGGAGGTATGGCTTCTGTCACTGGTGGTCCTCAAGAAAACTTAAGTCTGATTGCTGATCAAAGTAACAGTGCAACTCTTCTCAACAAGCCTAATTTCAGGTATCATTTATGTTCCTTGTGTGAATTACAGTCTGAATATTTGGACTGTTTCTAAAACATCTAACTCTTAAGAACAAGCAACAGAACTAGTGATGTTTGCCTTGGCAAACTTTGACACATGATGAGAGCTCAGAGCGTGCAGGAGGGACATATGCACACATATGTCTGGGTGAATAAGGGTCAGATCACCGCATCACAGTGAGAAGAGCACTCAGTGTGAACAGCAAGTTCGTCCAGGTGACATGGTAACACCTGATACACATGATTCAAACCAGGAAACCTCTCACCCCACAGTTGACAATGTCACTCACCTATCCTAGCACAGATGGTCATTAGCATATCACTGACGATTTTGGAATCATCCACCATTACGGTTTTCACAGTGCCGTCCAACATGCGGATCTTCAGTGGCCTCTGTTTTTTCTTGTACTCCAGAGTGTCCTGCCAAACACAACAGGGCACATGAAAATGAATGAAAGCACAACAAAGAAACTGTTTAAAAGCTGATATCATTCTAAGATGTTGTTAAGAACTTTCAATAAAGCAGTCTCCAATATAAAAAAATCATTTAATTTACAGTTATCATGAGCAAAAATTATAAAAAAAACAGACCCCATTCCTCAGCATGTAGTAGTCCAGGGCCTTTCCTGCCTCCAGCCAGATGCCCTTCTTTGGGTCCTCATCTGACAGAAACAGGCCGTAGTCACTGGCTGTGGATAGGAGTTACAGTATTGAGCATCAGAATCAGCTGCATTAACCAGTCATTAACCAGATTTCAAAAACACTCACAAATTACTTCAAACACTCTTCATCATCTTAACATAATAAACAGTTACATTTAAATGTAGCATGTTAGGACATGCATGAAAACACAGCCAAAGTTTGCGTCTGCCTTCTCATCTCTCTGAAACTGATATCTGGCACCTTTGGATGCATTGAGCCAGATTTGATGTAACTGATAAAACGTAATTAATCACAAATAAGATTTCAGAGCTATGATGGAGGAGAAGATTATTATAAATAACTTCACTCATGTATGGAAGGGAAGATGATCAACAACTTCACTCATGTATGGAGAAGATGATCAACAACTTCACTCATGTATGGAGAAAAAGATGATTAACAACTTCACTCATGTATGGAGGAGAAGATGATCAACAGCTTCACTCATGTATGGAGGAGATGATGATCAACAGCTTCACTCATGCATAAAGGAGAAGATTATCAACAACATTACTTATGTATGGAGGAGAAGATGTTTAACAACTGCAATCATGTATGGAGGAGAAGATGGTCAACAACTTCACTCATGTATGGAGGAGAAGATGATCAACAACTTCACTCATGTATGGAGAAGATGATCAACAACTTCACTCATGTATGGAGATGATGATCAACAACTTGACTGTTACAGAGAGCTGTTACAGACTGCTTCACATTCCAGCTGCTGGGTTTGGACCCGAGCCGTCCGTCAGAGAGACAGATGACTCACAGATTACGGCAGGCACTGTTAGCAGTATTACATAACATCAGGAGCTCAGTCACACCCTGAAACACTCCCGTTACACACTAGACTCACACTCCATTTCTCTGCGTTTTTGGCCTCTCAGGTATTGATTTCTCTTCACTCTTTGGATAGAGGAGAATGTGAGGGGAACAAATGTTAACATGAGATGCCAAAACTGGAGAGATTATGCCAGGATTAGTTGAGAAAACCTGACTAGTGTTTCTGCCAGTGAATTAAAGAATTAAAAAATATGACCTAGCATTTCATAACAGATATGACATCCTTTTCAATATAAGAACATGCTGTTTTCAGTGACACAGAAAGAAAAATAATATCATTCACTTGTAATTGTGTGTTAAAATCATAAGCTTTGCCTTCTAACATTTATACATTATCAGAAGTATATTTATCTGTTATCTATTACTCTAATCTATGAATCTGACTGTGATCTAATTATTGTTACACTGGACATTATAAGGCCTGGCCACACCAGGCTTTAAACATGCAATCTGACAATAAAGCAAAAAAATCTGTACAAATCTATTCCACTTGCCCTGAAGCTGAACGTTTACATAGATCAGTGTTAGACTCACGTTGGCCGAGCTGTGCTTCTGGAACTCTCTCCCTGATGATGCGACAGGCGTCATACACCATAGTGGAGGGTTCAAACTGCATCGTCTTCACCACATTCCCCACACCGATCTTCAGCGACAGCGCCACCATGATCCACGCTACACCACTCTGCCGTGGCTACTCCTGCAAAACAAAGTCATAGCAAAAGATCAAAAAAACGTTTCATCACATCAAATGATCAAATAAACAGAGGCAGAGCAAAACTATTAAGCTCATGCGATTTATATACATTATTTATGACTGTTTTTATTTCACATTTTCCTACAGCTGATATCTGTACTGTAAAATTCTCAATGTGTTCCCTGCATTGTGTTTACAGTGTATTGTGAATGTATGCAGTCATGGCTAAAGGGATTTTTTTTTTGGTTTGACGTTTTCATTAAAGCATTTAGCCTGTTCCCGTATCTTTTTGCTGGAGGATATGTGTATATACACAAGTGTTGTGGTTTGATAAACATGAGCCTGAATCAGCAGTTATGTTCAAGTGTCTGACTGCAGATGAGCTGACATTTCCTCTTACCAGAGAGGATTTTATTCTGAGCTTTACCAGAAAACAAGGAACAAAGAAAGAACAAAAAAGGAACAAAAAAGAAGGACCTTTTTTACTGTTTCTTTTCAAGTAAAACCTGAGTACTCCCTTTCAAGCCCACAAGAGAATTAAAAGGAAAATTTCCTTTGGACAAAACTACATCTCCAAAATATAAACCACCAGCTACAGAAAACACCATCAGTTCAGAATGAGACCTCTGTTGAAAATGTCTGAAATTAGGTTATTAATCTGCTAATGACCAGCAGGCATATGATGTAATGTGACTGTGTCATTTGAATGTATCTGAGTAGCTCTCAAAAGCCTCTGCAGTCCACCACGCTGATGAACAACCTGTCCTCTGTGATCATGGACAAACAATCCTCTCCTCTGTACATCCCTAATATAAACCATTTAAAACAATGAGCCTGTAATGTAAGAGCTCATCTATATAATAAATGGATAAGTAAAACATTAAACCGACTTCCTGTTGCCTTTCAATTGAACACAAGCTTTTAAAATGATGTCATCTTTCTTTGTTATTAGGGTTATGAAGTATTACATGAACTGCAGTTATTTCAAGGTTTTTGAAGGCCGGCTGTAATTTTAATGACCAGCCAGATCCATTACCAGAACAACGTGTGTGTGAAGTACAGGAAACAAAACAACAATCTATTAATAAACAGACGCTTTGTGATCTGTGTGTGTGTCTCCATTGTTCAGCCATGGCAATTGAAATTAATAGAGTTTCAGAGTTCAGATCAAAGACAGACAGTATAACTGCATTACTGTCAGAGGACATCACTATCTGAAGGTCTTCTAAAGATCTCAATCTGATGAGATCATTCAACAGTACTAAACACAAGCGATTAAATGTTCACATTAGCATGCAGACCAAAACTATGTGAGAAAACTCGGTTTTTCGGCTTTCAGCTGCCAATCACTGCTCGGACATTTCTTAAATGAGGAGTTGTCTGGTGAGTTTCTGTGAGTTCAGTTGTGGTATAAATAGACTCTTTTTTTGGTTTTTGTGGGCCAGGAAAAAATCCTGTTCTCAGGTCAGTGACCTTGATTCTGAACCAAGAATGCAACTGTCCCACACTCCCAAATAGTGTTGCACAAAATACTTGCATACTGCAAATATTTTAATACTTTAAAAGTTGTGTGATTTTCAGTAATTTTCAGTTTTTAAATATATTTTAATATAATTTCATTGTTGTTTCACATTTTGTTATGTTGGCAAGTTTGGCATTTTCCTTTAATATCATGCAGCCCTTAAGAAACCTATTGAGACATAGTAATGTTTCCACTGCATCAAACTGCGTTTTTGTAGCTACAGATGTGTGAATCACCACACAGTGCAGAAGATGCATGCAATGCAGTTTAAAAAAGTACAATGCATATGTCGTTTTTACTGGACATGGGAACATCTTGTAATTATGCAATTAAGCAGCCTTAAAGATGAACTGCAGACACGGCAAAAGGAAATGTTGAAATGTGGTTGTATATATGGTTGTGCCATAAACTCATTTAATCTACACTTGTCCTTTAATAGCCTGAGCATCACGTCTATGAAAAGTCACTAAATATGACAATAAACACAGTGCATTCAGAAAGTATTCAGACCCCTTCACTTTTTCATTTTGTTACATTGCAGCCTAAAACTACAATCATTTAAATTAATTTTCTCATGAACCTACACTCAGTACCCCATAATGAAAGTAAAATCAGAATTTTAGAAATGTCTGTAAATTTCTTAAAAAATTGAAATATTACATTTACATAAGTATTCAGACCCTTTTTGCTCAGTTCTTAGTTAAGGCACCTTTTGGCACCAGTTCAGGCCTTGGGTTTTTTTGGGATATGACACAACAAGCTTTGTACGCCTGCACTGGAAAAGTTTCTGCCATTCTTTGCAAATCCTCTCAGGCTCTGTCAGGTTGGATGTGGACCATCAGTGGACGGCCATTTTCAGTTCTGTTTAGAGATGTTTGATAGGGTTCAAGTCAGGGCTCTGGCTGAGCCACTCTAGGACATTCACAGAGTTGTCCCTAAGCCACTCATTTGTTGTTTTGGCTGTGTGCTTAGGCTTATTGTCAAGGTGAAAGGTGAACCTTCGGCCCAATCTGAGGTCCTGAGTGCTGTGGAACTGGTTTTCACTGAGGATATCTGTTCTTTGCTCTATTCAGCTTTCCCTCAACCCTGAGCAATCTCCCAGTCCCTGCTGCTGAAAAACACCCCACAGCATGATGCTGCCACCACCATGCTTCACTGTTGAGATGGTATTGGGCAGGTGATGAGTGGTGCCTGGTTTCCTCTGGACATAACGCTTAGAACTAAGGCCAGTTCCATCTTGGTTTCATCAGACCACAGAATCTTGTTTGCAAACTCCAAGTGTGTTTTCATGTGTTTTGCACTGAGAAGGAGCTTCCTACCAGCCACTCTGCCATAATGCCAAGATCAATGAAGGGATGCAGTGATGGTTGTTCTTCTGGAACATTGTCCCATCTCCACACAGGATCTATGGGCAGTTAGAGTGACCATGAGGTTTTTGGTCATCTCTCTTACCCTTCACCCCTGATTGCTCAGTCTGGCTGGGCAATCAGCTCTTGGAAGAGTCCTGGTTGTGCCAAACTTCTTCCATTTAAGAATTATGGAGGCCACTGTGTTCAGAGGAACCTTCAGTGAGGCAGAAATATTTTTGTAGTCATCCCAACATCTTAACTCACTTTTACTCTACAAGATTTACAAGTAAATGATGTGCGAAAAGCTTAGGTGTGTGTTCCAGACATTGGACATATAAGATCAATACAATTTACAATCAAATTACAATCAACAATGGTATACAGTATACATAATTACAATGTACAAATATGTACAGCAATGTATATATAGACTGATAAATAGATATACATATGTACACAGACAGTACTGACAATAGCATTGACAATACAATATGTAAACATAATATATGTTACACCAGGACTTATGGTGGCATATGCATAGTATATATAATGTGGATATGTGTGTTGTATTGTTATGTTAATGAACTATTTGTGCATCAGTTGTAGTTTGTGCATCAGCTGTAGCAGTCTAATGGCCTGAGGGAAGAAGCTGTCCCGCAGCCGGCTGGTGCGGGCCCTGATGCTTTGTAGCGTCTGCCTAATGGCAGTAGTGAGAGGAGAATGTGACTGGGGTGGCTGGGGTCTTTGATTATCTCTTGGGCTTTTCTCATACTCTTGGGCGGTTCGCATTACTCTCGTAGTGCTTTGCGGTTCACAGCAGTGCTGTTTCTGAACCAGGTGGTGATGGAACCACACAGGATGCTCTCTACAGTGTATGTGTAGAATGATCTGAGGGTGCTGGAACCCATTCCAAATTTCCTCAGTCGTCTCAAGAAGAAGAGATGCTGTTGGGTCTTCTTTACAACTGCTTGGGTTTGTCCTGACCATGTGAGATTATCACTGATGTGGACACCAAGGAATTTAAAACTTTTGACTCTACCGGAGTTCCATTGATGGTGATTGGGCTGTGTTCTCTATTCTGTCTTCTGAAGATCTGTGCCTTGCAACAATCCTGTCTCTGAACACTGCAGGCAGTTTCTTTGACCTCATGGCTTGGTTTTTGCTCTGATATGCATTGTCAGCTGTGAAGTCCTTTATAGAGGTGTGTGCTTTTCCAAATCATATCTATTTCACCACAGATGAACTTTAATCAAGGTGTAGAAACATCTCAGCAACGATCAAGTAAAATGAGAGACACCTGAGCTCAATTTCATTGTTGTTGTTGAAAAAAATGGCCTGAATACTTATGCCAATGAGATCCTGTGCTCATGACCTCAGGGATGTGGAGATTCAGCCTCAGACAACACGCCCACATTAGTATACTAAAAGTGGCACAAGCTGGCTGATTAGACTGCTTTACGCTATTCCCAGAAGTTTGGGCGGGCAAGTTTTAAAAGTAACCGGGAAATAATGTGCCACTAATAAACGATGGCTGCTGGATTTGAACCCACCAATAACAAACGCATCTCCTTTCACCCATCAGAAGTGACATGACAAGATCTTCAGCTCATTCTATGACTAGATACTCTGTCCTGTGACCCAGTCCCTGAGGAGATCTTTCTACACTTACGGCAGCTCAGATTAGCCAACAGCTAGACCAACGGGCCATGCAAAGGAAGTGATGTTTAGTCAACCCAACGATAAAGCCCAACAGATACAGTCTCTTCTAGAAGAAGGAAATGTGTATTTCAGAAGTGATTCTCATTCAGGCCCCTTCACACCAAACACAATAAAAGCAAACCACTTGTATTAGAATTAATATGCGAAATTAAAACAGGTAATATGGCTGTAAAAAATGCCCTGCCTTCTGAATTAGAGCCAATCAACAATCAGAACAATTAGTGCTTAAATCAACCCTAAATTGTTTCCATATTATTCTGAGCTAAATCAGTCTGATATTGTCTCATTTAATGAATTTATAAAAATGTTATTTTGAAGATTGTATTCCATTTCCTTTTCTTTTTGTGGTTAAAGCTGAATGAATTTGAAACTGTTCTGGAATTACTCTGTGGGAAAAAAAGCCAAGAGTATTTATTTGACTTGTTGATGTGTATAAATTAATTTGTGAATAAATGCTTTCAGGAATTTCACATATTTCGATTAGCAAACTAGAAGTAAACTAAAAAGAACTGAAAGTGAGCAGCAGTCCTTGATACCAGTCCCTTCCAGCCCCAGCATCAGCTTTCAATAGGAAATTTATGGATACAGGAGCGTGAACTGCACCTGTAAAGCTGTTTAGTGTTCCTCTAATTCACGTATGACAGGCAACAAACTGCAGCTCACTTGATAAGCTCAACAGAGCTGACTGTCCTGCTGATGTCTGGAAGCAGACGCACACCAAACACATACAACCCTTGTGAAGAATGACAAACACACGCTGCATCCTGCCTCACCCTGCCTGACCACAGCTTCTGTTACTGCGCTCACAACGAACCCCTTAATACACTGTCACCCCTTTATTATTATTATGTTTCTGAGAAATCTCCATCAAATTACTGCTTTTTTATAACATTTACAGAAGTTTAGGTTTGGTTCCCGGCGTCTCGTCATGTGGAATGCAGCTTAGGAGCAACAGCACTGCTCTGACTCGGCATGCAGTGATGTCATTTCCTGTTTGAAAAGCCCTTCACTGCCATAAAAGGGAATTTCAGCTATCTGCAGGCGCAGAGGTGTGTGCTCACACACACACACACACACACTCTCACACACACACACACACACTGGAGTGCTGCATCCTGTGTAATTACAGCTGAGCTCAGAAGGGAGGGATTGTTTAGTTCATGGAAAAGCTCAAGCACACGGATGAGTAAAGTTAAGAGGAAAACAAAAGTATTGACCAAGAAAACTTCATTTTGTAAACCTGAAATGACCCTTTCCGAACATATGAAGCTTGATATATACTTGATGGATCACTTTTTATTGTGACCAGCTCTTCAATTCAGCCAGATGCCATCCTCAGGCTTGTAACAGAGTTATCTGAGTGTAACTGTTCTCATAAAGCCTCTTTCTGTAGCCAAAGCCTTCCTGTTCAAACAGACCCAGATGAGGAAGTTTCTGAGCAGAGCCACCATCATGACTTCACTTCCCTCTCCAGCAGCAAACACACACCAGCACTAATTTAGTTATTAAGCAGGGCTACACGATATATATGGAAAATCACACATTTGCATTGATTTTAATACTTCACAATACGTCTGTCTAACAACATCAGCAAAAAAACGCCAAAACAAATAATACTGACAGAGAAATCTTGGCAGATAACATCTATTTCATGCTACTGGTGATCAAACGCTTCAGATACTGAAACATATGTACATACACAACTGATGGTTTCCCAACACTTCTGTTTCCCATCATTCAGTCATTGGTTTCTCTGGTTTTACTGATGTTTACTGACATTTACATTTAGGTAAATAGGCAGATGCTTTTATCCAAAGCTATACATTTTCTTAGAACACATACTCCCTGGGAATCGAACCCATGACCTCTTGCGCTGCTAACGCAATGCTCTACCACTGAGCTACAGGAGAACCCCTGACAGTGCTGGTTTCTGCACATCACTGAATCATGACCTCAGTGTTGTTTCTACCCTGGTGCTCACTCTCTCTGCTGCTGGGAACCATTCCAGTAGTATGAGTTTAATGTCTGTCTGCTGTCCATTGCAGTGATTGTAAGATGCAGTGTAAGATGGAACATGGGGAAGACAGCAGGAGCAAAAGCTTCTGGCTGGTTTGTTTGAAAACTGATGCCAACCATAAGAACATAAGTAGATATGTTTACACTGAGGTCATTTGTATCAACATGTGCTGTAATAAAATTAGTTAATAGCCAATTAAAATTAAGATTTTGTCCGGTCAAAGTGAAAAAGCGTCTGCTAAATGAATAAATGTAAATGTAAATACATTTCACTAAAGCAAAGAGTTGTGAGGGCACATATTTTAAGTTACTGTACTGGTGTGAGAATGCTGCGGATGTGTTAAGGGCTTCGTCCTCTAATTTTTGCAAGAATGGTTGACTGTCACTCTTATTTTGAGTGTGTATGTTATTGGGTTATTGTTGAATGTTGATCTTTTGATGTGCAAAGTTGAAGAGTTTGCTGAGTTGACATATTATGATTTATTATGAAATTCTTTCAACGGTTCAATAAACTAAACCTTTTGATTCAATACTATTCAGTTTCTTAAATATAGTTACATATGTATGAAGAAGTGTTTGGGTTAATAATATCTTGTGGTTCAGTTGGTGAGCAGGTTCATCTAGCTCTACTTTCTCTACTTATCTCACTGGCATTTCAGTTCCCATCTCAGCTCTCTCTGACTGACGTGTGTGTGTGTGTGTTTGTATTACAGGACGCAGTTATTGTGCTGATAACTGTATGTGGAGTTATATCATCTATCTGTGAGAGGCAGAGGCAGGCAGACCGGTCAGAACCAGGAGATAGAGTCACACAACGACCGCACACATCCCTTGCAATCTGTACCATACATCAGTGTGTTTACACAGCACGTCACACATCTGTTTTGATTATAATACTATACTGTACAATGAGCTGACGCTAAGATTTAGGTTTAATTTACATTTACACATTTCACATTTAATGCAAAAATGTGTTGTATGTTTAAAGAGCAAGGCTCTGTGTTCATATTTTCGTGTTTAGGTATCCACTGATGACTTCACTAGGAATGGCAGTATGTGAGTCCTCCTGTTGACCTTCACATCTGCATGAAGAAACCTCAGGAGTTGGCATGCTTGCTGAAAGTGACATATTTGTCAGATATGTTTACCCATACCCAAAATGTAACCCATCACTGGTGTAGAGTAAACACACTGCTTTGCAAGTTGTGAACACATACACCCAGAGCAGTGGCAGCAGTGCTGTGCCCAGGGAGCAATTGGGGGTTAGGGCACTTCAAGGGCACTTCAGTTGCTACCTGCACCACTGGAACAGAACCAGCAACCTTCTGATTACAAGCCCAACTCACTAACCAGTAGGCCACAACTGCCCTCATTAAACAAATGACCCATTAGAATACTGCACATGTAGAAACTGTGTCTAAATTAGGTTTTGAAATGTGCTGTGTTTAGATGTGTATTCACTAAAAACAACATAAAAAGAATGTAATAATCTAATAAATAATATGCTTTCATTATGAGCGGAAAACAAAGCTACTAAGCTATATAGTAATTCAATATCTTTGCTTGCCTTCCAAACCAGTACTGATCAGATTTTATTAACTGGGAAAATTATTTAGAGATAAAATTGAAAATGTCTCCAAATTATGAACAATAATGCTAAATGTAGATGAAGGTAAACTGTTATATGGTCTAAAGGAGCCATGTTAACCTGTCACAAACATCTGCATTTGTGTTTTCTGTGGTGTTGTAGTGAAAGCACTGATCTGTTTAGCTGCTCGCTGTGTCTACATACTGATGTTAAAATAAGTCTTGTTTGCTTGCCGTGTTTACAGTACTGATTTAGAGTCACTGTTTGCTGCTCACCATACACAGGGTGTTAAAATAAGCGTGATGTCTTTGTGCAGGAGAAAAACAGCACGCACAGTGCTGAACAGGCTTAAATATAGCACATTTTGCACTAGATAAAAACTAAGCATTCAGCACTGAAATGTCATTGATACGAATGTCCTCCTTGTGTCGACCCGCTGCTCTTTTTATAAACTGCAAAAAGGGTCAAATGTTTTTTAAATGGTTAATCTTGCCTTGCAGTCCGGATGGAAAGAATTGTGCTAGCCACAGGACAGATACCATTTACATTGTATACAGTTACAGCCAATTCTATTACTGTGCTGAGAGGAGTGCAACAGCACCACCTGTGCCTCACGGTTGTATTGTCACAGACACAAAGTTAAACAGCGTACGGGCCACATAAAAATGTATTACCAGGATTTGTTGTTGGGCCTGATTTAAAACTGTGGTGGGCCCGGTTGTAATGGACACGTGTGGTGTAACCAGTGATTCTGGTGCTCTACATCCACAGATTGACAGGAGTGCTCTTGTGCTCGGTGACATGACACCACATTCCTCTGACCATTCCTCCCACACAAACAGGAAGTCCTGTCGAATGCTGCTCTTTCCTGCAGCTGTTGTGTCTTTATAACACCCCCAAAACATCTGCCACCTCACAGACACTGACAGCCCGTAACACTAAATGTAACAAAATCGTCTGTTCACAAAACACAGCAAATGCAGACATTCCTCTATTTAGCCCATTTCAATTTAAATAAAGGGCTTGTTTATCTAAAAAAACATGTAAGCAGCATTTTTGGGCATTATTTGGGCAATAAGGAAAATCATTGCATCAATCTTATTTAATTTACTTATTGTAATTAGCTTTGGATCAAAGCATCAACTAAAATGACAAATACAAATTCAAACTGAAAAGATAAAGTCATATCCAGGTGATGGTTTATTCCTTCTATTCACATGGAGCATTTTAAGCGGAATGAAGCCATCAAAATCACATTGACTACACTAATCATAGTCATAATGGCAGCTACTCAAAAGTGGCATTTCACACGTAAAACTCAAATACAGGCCACTTCAGGTTTCTGTTTCTCAATGTCCTGCATGGTGCACTGTTACTGTTAGGAATGTTTGCTGAAACGTTGTATAAATCTACAGTGTAACACCCCTCCATCATTGTGAATGTTTTTCAGGAACCAGCATGTGCTAATGATTCCAGTTCACCCTCAGATTTTGGCACAAACAGTCACATCCGGACCAGCAACCCTGAACAGCCCTATGAGTCTGAGCACAGGCCCAGGGTCCATTGGCAGCATCTCTGGAGCAGAGTCCACATCTATAAGAGATGAGCTTTTGCAAATACATTTAGTCAGGCAAGCTCTCAGAAGTGTAGCATGCCGTCCCTGGATGCCAGTCAAGACAAACTGTTTGAGTCTCTCTTTTGAGTGTGGCAGAGAATGTTTAAAAGAAACAGTTATTTGTGAATGCTAAATGCACAATCCACTTTATCTCATGGAGAAACAGTTTTAAAAAGGGGTTAAGATCTCTCTACAACAAACATTATGTTATTTGCCATTATGAAATACTGACATAATGATCCCAGCTTCCAGTCAACACATCATAATAATAAAAATAGACTGACTGTTTTAGAGACTGAGGCAACAGGCCTCCAAATGCCTTTGGAATAATAGCAGAAGTTGCTTTGACCAAATATGGCTGCTTCCAAATACTGGCAGGAGAGCCACGCTTGTCGAAACAAACTGTCAGTACAGATCTCCAAAACTGGAGCGAGTGTGAAGCACTACACATACAACCTAGTACAGCATACTGCGGCAAACAGGAGGAACGGTAAACACTAGTATTATTAACAACACTAATAGCAATAAACTGACATAAACAAAAGAAAACCCCTTTAAAAAGCCCTGGTGACACAATATAACTGTAACATACAGCTATAAACACATGCACCACGCTGAATTAGGTTTCATACCGCGTTTAAAGTTACCATGTTACTACTCAAAGCATCTTATTACATAGGCCTGCACAATTAATTTAATTAATAATGAAATTATGATGTGTCCTTGTGCAATTGCACTGCAAAAGAGTAATTTAATTCAGATACAGTCAATGGACAGTAAATTATAGTGAGGCATTGTGTTTTGTCTGTTCGTGAAAAATGTGCACTGTTGTTTTATAATCACCTTTTCATTTAAATTAGGAGTGTAATGATATACTAACGATACTAGATTGCGATAACGATACACTAGATTCACTTTTAACTTCATCATAATAATACTTGAAGACAGTAACTTTAGTGTACAGGGAATTCCCCCGTCAGAAGCTCATATGGATGATTGATGAATTTTGGGGGCGGGGCTTGTACAAATCATTGTAAAGACATTAAAAATTATCCCTTCATTTTCAGGAGGAGCTACTTCACTCAATTCAGTGTTTTTGTAGAGTGTTTCTTTGTAATACATATTTCAAAGCAGTTTCACATAGAACAGTAACTTACAAACCCTCCAGTAAACCAGCCATAGGCCTCTGTCATACTGGATGTTATTATACTATACACACTTTTTCCCAGCACAGTGTGCTGCAGTCATGTGTTCATTTGTATTTATAGCTGTTTGTGGAATATACTTGCAGAAATATGTCATTCATAACTACTTTGCAGTTAGTTAAACTTTGTCAGTGTCCATGTCATTGCTCATGATAGTTGTGTTAAATATGAGCATTTTAAACTTGTGAAAATACACTGAAGATATCATCAGATTAAGTTCTGATAGAGACAGATAGAGAGAACCTTGTTTCTAAAACAGTCATTTATCTTCTGAGGTACATCATATATACTGTATATTAAAGACTGACATACATGTATGAATGCATGAAAATATGTATTAATGTGACAAATGCCCTGTAAAGTGATGTTCATGGAGTAAAAATACAGCTCTTAATAGGGGTAAAAGTGTACTAATTATTATTTAATCAAATGTCAAGGAAGAAAACTGTTTTGTGACAAGGTAAAGTGAGGTCAACCTAAACAATAGAGTTTGGATTGGGGCAGTTTCACATTGGGCTAATGTAAATGATAGTGTGTTATAAACCCTTGGCAAACAATATTAACAGTATTTAAATTACTACTTATGTTAATTACCTCTTTTGTTATAGATTTGTTAAAGCTGTTCTTAAAGACAAATTCTCTCAGATCCTGGTTATTGTAACTTAACAACAACCAGCACTGTCCATTTAATTCAGTGTGATTAAATACAATAATGTCATTATACCCCCTGAGCTGTGCAGCAGCCCCACAGAAGCAACACTCATTTCCAAACAACCAAACACAACAACACAGACACCCACGGCATGGACAGAACAGACTGATACATTTTTATGAAAAGATACATAAAGAAAAACAAGAAACATGGCAGATGGGCATTACAGTGCAGACATGGTTCTGGCCCACAGAAGCATCTGTACAGTACAGTATGGATTGAGTCTTCTGCTTTTTTTTATTAGTCAACATCTCTTGCTCAATAATCGACTATGTATTATGCACGCAACAGCATATTGCATCTTTTGTAGATAATCTGTAGCTGCTCAGTTATTTAAGACATACGAAGGTTTCAACATGACTGTGCAAAGCTCTGAATATGCACAAGTACAGACATGCTGTGTCGTGCCATGGGCTGATAAGAGTTAGCTGAACGAACAGGTCACACCATCCACCCCTTCTCACACTTCTTTCAGATCCTGAACACAAAGAGACCCTCAGTTCTCTGAAGCCCACCACAACAACACACCATATACCATCAATGGCAAGCCTGTTAGATGGGCAGGGTGGGTGCAGAAGCATGTTGCCAACCGCAGCGAGTTAGACTGCACACAGACCTGCTGTAGTATTATTCACACACTTCTCTGCTGGAACTATAATACAATCTTTACTAATTAATGTCATAAAACACAGACAGACTTCCTTCTTTGCAAGTGCTCAAACATTTCTCTGTTGTGTTGGATCAGGCTCATTGCTAACAACTGACAGCTGTATTCTATTGCTGTGTAAACACAACCTCTATTCTGCCAGTAGTTACTGTAAAACAACGTGTTAAATAAGGATTTCCTTAAATGGCTAGTACCCACTGTAATCGCAAATGCACTTGCATTATTTATTAAAATAATGTTGTATACACGGACCAACAGCACAAATGTAAATCAATTAAATTTTGAATTTGAAAGGCGTATTGACATGCCTTAAATTTTTAAACATATGCGGCTAAGAAATAATTATTTTTCTGTGGTGAGGCTTGTGATCATTTGTAGCAGGGCGGATCTGAACCTGACTGGAGCAGTAGAAAAATCCTTAGCGATGAGGCCTGCAGGTGAACACAAACAAACGATCAAACCCAAATCCCATCACATTCTGACACAGTGCTTCACCTGTCTCATTCTCACAGGTGAATGTTGTTCTTTACAGTGTTCTTTGGTTCGATTGTCATATCACTGGGTGATTTAAAATTAACTACTGAGTACAAAAATGGTGATTACTAGGTAGAAGAACTAACCAGAAAGATATAAAATATACATTTGCACTTCCCCATCTTGACACTGAAAAATAATGTTTATGTCCATGTTATGCAAGAATTAGTCTTATAACTACTACTAATAATAATCAGCATGTACAGGAAATGTCAAGCATCCAGTTATATTCTGTTAAGCCAGTTACACTTCCCAGATGAATGGACAGTCTGATATAAACCAGGCTGTGAGATGAACTGAACTGAGTGCCTCATCAACACACAGCTGACAGCAGCCGCTGCTCTGACTCCATGTCTCAACACACCCTGTGCTTCCAAAACTACACGTAACTAGCAGGCAAGTTTTCATGTCTTGTTATCACCACACCCGATCTGAGCTCAGCTATTTCTTCCCTCAGGGCACATACACACTCCAGCAGCCCGACTTCCTCTATCAAAGCGGCCCAAAACACACGCATTGCAAAAGAAAAGGATCACACTGACACATTCTTTATGAAAATATGTCATAAAAACAGGCAAGCTTGTTTTATGCCACAACCAGGGTATTGACAAGACCTGTTATATTAATAAGCTGCGGGATTCAGCACCAGTATCTGGATGACATTCTAATATAATAGGTTCCGCCACAACGGAAAAAAAAGCACTGTATAAACATTGTTAAAGATAAACTGATATCATTATTTATTTGGATACCGCGATAATACCGTTGCCGTGAATATTTTTGGCCATGATAACCATGTAATGAAAATCGGATACCGTGACAGGCACCGCTGTGCAGCGTTCATAACTGTTACATATATGAACATGTGTGACTGTATTACATATATGTGACTGTATTACATATATGTGACTGTATTACATATATGAATATATGTGACTGTATTACATATATGTGACTGTATTACATATATGAATATATGTGACTGTATTACATATATGTGACTGTATTACATATATGAACACATGTGACTGTATTACATATATGAATACATGTGACTGTATTACATATATGAACACATGTGACTGTATTACATATATGAATACATGTGACTGTATTACATATATGTGACTGTATTACATATATGAATACATGTGACTGTATTACATATATGAATACATGTGACTGTATTACATATATGAATACATGTGACTGTATTACATATATGAATACATGTGACTGTATTACATATATGAACACATGTGACTGTATTACATATATGTGACTGTATTACATACATGTGACTGTATTACATATATGAATATATGTGACTGTATTACATATATGTGACTGTATTACATACATGTGACTGTATTACATATATGAATATATGTGACTGTATTACATATATGTGACTGTATTACATACATGTGACTGTATTACATATATGAATATATGTGACTGTATTACATATATGTGACTGTATTACATATATGTGACTGTATTACATATATGAATATATGTGACTGTATTACATATATGTGACTGTATTACATACATGTGACTGTATTACATATATGAACACATGTGACTGTATTACATATATGAACACATGTGACTGTATTACATATATGAATACATGTGACTGTATTACATATATGAATATATGTGACTGTATTACATATATAAATATATGTGACTGTATTACATATATGTGACTGTATTACATATATGAATACATGTGACTGTATTACATATATGAATATATGTGACTGTATTACATATATGAATATATGTGACTGTATTACATATATGAATATATGTGACTGTATTACATATATGTGACTGTATTACATATATGAATACATGTGACTGTATTACATATATGTGACTGTATTACATATATGAATATATGTGACTGTATTACATATATGTGACTGTATTACATATATGAATATATGTGACTGTATTACATATATGAATACATGTGACTGTATTACATATATGAATATATGTGACTGTATTACATATATGAATACATGTGACTGTATTACATATATGAATATATGTGACTGTATTACATATATGTGACTGTATTACATATATGAATATATGTGACTGTATTACATATATGAATACATGTGACTGTATTACATACATGTGACTGTATTACATATATGAATACATGTGACTGTATTACATATATGAATATATGTGACTGTATTACATATATGAATACATGTGACTGTATTACATATATGAATACATGTGACTGTATTACATATATGAATACATGTGACTGTATTACATATATGAATACATGTGACTGTATTACATATATGAATACATGTGACTGTATTACATATATGAATACATGTGACTGTATTACATATATGAACACATGTGACTGTATTACATACATGTGACTGTATTACATATATGAATACATGTGACTGTATTACATATATGAATACATGTGACTGTATTACATACATGTGACTGTATTACATACATGTGACTGTATTACATATATGAATATATGTGACTGTATTACATATATGAATATATGTGACTGTATTACATATATGAATACATGTGACTGTATTACATATATGTGACTGTATTACATATATGAATACATGTGACTGTATTACATATATGAATATATGTGACTGTATTACATATATGAATACATGTGACTGTATTACATATATGAATACATGTGACTGTATTACATATATGAATACATGTGACTGTATTACATATATGAATACATGTGACTGTATTACATACATGTGACTGTATTACATATATGAATATATGTGACTGTATTACATATATGAATATATGTGACTGTATTACATATATGAATACATGTGACTGTATTACATATATGTGACTGTATTACATATATGAATACATGTGACTGTATTACATATATGAATATATGTGACTGTATTACATATATGAATACATGTGACTGTATTACATACATGTGACTGTATTACATATATGTGACTGTATTACATACATGTGACTGTATTACATATATGAATATATGTGACTGTATTACATATATGAATACATGTGACTGTATTACATATATGTGACTGTATTACATATATGAATACATGTGACTGTATTACATATATGAATATATGTGACTGTATTACATATATGAATACATGTGACTGTATTACATACATGTGACTGTATTAATATATGTGACTGTATTACATACTGTGACTGTATTACATATATGAATACATGTGACTGTATTACATATATGAATACATGTGACTGTATTACATATATGAATACATGTGACTGTATTACATATATGAATACATGTGACTGTATTACATATATGAATACATGTGACTGTATTACATATATGAATACATGTGACTGTATTACATATATGAATACATGTGACTGTATTACATATATGAATACATGTGACTGTATTACATATATGAATACATGTGACTGTATTACATATATGTGACTGTATTACATATATGAATACATGTGACTGTATTACATATATGAATACATGTGACTGTATTACATATATGAATATATGTGACTGTATTACATATATGAATACATGTGACTGTATTACATATATGAATACATGTGACTGTATTACATATATGAATATATGTGACTGTATTACATATATGAATACATGTGACTGTATTACATATATGAATATATGTGACTGTATTACATATATGAATACATGTGACTGTATTACATATATGAATATATGTGACTGTATTACATATATGAATACATGTGACTGTATTACATATATGAATACATGTGACTGTATTACATATATGAACACATGTGACTGTATTACATATATGAACACATGTGACTGTATTACATATATGAACACATGTGACTGTATTACATATATGAACACATGTGACTGTATTACATATATGAATACATGTGACTGTATTACATATATGAATACATGTGACTGTATTACATATATGTGACTGTATTACATATATGAATATATGTGACTGTATTACATATATGAATACATGTGACTGTATTACATATATGAATACATGTGACTGTATTACATATATGAACACATGTGACTGTATTACATATATGAACACATGTGACTGTATTACATATATGAACACATGTGACTGTATTACATATATGAACACATGTGACTGTATTACATATATGAATACATGTGACTGTATTACATATATGAATACATGTGACTGTATTACATATATGTGACTGTATTACATATATGAATACATGTGACTGTATTACATATATGAATACATGTGACTGTATTACATATATGAATACATGTGACTGTATTACATATATGAATACATGTGACTGTATTACATATATGAATACATGTGACTGTATTACATATATGAATATATGTGACTGTATTACATATATGAATATATGTGACTGTATTACATATATGAATATATGTGACTGTATTACATATATGAATACATGTGACTGTATTACATATATGAATATATGTGACTGTATTACATATATGAATACATGTGACTGTATTACATATATGAATATATGTGACTGTATTACATATATGAATATATGTGACTGTATTACATATATGAATATATGTGACTGTATTACATATATGAATATATGTGACTGTATTACATATATGAATATATGTGACTGTATTACATATATGAATACATGTGACTGTATTACATATATGTGACTGTATTACATATATGAATATATGTGACTGTATTACATATATGAATATATGTGACTGTATTACATATATGAATATATGTGACTGTATTACATATATGAATATATGTGACTGTATTACATATATGAATATATGTGACTGTATTACATATATGAATATATGTGACTGTATTACATATATGAATACAGTGACTGTATTATATAACTGTATTACATATATGAATATATGTGACTGTATTACATATATGAATATATGTGACTGTATTACATATATGAATACATGTGACTGTATTACACGTGTTTAAAGCTCCAGCTGATCACACACATGAACGAGTCACAGGAAATAACCGTGACGCTCGGGCGCGCGCGCGTGCAGGCCGCGTCACTCACTACCGTTACAGCCGTGACGTGTGCGCGCGACACACTTCAAAACTTGAAACCAGCAGCTCTGTGTAACCCACTCCTGCTGCCCCTCCATTCTGCCCTTATCCTCCATTCTGCCCTTATCCTCCATTCTGCCCTTATCCTCCATTCTGCATTCTGACCTCGCCCCTCAGCAGAAAAACTTCACAAGCACCAGTGTCTCTCTCTCACACTCTTTCTCTCTCTCTCTCTCTTTCTCTCAGTCTTCACTTTAAGAGTTTCTTTCAGTCTAACTATGTGATCAGTTCGTGTTTACCGGCCGCGCGGCTCTGCGACACTTTATACGCGCGTGAGAAAGTTCGGCAGAAGTTCCGCTGCTCGGCAGCTCGAGCAGAAGTAAGTGTGCGCGCTCACCTCAGATTTCCTCGATCAGTCGTCCAGCTCCGGGCAGTGGTGATATCGGATCGACGTCTGACCCGCAGTCAGTTCCTGCTGTGTTAATGTCTGCTGTGTTAATTCTGCTGTGTTAATGTCTGCTGTGTTAATGTCTGATGTGATTTCTGCACCGCTGTGTTAACTCCACCCTGCAGCGCGCACGCGCGCACAAACACGGGCACGCGCGCTGCAACCTCTCGTCGTAACTTTGACTTAATGACGTTTCAGCGTCAGTTTTGTTGAAATTACTTTATTAGGCTCTGAATATGCTGAAAACCAACAACCACTTTAAATATCTTTTCTTTAGAAAGGTTTGTGTGTTATTTATGGGGATCGAAGCAAACAGGAACAGTCAATGAAGAGGAATGACATGATGTTGTGCTCCATCTTGTGTTCAGTGTGTTATTTACACACGCCTCTCTGAGGCTGTGAAGACGGATTCCCAAGCTGTCGCCATGACTGTTTCAGTGTCAGGGTAAGAGTTCAGAGAGTGCACACAGGGGAAGCCTCTGTTAACCAGTGCATAATCACTGATTATTGAATTACACAGGGTATCACTTCATGTGCTGTGTGTCTAAATCTATTACACCCAGAGTGAGAGTTAGAGAGTGTTAGAGACAGTTAGAGAGTGTTAGAGAGAGTGAGAGTTAGAGAGAGTGAGAGTTAGAGAGTGTTAGAGAGAGTGAGAGTTAGAGAGAGTGAGAGTTAGAGAGTGTTAGAGAGAGTGAGAGTTAGAGAGTGTTAGAGAGAGTGAGAGTTAGAGAGTGTTAGAGAGAGTGAGAGTTAGAGAGTGTTAGAGAGAGTGAGAGTTAGAGAGTAGAGTTAGAGAGAGTGAGAGTTAGAGAGTGTTAGAGAGAGTGAGAGTTAGAGACAGTTAGAGAGAGTGAGAGTTAGAGAGTGTTAGAGACAGTTAGAGAGAGTGAGAGTTAGAGAGTGTTAGAGACAGTTAGAGAGAGTGAGAGTTAGAGAGTGTTAGAGAGAGTGAGAGTTAGAGAGAGTGAGAGTTAGAGAGAGTGAGAGTTAGAGAGTGTTAGAGAGAGTGAGAGTTAGAGAGAGTGAGAGTTAGAGAGAGTGAGAGTTAGAGAGTGTTAGAGAGAGTGAGAGTTAGAGAGTGTTAGAGAGAGTGAGAGTTAGAGAGAGTGAGAGTTAGAGACAGTTAGAGAGAGTGAGAGTTAGAGACAGTTAGAGAGAGTGAGAGTTAGAGACAGTTAGAGAGAGTGAGAGTAAGAGACAGTTAGAGAGAGTGAGAGTTAGTTAGAGAGAGTAATAATAACCTTTTATCTAATTTAGATGTAAATACACTCAAGTTAAAGCTGAGAGTCTGCACTTAAAGCCCACATATTACATAACAGAAACCTGAACATGTTTTGGTAAACAGCTAAAACATGGCAGGCACTTTCCATTAAAAAGGGAAAAAAATTATTCTGCAATATAGTTATAAGGAACTTTTGTTAAATTTATCAGTGTACTGTTCTCTTTATACTTTCTGTGTATACATCGACAGCAAACTAAACTACACCTCCATCAAAACATCACAAACACAGAATGTCTTTTGATGTAGTTTTACCCTGTGAAATAGTAAATAAAACAATATTCACAATTACAATATGCATTTGAAAAACTAAACAAAACAAAAACTGTCTTAACATTATACAACATAATGACATAACAAAACAATCAGTCTGAGACTGTGTTCCTTTGTGTTCCTTTAGCTTTGAAGAGGGATTTACAAGTGAACTACCCACACAACATTGTAGAAAGGCTTGACAGAAACTTTTGTAGTAACAGTTCATGTAACAGTGGTAAGAGGTGAACATTTTTTTTTGGCTCCTGGAGAAACATTCAAAATGCCATTTAGAACAAACAGATGAAGAGATGGTTAAAAAGAGATGGTAAAGAGATGGTTAGAGCTGCAGTAATGGATGAAACCAAGTGTCTGATAGAGGTGCTTTACTGGTAGAAAATGTTCCTGTAGCTCAACAGGTAGAGCACTGCGTTAGCAGTGCAAATGTTGTGGGTTTGATTCCCAGGGAACATAGGTACAGAAGTGTATACCTTAAATATGCTGTACATCAGTTTGGATAAAGTGTCTGCCAAATGCATAAAATGTAAGTGCAGGAGGTGGGAGTTACAAACATGAACTAATATGAATACCTTGACATTTATTGGGAAGGTGAGAACAGCACACTGTAAAAAGCTTTGCTGTACAAGTAATTTCAACTTAACATTTTAAATCCTTACTGGTGTAACCTAAAAATATGGGCTAAGCAATTTTCCAACTATTTCTTATAAGTTACCTCAACTCCACACCAGCCAAGATCACAAAAAGTTGAAAAGACTTGTGCAACCAAAATGGTTAAACTTAAAAATTTGAGGCAGCCAAGTTTTTTACAGTGCAGGAGCAACACAAAATACGGGAGCAGGTATGTCTCATTTGATTTAGCCATCCCCACCTCATGATCATGTGTCACTGAAACTGTTAGCACAATGGAGGACTCTGAGGTTGGAGGACTGTAGCTTATGATTAGAAACACAGCAGTTGGGAGGGGAGTTAGAACGTCAGTTACTAAAAATCTGTGTTGCAAATGGAGAATGAAGACGAGTCAATCAACCAGTAATGCTGTCTTTGCCAAACCAAGGACCTTTCTCTGCACTCTTAATAAGCTGAATGGTTTATTTTATGGAGGCATATGATGACAGAACATATTCTTAGGGTTAATACTGTTAATACTTATATTTACGCTATTGTGCATGACAAACCTTTAGTCTTTTCTAACTGAGTGCTACATCTATACATCTGCGACTGTCCAGACCCCCAAGATAAGCAAGGCAGTATTTCAGCAAAGATAATGTCATTATCTGCTACATCAGAGTTCTTAAGCTTTGAGGAGCTCCTACCTGTGAAACCAAAGGGCCTCTGCTGGCCAGTGAGGGGAGAGCCATTGCGAGACTGTGACAGGGAGATGTTTGATTCATTTGAGAAGAGCTGAGAAAGGAGCATGAATGTTCAGGCAAGTATGCAAATTACATTTCTCTAGAGCAGAGCCTGATGGGCTCCTTGATGTGGAGTTCTGCTTCGGCCAGTAGAATGTTCTGGATTCCTGTACCAGGATCTGGATCTGATCCAGGCTCACTAATGTCAAGGTGGGATATCCCTCTAGAGAAGCACAAAGAGGTCAGAGAGAGAGAAAAAGTCTAAAATTAGGATTCATAACAAAACAAGATTAAGATGAGATTTATTACTCCACAAATCAAGGAATCATTTGTATTAGTTTATAAGCATTTGTATTATTATGAGTGTTGTCTGAAGAGACAGAAAGTCTGAAGAACACGGCAAAAGGAAAATTTTGGTATCTACCAAGCAGAATTTAAATCCTTCCTCACCTTAATAATCAGAATTATTAGAAGCTGATTTGAAACCAATATACAGTACAAATCTACTGTATAATACTGTCTAATACTATACAACACACACATTTAAGTGAATGTTGCATAAATCTGCATTCTGGTTGCATAAATTACACAATCAGGCATTGCTGCTGCTGCAAATCATGCAGCAGCAATGTTACAGGCCTTTCAGACACTGAAACCTTCCATTCAGTGTATAAAGCTCATTCTAATGCAAGACCTAGTGCTGGATGGAGTTCTGTTGTAACAGGTCTGTGAGCTGTGGTTTGGGTCAGGGAATGGTGTCATTAAATACTGCTTGCTGACAGAGCCACTGTCTCTAACAGACTGGGCACAGAATTATACACAATGTATACGTTATGTTCACAAAATCACCCTCGTTGAGGCCTCCTAGGGCCATGATAGGAATGTGGGTGCAGTCTTTGGCACCAATGAAAACCTGGGGGATACATAGGAATGTTTAGTTTATTGGCATGGTGATGATTGCATGATCTTTAATGACATTTAGAATGTTCATTTGTGAAACACTTCAGTGTTACAGGCTGGGGTCTCAAAGGACCACAAATACCATAAACCCCACAAGAAATGCTTTGGAAAAAAATATACTTTATGAACAACAATCTGCATGTCCATTAGTGTAGAAGAAACACACTGTATGTGCTGTGAAAGCATGACTCCATTGAGTTGAACTTTTAATATGAAGGTCCAAATTAATCAATGATTTTTCCTTTGTGAGAAAAACAACATCTTTCTAAAAGCAAACCATCCGCATTACGTTACATTCTGAAAGCTCTTCAAATGAATTGTGCACCACAATGTTAAGTTGCTCTTGTTAAATGAAACATGCCTGTGACAGCTGTGATCTAACTGGAGCAGGTTTAAGATTACAGACCTGTTGCTGTGACAGCTAACTGAGTAATCCACACATGAAGAACAGACCGCAGATGTGTGATAGATGAACACAAGTCACACTTGACCATCATCACATATCATATCACTAGTGTGCAGGATGTCTGTAAGGCTGAAAAGGATGAATGATTACATGGCTTCCTATAAAGATGCATCTTTAAGATAAAAATGCTCAACATGCCCCTAGCACGTGTGCGAGTACTGTTTTTATTTGACACTGCTTTATTGCTTGTAAATTTATGTAAATTCTTTGGCAAGATAAATACTGAATATTTGTGTTTTGAATTGTTTTAAGGGAAACGGTATTGAATTCTAAAAATGCTTTGATCAACAATGACAAACCAAGTATTTTGTTCTTCTAAAATTGATCTATTATTCTATAAATTTGGGTATAAGAGGAAAGTTAATAGTTTCACAGAATGTTTGTTTGCTAAAGTCACTTAATGGCAAAGTAAATATTATCCAATTTTCCAAACAGTGTTGTTGGAATTACAAACCTGTAAGACTGAAAACCAATGCTGCTGTTTTATCCAGCAATGCAACAGAAAGCAGCTGATGTTACGTTTATAAAAGGCATGAACTATAGGCAACAGAGCTGACCAACAGAAATTCCCATGTTTGGCTTAAACTAAACTAAAAGGCCTTTACAGAGACCAGCACAAGCAAACACAAGGGAAATTAATAGGAGAGGAACTAAAGAGGTTAATAAGGAAGAAAACTGGAGGTAGTGAACTAATGATTGGATGAGGAACAATGGGCATGGGCCAAGACCCATGAGAGGAGAGGACATGAAATCTGTAATTGCAGAGAAAGAGCCAAACCTGTAACAATAAATTTAAAGTCAGGGAAAAATGTTTCAGAAGTTGCGAACTTGTCGATTGTTTCTTTCTCCCACAAACAAGCACAGCAGTTTCACCTACTCAAATTCAGATCATTATCATGATGTGAAAAAAAATCTCCTTGTCTTTAGTTCATTCTGTCTCTAGTAGCAGAATACAATGTCCATTTGTAGCTGTAGCTTTGTAGACTTGGCTTGTCGGCTCGTGAGACAAAACGTGTAATGTTCTCGTCCCTTTGTAAGTTGCTTTGGATAAAAGCGTCTGCTAAATGACTAAATGTAAACTTGTCCAATGGGAGTCACAAATACATTTTTTTAATGTCATTGTTGGTCTCAAAAGTGGCCTTATTTTAAAGTTATCATCCCTAAACCCAATTACCTTCTCACTGTAAAATGGCAATAATGGGAGTAAAAGTATTAACTATAAAAGTAGCTTCTGTAAACTGAGACGTCAAGGCTGCTGATTACTGGCTTTTTTGTTTTTGTTTTAGTGTAGCATTGAAACATTACAATTATTATTTGAAAGATATAATAAATTGTAAATAACAGTTAGAGTGATATAAGAAAACTAAACAATTTGTCTATGCACATTTTTGACCCCAAAACATAATGCCAGTCTTTCTGTAGTACCAGTATTACAAAGCCTGACTTGCCTCCTGTCCACCATTCTAATTACATTGAAAACCTACCTTTCAAACTCCTTTCAAACAGGCCATATGTCTGATGCACAACACACTGTATGTATTAACTACTGACATGACAGTTATCAGCTTTAAAGCTAAAGCGATTCCTGAATAACAACTCAACAATTTTATGAAGCATGTCAAAATATACCTTAGCTTATATTCTGCAAAGCTCTGCAGCTTTTTAGTGCAGAAATTCTAATACAAGATCATTTGAAAATCTAAAGAATATGGCTTTAAAAAGACACAGGAGTATCACAGGGAAATGCAAAATAATAAACCAAATGAACAGAATGAAAAATGAATAAATGAATGACACAGAGCAAATCCGCAAATAAACATTTAATTTGTTTTATACAATATTAGTAGATTCCCATGTTCAATTGTCTGATGCATTTTCTATGCAGCTTGTTCTCTACAGGTTACACCTGACCAGATATCAGTTTATGTCCATCATCAAATATAAATCTGTTTACAGTTAGTGCTGCACTTACCAACAACTGCTATTAAATGGTATCAGGAAAGCTTCTTGTACACATTGGTGGTTTCAAGAAATAACCTTACAGTCAACTTGTCCTGGCGGAGGGATGAGAGGGAAAATATATCTATATAGTTTTCTCAACAAATTATTTAGTATTTTACATGCATGGAGAAGGCTTCTCAAAGATGGACTGCAGTGGACCTGAAGTGCACTCAAGAAGCTGTCACATCCAGCACTAAAACAGAGTCTGAGAGAACTGTTCACAGATTCCCTGACACAGACAGCTGTATCATCACTGAGAATGTTTTTTATTTGAACTCACATCACTTAGTAAGATTTTGCATTTGTCATCATTTTAAGACGTGAACATTAGGGTTAGTAGCTGACATTAGAATCTGATGGTGGCCTCTCTCACTTTATTCCCTGTAACATCTGTGTCTGAAATAGACTGATCTAATCTATGACTGATAAAGACACTAGATTCATAATTTAACAGCCTTTAAGATGCTCCACTAAACATTTAACTCGTTATCATACACTAACCGTAATCAATTCAGACTCATTCATTTATTTCTTGGTCTGAGTTTATATAAAGAGCATCTGATTCAGCTAAAGGAAAATCAGTCGTCATTTGACTGGACAGAAATGCTAATGGTTTTCAGCTAAACAATCATTACAGTTTAATAAAAACCTATAAAACCTATAAAAAAGTTATGGCTTATTGCCAAGTAATCCAGGCACACATCCCTGACACAGCCAAGTTGATAAGACTGACTCTAAATGTGCTTTATAAATGATGATTAAGCAAAAACTGAGGTATTCTGACAGCTGTTGGGAAATAGAGCCACAAGAAGCATGAAAACAGCAGCTTTAGAACAATTCAAAACAAAGGCATCCATATTCTGAATGCTCCTGGTAATCCTCAAAGATCTGTTTTAAATGTCTGGGTTTGTTTAATGCTAACAAATGACAATGTGGAGCTTGTGCAGTGCCAGCAGGAAGATGTCTGAACTGAAAAGTATTGAACAATTTAGGATATCTGCATAGATGATTCAGAGCAGCAAGGTTTACGGGAACATCTGTGTCCACCACTGAAAAACACAAACACTTCTTAAAAAACCAAAACAAACATATGCCTCTGCCAGCTAAAACACAGTGGGGTCAAACCAATCCTATCCGGCCAGTTAAAAGCTTTGCATTTCATACCGTTCATTGACATGCCTTCAGAAAATAGGCAGCAACAGTCCTGGGGCCCTTTTTTGCTCATCTGTATTACAAATCAAGTGTCTTCATTGTGATCTGTCATTATATGCACCTCATAGAGGTCAAACTCAATGATCCCCGTTGCTAATGACGGCCACCTCAGAACCAGCTGTGGTAGTTGGGATGCGAGGAATCTTCTTCAGTGGGCTGGGAATATGCTGAAGAAATGATTAAACAAACATCAGTGCACAGCAGTAATTATTTACTACTGTAGGACTGTTTACTTTGACATTACGGTTAATATTTCATATAAGACGTACCTCAGTTATGCAAGAGTTGACCATGCCTGCCTCCAGAGGTCCATCATCGTTCATCGAGCGTCTGGCGTACTGTCTGCGGTGCTTCTCATCCACCCGCGTGAGGTACCATGTTCCTGGAAACAGGTCGTCTACAGAGCCCTGAGGAATGTAGTTCGCTGTGACAATACCAGAAATATCACACTGTGAAACAATATATCCAGCAACAATTGATTCTAATCAGTGACAGAACAACACAATGAAAATGTGTGAATACCTAAATGATGGGTTTCTTCTCTAAGCTTCATGTTGTCAGCAAACAGAGCCGGTGAAAACTTCTTTCTGGAGTCCAGCCTGGCCTGAAGATCACACAGGCTGGAGAGCAGCTTATCCAACGCAGAATCTTAGGAATAAATGTGTACATTAGCACAACTGTCTGTCAGTCAACCTTCAGTAATAGTTACAGTGACTCAGGCTGGGGCTGCTCAGTATCATGGTATACCTGTTCAACTGTTGGTACCACAACTCAATGTATCTAGGCACAGATACATGGGCTGTCTCTGAAAATGCCCCTCACACCCTTATATAGTGCACTACTTGGGGCAACGGCCATATGTAGTGATGTCCAAACCATAGTGGTCATTATCACTCACTCAATCCCATGATGCACCAGAATAATGAGTGCACAACTGATGTCCACTTAACAGACCACTGTTACTCATCTACTGTGAGGGTGACACTAATGAATTACTGGGTCTCTGCAGAAGATGACACCTGCAGCCTTTCCAGTGCACTCAGTGTCCAGATTCACTCATTCGTTTTCATTCACTTCTTCAAGTAGACTATATTAGTGAAGTAACGTAGGGAATTGTGAATGAGGGTTTAGGGGACAATTTCAGACAGTCTAAATAATCTGCTTTCGCAGGACATCATGAGCAGATTTGGGGCATGCCCTCCACCCCTAGTTCTGATAGTTTAAGAGTGTTATTTAAGTAGTTCTGCATGTGTGTGTGTTCAGACCAGGTGTAGCGTCCTGCGTGACTCTGATGGAGTAAAGCGTGGCAGCAAAGCCGGAGCCATAAGAAAACACACCGATCCTCTGGCCTGCCAGCTGCTGTGCTGTGTTTCTGTACAGTGAATACCAACAGAATAAAACATCATCATGCTGCGGATAATCATGCTAATGTATACTGCTGGAAATAAGACGAGTGACACTGACTGTGCGAGGACTGATGCCAGGCAGCCGTACACCGATGGTGTGTACATGTTTCCATTCTGGTTGGAGATGAGGAGAGATGCCTTAGTCTTCTGCTCAAACATTTCTGCACTAGCCTTTATAAAGGCTTTCTCCACATCTCTGTCAAAATAAGTGTCCTCAACCTTCACATCTCTGCAAAAACAAAAACAGCAAAAACAAAAACTCAAATGGCAAAGCTCTCAATGTCACATTTATTGCTCTTAAAAGTCACTAATCAACTGGTTGAAAATGTTATGAGACTTGTTTTTATCAGAAGGGTTTTATATAAAAAAGCACTACATAAAGAAAATTGAATTGAATGTAAGCTATAAGGTATGAAAGGCTGTGCTGTATTGAGAATAATACATGGCTGAAGGGTGCTGTCAGAGGGTCACTGAACACACCCACAAACATAGACCACGTCGGCAGACGTCAACAAGCTCTCACTGAAAATGAATGAGATCGATGCTTTAAAGTTCACAGCTGCTGCATCATTCAGGGTTAAGCAGGATATCTACCAGAGCTTTAAGGAAACAGCTTAATTTAACTCTGCAAGTCATCAGTTAAAGGTGTCCACTGACAGAACAGTGGGAGAGAAGAATAGGAACCTGAAAGCCTCCAGTCCAGAGAAGGGGCCACTCTCTGTGTCTGCATTGGGGTGAGACAGGAAATCATTCAGCATCAGACGAGCCAAAGACTTCTGGACCAGTTTGCAGTAAGGAGAATGAAACACCATGAAGCCAAAGTCGTCCAGACAGAAGCGCTTTTCAAGACCCTCTGAAACAAACATTAGAGAAGGCACACTTAAAAAGGTCAGTATATTAACCTAACATTAACATAACGCTCTGCAGTTTGTAATAACAGCTTATGTTCTTTTTCAACAATTAAACAGAAAAATTAGGTGCTTGAAGGAACAGTTTACTCAAAACAAAAATCTATCATTTTTTTACCCTCCTTCTAAGCATTTATGTTTTGTGCCATGCTCTTTACATGCAACATAGAAATATATAAAATATAATATATATATATATATATATATATATATATATATAAATATATATATACTTTAAACAGAAATGGAAATCAACAACAATCATAGTGATTTATATAGTTCAAGAGCATATGGGTATATTTGGTAACCTCTTTGCCAGTGGGCGTGGATCTTATTCCTGTAGACAGAGTAGCACCGATCTAACGCACTGAGGTAACACTGGATGGAGAGCTTGCCATCCACCACTGGATACTCTGACACCATATCTGGCTTATAGAAGTCATACGCATGCTGCATGTGTGTCCCACGAAGTCCTATTGAAATATATTAACATTCTCAAATTCTCAAAAAACTACAGCATCTATAAAGAGCAAAAGTAACTGTAGATCTTTTTGACAGACTAAAGATTCAAATACAAACAAGACAGTAAACATAATGGGCCATAAATGTGTTGAGTTTAACCCCAGCATTTCTCTCTCTGTAAGTGTGACAACGGTCATGAATGCTAGCAATGTTACCGTAGGCCACAAACCTCTTTCAAAGGCCAGAGGGGCATTGGGTCCAACTAACATGGCCACAGCTCCGGCGCCCCCCGTAGGCCTGGCGCTGCCCGTGGCATACACAGCAATATCACCGGCAACCACCAAAGCATAACGACCTGTGGCATGAAAATTATTCAGTAAGCAAACAAATCAAGTTTCAAGTTTCTAAATGACCTGGGAGAGAGAAACATACCATCCCAGGAGCTGGACTCCACCCAGTTAATAGCATTGAAGAGGGCGGCTGTTCCCCCATAGCATGCGTTAGTTGTGTCAACGCCCTCCACGTCTGTGTTGCCTGATTCCTCGAACAGCTGCATCAAGACAGTCTTTACAGACTTGGACTTGTCAATAATGGTCTCCGTGCCAACCTCCAGTCTGCCCACACTCTCATATGACAGACCGTTTCTCTCCATCAACAGCTGGACGACCGTCAGGCACAGAGAGTTAATGTCCTCACGGTCAGTGCAGAAGCCCATCCTCGCCTGGCCCAGCCCAACGGTATATTTACCAGTCCCAACTCCATCAAACTCCTCCAGCTCTGATTGGTCCACATACTGAGAAGGCACGTACACCTCCATGGCGAGGATTCCCACATCTTTAGGCCATGCTGCCTCACAACTTGCAGGGACTGATCCGGGCATTCTTAATGAACTGAGATAAACATGTATAATGCTTTAAAATCTGCTATAGTGAATTAGAGGTTAAATTATGTCTGTTACATTACAATCCTGTAATGATTACAGATCACAGATCTGATGTTTACATGTGTCCAGTCGGAATAACTTTCGTTTGTGAAAGAGCAAACGAAAACTGTTGGTTTACCTCACTGTACACAACAATTTTAACAAGCTATATAAAACATCAATGCATTAAAAGAATGCATGGTTTTTACAGTACAGTTCATTTTTGTTTTGCTTCAGTTTTCAGTTTAGTGTGAGTTTAGTGTGATTTTAGTCACTTATGATTTTTCTGTTTCAGTTAAGTTAATGACTTGGCTGGGGAGAACTTTTTATATTGTTTTTTTTTTTAAGTAAACTTTTCCCTGTTAATCTGAGATCAAAGAATTAAAACAGAAACTGAAGAGAGATCATTTCTATTTCATTTCGGTTAGTTTTGGGTTCTTTTTAGAAGTTTTAGTTTAAAACCCTGATATGATGTTATGCTTCAGTAGTAGAGTTTCTCTCCAAAATACGACCTGTTGGAATAAATTGTTACCAACTGCTACAGTCTTTCATTTGTAAAACAAAACTCACACATAATCTTGTTTCCACAGGATTGCAGACCTCTCGTTAGCATTACTACCGCTCCCTTACATCACATCATGACCTAAAGTAATTGGTTTAACTAGTTTACATGATGGAATTTTTCACTTGATCGGTTTAAGAAAAGCTTTATCCCAGCCCTCACAAACTGATTACAATTTCAATCAGTATGGGCCTGTCTTTTTATTCCAACTGAGGTGTTTACATGCAGCATTTTCATTCAGACTGGACAATTAAACTAATTACAATCAGAAATAAATGCTCCATGTCTGCTGACTGCGATTCCTTTTGCATTTAGATGTTTACAGATTGTGTATCTTTTCATCTCCCCTTATTTATTTGTCTTGTCACAATAACGCCTGCCTAACTTGTGCACATGGCAAATATACAAGCCATAACTAACAATGTATCAAAATACCACAAATGTGCATATCACAATGGTTTGCAATAACTAAATTTAAATACTTTGAGTTTTAGGTTGATGCAGACAGCAGAGAGATACTATCAGAAGCTTTATTTTCCAAAATGAATGTGAAACATGTTGGATATACAAACTGCCGTTTTAAAATATATTTTGTGTAAATGAAGCACCTTTAAAATGAATGTATCCAAATTCTATAAAGGATCAGTCCCACAGCCGTTAAGAAGTGAAAATGACATGGCAAAGCGTGTAACTCTTCTAATGAGCTTAAACCTTTAACTGGTTAAAGGACATTACCTTTAACCTACATAGATATGGCCGAACTGGACAAGTAAACAAAAGTGAACACTTTAATAAATAAATAAAAGTAAAAGCTCTGTTGATCCTGTATCTGTTGCTTAAAAAGGCAAATAAATTGCAGTAGTGACATAAAGGACAAAAGTCTTTTAATGTAATAGATAACGTGCAGCTAACTGGTGATTTCCACACAGAGGGACTGCTTTTGGTAAGTAAACAGATGAGCATCTTTTCACACCTGCAGGTTATGAACTGCATTTGTTATATAGAGTAATGAGTTGACTTCAGCCCATATGAATTAGATCAACACTAGCTATTGTTATTTGTCTTAAATGATATAATAACCTGTCGTAATAGTCTATTGTTCTCTGTCACTTCTGTTGAAAGGACACATGACAACATCTGCACTGATTATAATCATAATAATCATAAACGATGATGATGATGATGATGATGCATATAACACGATTTGATTAGGAATAAACAGTGTCATGAAAACGGCTCGGCGCTTGGCAGTATGTTTCGCCGTTATGATGATGTTTCGGTAACTAGTTCACACAGAATAACAGTGAGATGAAACGTGAGGGGAGTTAACGGCTGACCTCATCTACACGTGTCCGCATCCGCACAGTGAGATTGTAGAAAGGTTTTCCGCTTACCTCACACTCATATAGAAGTTACTTTACTGAGAGACAGAGATCAGCGCTGTCCTGAGCTTTCATAAGGTCAGATGCTTGTCTAGTCGAGCACTATAAGTGAACGGACCGCCTTCCGCTCCCTGCGTCTCACTCACAGACGTCACTGCGTCTCACTCACAGACGTCACTGCGTCTCACTCACAGACGTCACTGCGTCACGACGTACACTGAAGTACGCAGTACGCACTATTCCTAATCCTGTTACATGGGGACGCGGTAATGCTCATCTTGCAGACTGCAGGTAGGCAAAGCAAAGCAAACGTTTATTTCTAAAGCACATTTATAAACAGCCAATGCTGAGCAAAGTGCTGTACATTTATATTTATTTATTACTTTAAGGTTTAATTAACTGTACTTTAAAGGATGATTTGGAGAAACTAATCGCAACTATACATTACTTATTTAGAGTAATGTAGAGAGATTTTATTACTTATCATTTATATATACCAGACAAAAACTAACACACAACATTAAATGGAAACACATTTTAGTATTTAACTAAAATTGAAAGTGGGCGTATATGTTGTTTGAAGTTGACCAACTAAATTTCTTGTACAAAAACAAATTTTAGACGCACAAGTGGGTCTATTAAACAGTTTTAGTCGTACAAATGTATTAAGTATTTAATATGATTAAATCTATCTAATCGTATGCTTTTGTATTAGATTTTGTTGAGAATACCGGTAGATGTGATTTTTATTAATATTGCACTATGATTATATATGATTACATATATTTGCGACATTGAAAATACTTACACTACATTTATTCTTGTTAAATGTTGCCAGAAAGTCTTGTTTTATTAAAAAGAACGTATTGTAAACTTCTTTTACAACGTAAATTAAGCTCGAGGTCAGTTGAGCATTAACTATTTTATTATCTATAATATATTTTAATATTATCTGTAATGTTATTGTTGTTACAGACTCAAGTTCACTCACCTATACAACAGTTCCTCACGCAGTAAGAGCGGCTGAGCAGTAGATGAGGGCGCTGATCAGCGCTGGAGATGTGCAGTATTTATACCCTGCAGAGGGCGCACACCTGAGTAAAGCGCGCGGCTGTTTCTTGTGCGCTGTTCATGCGGCCAATCAGCGCGCAGAAACGGTACTGAAGGTTCTCATTTTCCCGCCCCGTGAAAGATCAACCAATCAGCGGCCCGGAGAGGAGGGTCGCTGGACGAGGCGCTCATGGTGGTTCAATGGTGTGAGTGAATGACGGTATATGGTCAGAGAGCAGCAGCCAATCAGAGCACACGTCTGATTCGCTCGCAGTTTTTGAGCAAATCGGCAGTGACGCGTCATGCCGTTTCCATGACTACAAGAGCGCGAACAAGAGTACATACAGGAGATGAAGATCACTGCTGAAACATAACTCACGTTTAAAGATGCTCAGACACAAACCTGTAACATGAAAACAGTACATACAGGAGATGAAGATCACTGCTGAAACATAACTCACGTTTAAAGATGCTCACACACAAACCCGTAACATGAAAACAGTACATACAGGAGATGAAGATCACTGCTGAAACATAACTCACGTTTAAAGATGCTCAGACACAAACCTGTAACATGAAAACAGTACATACAGGAGATGAAGATCACTGCTGAAACATAACTCACGTTTAAAGATGCTCAGACACAAACCTGTAACATGAAAACAGTACATACAGGAGATGAAGATCACTGCTGAAACATAACTCACGTTTAAAGATGCTCAGACACAAACCTGTAACATGAAAACAGTACATACAGGAGATGAAGATCACTGCTGAAACATAACTCACGTTTAAAGATGCTCAGACACAAACCCGTAACATGAAAACAGTACATACAGGAGATGAAGATCACTGCTGAAACATAACTCACGTTTAAAGATGCTCAGACACAAACCTGTAACATGAAAACAGTACATACAGGAGATGAAGATCACTGCTGAAACATAACTCACGTTTAAAGATGCTCACACACAAACCCGTAACATGAAAACAGTACATACAGGAGATGAAGATCACTGCTGAAACATAACTCACGTTTAAAGATGCTCAGACACAAACCTGTAACATGAAAACAGTACATACAGGAGATGAAGATCACTGCTGAAACATAACTCACGTTTAAAGATGCTCACACACAAACCCGTAACATGAAAACAGTACATACAGGAGATGAAGATCACTGCTGAAACATAACTCACGTTTAAAGATGCTCAGACACAAACCCGTAACATGAAAACAGTACATACAGGAGATGAAGATCACTGCTGAAACATAACTCACGTTTAAAGATGCTCACACACAAACCCGTAACATGAAAACAGTACATACAGGAGATGAAGATCACTGCTGAAACATAACTCACGTTTAAAGATGCTCACACACAAACCTGTAACATGAAAACAGTACATACAGGAGATGAAGATCACTGCTGAAACATAACTCACGTTTAAAGATGCTCAGACACAAACCTGTAACATGAAAACAGTACATACAGGAGATGAAGATCACTGCTGAAACATAACTCACGTTTAAAGATGCTCAGACACAAACCCGTAACATGAAAACAGTACATACAGGAGATGAAGATCACTGCTGAAACATAACTCACGTTTAAAGATGCTCACACACAAACCCGTAACATGAAAACAGTACATACAGGAGATGAAGATCACTGCTGAAACATAACTCACGTTTAAAGATGCTCACACACAAACCCGTAACATGAAAACAGTACATACAGGAGATGAAGATCACTGCTGAAACATAACTCACGTTTAAAGATGCTCAGACACAAACCTGTAACATGAAAACAGTACATACAGGAGATGAAGATCACTGCTGAAACATAACTCACGTTTAAAGATGCTCACACACAAACCTGTAACATGAAAACAGTACATACAGGAGATGAAGATCACTGCTGAAACATAACTCACGTTTAAAGATGCTCAGACACAAACCTGTAACATGAAAACAGTACATACAGGAGATGAAGATCACTGCTGAAACATAACTCACGTTTAAAGATGCTCAGACACAAACCTGTAACATGAAAACAGTACATACAGGAGATGAAGATCACTGCTGAAACATAACTCACGTTTAAAGATGCTCAGACACAAACCTGTAACATGAAAACAGTACATACAGGAGATGAAGATCACTGCTGAAACATAACTCACGTTTAAAGATGCTCAGACACAAACCTGTAACATGAAAACAGTACATACAGGAGATGAAGATCACTGCTGAAACATAACTCACGTTTAAAGATGCTCACACACAAACCTGTAACATGAAAACAGTACATACAGGAGATGAAGATCACTGCTGAAACATAACTCACGTTTAAAGATGCTCACACACACAAACCTGTAACATGAAAACAGTACATACAGGAGATGAAGATCACTGCTGAAACATAACTCACGTTTAAAGATGCTCAGACACAAACCTGTAACATGAAAACAGTACATACAGGAGATGAAGATCACTGCTGAAACATAACTCACGTTTAAAGATGCTCAGACACAAACCTGTAACATGAAAACAGTACATACAGGAGATGAAGATCACTGCTGAAACATAACTCACGTTTAAAGATGCTCACACACAAACCCGTAACATGAAAACAGTACATACAGGAGATGAAGATCACTGCTGAAACATAACTCACGTTTAAAGATGCTCAGACACAAACCTGTAACATGAAAACAGTACATACAGGAGATGAAGATCACTGCTGAAACATAACTCACGTTTAAAGATGCTCACACACAAACCTGTAACATGAAAACAGTACATACAGGAGATGAAGATCACTGCTGAAACATAACTCACGTTTAAAGATGCTCAGACACAAACCTGTAACATGAAAACAGTACATACAGGAGATGAAGATCACTGCTGAAACATAACTCACGTTTAAAGATGCTCAGACACAAACCCGTAACATGAAAACAGTACATACAGGAGATGAAGATCACTGCTGAAACATAACTCACGTTTAAAGATGCTCAGACACAAACCCGTAACATGAAAACAGTACATACAGGAGATGAAGATCACTGCTGAAACATAACTCACGTTTAAAGATGCTCAGACACAAACCTGTAACATGAAAACAGTACATACAGGAGATGAAGATCACTGCTGAAACATAACTCACGTTTAAAGATGCTCAGACACAAACCTGTAACATGAAAACAGTACATACAGGAGATGAAGATCACTGCTGAAACATAACTCACGTTTAAAGATGCTCAGACACAAACCTGTAACATGAAAACAGTACATACAGGAGATGAAGATCACTGCTGAAACATAACTCACGTTTAAAGATGCTCAGACACAAACCCGTAACATGAAAACAGTACATACAGGAGATGAAGATCACTGCTGAAACATAACTCACGTTTAAAGATGCTCAGACACAAACCTGTAACATGAAAACAGTACATACAGGAGATGAAGATCACTGCTGAAACATAACTCACGTTTAAAGATGCTCAGACACAAACCTGTAACATGAAAACAGTACATACAGGAGATGAAGATCACTGCTGAAACATAACTCACGTTTAAAGATGCTCAGACACAAACCTGTAACATGAAAACAGTACATACAGACACAAACCTGTAACATGAAAACAGTACATACAGGAGATGAAGATCACTGCTGAAACATAACTCACGTTTAAAGATGCTCACACACAAACCTGTAACATGAAAACAGTACATACAGGAGATGAAGATCACTGCTGAAACATAACTCACGTTTAAAGATGCTCAGACACAAACCTGTAACATGAAAACAGTACATACAGGAGATGAAGATCACTGCTGAAACATAACTCACGTTTAAAGATGCTCAGACACAAACCTAAAGAAAACAGTACATACAGGAGATGAAGATCACTGCTGAAACATAACTCACGTTTAAAGATGCTCAGACACAAACCCGTAACATGAAAACAGTACATACAGGAGATGAAGATCACTGCTGAAACATAACTCACGTTTAAAGATGCTCAGACACAAACCTGTAACATGAAAACAGTACATACAGGAGATGAAGATCACTGCTGAAACATAACTCACGTTTAAAGATGCTCAGACACAAACCTGTAACATGAAAACAGTACATACAGGAGATGAAGATCACTGCTGAAACATAACTCACGTTTAAAGATGCTCAGACACAAACCTGTAACATGAAAACAGTACATACAGGAGATGAAGATCACTGCTGAAACATAACTCACGTTTAAAGATGCTCACACACAAACCCGTAACATGAAAACAGTACATACAGGAGATGAAGATCACTGCTGAAACATAACTCACATTTAAAGATGCTCACACACAAACCCGTAACATGAAAACAGTACATACAGGAGATGAAGATCACTGCTGAAACATAACTCACGTTTAAAGATGCTCACACACAAACCCGTAACATGAAAACAGTACATACAGGAGATGAAGATCACTGCTGAAACATAACTCACGTTTAAAGATGCTCACACACAAACCTGTAACATGAAAACAGTACATACAGGAGATGAAGATCACTGCTGAAACATAACTCACGTTTAAAGATGCTCAGACACAAACCTGTAACATGAAAACAGTACATACAGGAGATGAAGATCACTGCTGAAACATAACTCACGTTTAAAGATGCTCACACACAAACCTGTAACATGAAAACAGTACATACAGGAGATGAAGATCACTGCTGAAACATAACTCACGTTTAAAGATGCTCAGACACAAACCTGTAACATGAAAACAGTACATACAGGAGATGAAGATCACTGCTGAAACATAACTCACGTTTAAAGATGCTCAGACACAAACCTGTAACATGAAAACAGTACATACAGGAGATGAAGATCACTGCTGAAACATAACTCACGTTTAAAGATGCTCAGACACAAACCTGTAACATGAAAACAGTACATACAGGAGATGAAGATCACTGCTGAAACATAACTCACGTTTAAAGATGCTCACACACAAACCTGTAACATGAAAACAGTACATACAGTAAACTATGAGCAGGGTTATAGTGGTCCAAAAAAGCTGCTCCAATTTTGACATATTTAAAAATAACCGCAAAAGTATTTGTATAATAAACAGGCCTATTTCAAAATAAATATAAAATCTAAATTGACATGTTGAACGTAAATCTAAACATTCTGTTTAAATCTAATGGTTAAATATAAATCCAAAATGTAAAAGTTAAGGGATATGTTACAGACCGCCAGTTGCACACTAGCAGGAACAAAGACCACCAAACTGAAGAAATGTTTTCAGTGTTCAGGAGAGAAGCCTGAAAAGAAATCAACAATATTTTCCACAAGTATCTGTGAGATGAGAGGAGTATAATAAACAAGTTGATTAAGTACCAGCTCTGTTTCTGACTGTTTATTTTACTGTCATCAACACTGAGAAACTGAGCTACAGAATGTGACAGGTCAATAAAAACACTTGTTTGACTGAGTGTCAGTATAACTACTGAACAAAACATTCTCCAGATCTTCCAAAGCATCAAACAATTTATACAAATCTAAAAAGAGTTCCAGATGTCACATTTATCTACTATTTCTAAAACAGAGCCAGTCAGTAAAATGTGTCTGTTATTTAAATAACCAGATTATGTCTTTGTGGAAAGCAAAGACATAATCTTTTTTTAACACCTCCATTATCTTCTGCCACAAAAACACCAGACGCAAAGTCTGCAGCACAGAGGATAGATGTCACAGTGCTGTCATCAGTGCTTTTATGACCCTTTCTGTGGCATCTACTCTTTCGTGTTGGATCATGCTGATGGGATCTTGACACTCATGCTCTCTTCTGTTTTCTGACTGCATGATTTCAATCTCAGTACAATGTGCTCTTCTTACAGTCTGGCGGTTCTGGTGTTTTGAGCTGGTGTCTGGACTGCACCACTTCACCGTGTGCTATGTTACATAGTGTCAGTTCCTGTTGGCCCACAGGCCCCTGGGTCTATTTTCTCACCCTTGGGGATGAGTTTTTCTCTTCAGAATGGTTTGTCTCCTCTCACCCCACCCTTGACACAAAATGCTTTTGTTCCTGTTTAGTAACTACATTGTTTTTTATCAGATTCTAAATATACCAATTTATAATAAAGAACTGAATTGCTCATGACGTCATAACATGAGCAATCCAGTTCATTACAGCCACAGCATGGCCATATTGGAAGTGCTACACTATTTATTGAATTAATAGAAAATGATCTGATTTTAATGCAAAAACATTAAGTCACTGTTTTTATATCTGATGTCTCCCTACACATTTTTTAATTTATAAAGCATTGTTGAGGTTTAAAATAAAAAATGTAAATAAAACACATACTAACAAAAACATAAATATTTAATTTGTTTAACCATGACCAATGTACCAATAAAAGAAAAAAATCAGCTGTATTTGAACCAACATCATTCTTAACCTCTAAGAGATTAATTCAAAGAATATAATGTAATCAAATACATCAAACAGTAAAATAAACATGTTCCATACAGCGAATCACAGTTTATAATAACTTTCCGTTTGCCTTCTGGCACAAAGCCTTTGTGTGGACGGGATGTAACAGTGTTTGCACTCATTGGCTAGTGAGACTCCCTCACCTGGACAAGAGATTTTAGTGAAGCTGATTTTACAGAGGGGGTTCCCCAGGGGTTCGCCCCTCTGAAGACTTCTGAGAGAGAATAACAGTCCTCAGACCAGTTTTCGCTCAGACCAGAGCGCTGCTTCGACACCATTTGACTGCTTCCTGCCCTATTAGGGGAGCTTCAGAAGCAACACCATCCTTTTGCTGCTGCCTGTGTGAGGAGCTGGCAGCTGATATTTGGGGCTGCTGCCTGAGCGGCAGGACAAACATCTTAGATTGGCATTTTACACAAGACGAGATTGGGGCATCAAGGAGGAAAATCTAATCCTTTTCCTTGATGCCCGAGAGGTTTAGCTTTAGCCCAACCTCCCCACCCTCATCTAACTCTCTAAAGGAGGTCGGCCTGGAATGCTTGTAAAATACCCATAGTATGCAGGCATGCACCAGTCTGACCCACTGCCATATAAGCTTGACCCACCAAGAAAAATGTCATATGACCAGCTTGATAGGGAGCTTTGGGTTTAAGGGATGATGCAGCATCGGGTGAGAGTTACACAGGTAACGTTCTCTTTTGAGCACACAATGGAGGAATAATTATGCACCGTGGGAATTGAAATACAAGACGAAAATGGCAAACCGGAAGAACCGGAAGAACTTAATGTAACTCTGATTGTGTTCAGCTAAAGAAAGAAAGGCAAACTTCTGGGAGGGCAAGAGTAAATGATGAGAGAATTTGCATTCTGGGGGGAGATTCCTTTAAACATTCTCCATTGAATATTTGTGTGAAAATTTGTTCATCATTTTGTGATTGGATGTTCTTCAGTTACTGTGAGTATTTGTGAGTGTCTCTCTGCTTTCTGCAAACTGTGTTCTGTCTGAGATGTTGAAGTTCTCATCTTTTGAGCCTCTAGTTTCATGAACTTAGCCTTATAGCTCTTATAGCTTTAAGCAGCAATCATGAGTCCAACACAACATCATAAACACAAAACACAATCCAAACACTCAAAAGGACACCTGGGGCCTCATTTATAAAATGTTGCATAGAAAACTGTACTATGTTTGATCAAAGATCATTTCTCAAATGTGCATGTGTGATTTAGAGAAAACAAACATACACACATTTCCAGATGTAAAATCTATAAATGACATGATGTTGTGCACAGCTGAATGGTTTCAGATCTCCGCCTCAAATTAATGTCATTAAAACATTAAAGAGCATCAGCCAATGTCCAAATCCTTTCATGAGAATGATGAATGGCAAATGATTATTATTGCTGCTTAGATTTCCAAATACCTGCAGGACTCTGCAACATGCAAAAGTGTGCTTGACTGCTTAAAGCCCTAATGTCCTGTGTCAAACAAAGAGAAGTCATTTTTAGAAGTCTTCACTGGTGCAGATTGATGTGTATGCACACTCTAACATTGTTATGGTGGAGGCTCCCGTACTGCCTCCTTTGAACCACCAGAGGGAGCCTTCCCCTGAATACTAGTGTATTCGGACTACACCTCCCATAGGGCCACATTCCTGGGGCTGATCACTTCTGCACCTGTTTCCTGTTGGACTTTTTAAACCCCATGTTAACATGTGCTCTTTGTGAAGTCTTGTTTTGCCCTGGCTAACACAACCGTGTGGTTTCCGCTGGTGTTTGGATTACCTATTACTACCTTGGATTGTTTATACCATGTTTGATTTTCTGCTGCCGGCCTCGACCCTTGCCTGATTAACGGTACTGATTTGCCAAGCCCTGGATATACCTGTTTGCCATTGTTTGACCCTTATGCATATGGATCCAACCTCAGTCACATCACATCTGTGTCCTTTATAAATATCCCCAGAACAGACACTTCAGGCCCATCAGTTTGAAGGTCACTAATAAATTGAAGCTTAATGTAACATACAATACTGAGATACAACCTCATTTGCTGTGTGGCATCTTCATCAAGTGTTTTGGCTGAAGATAAAAACTCATTAAACCCCCAAAAAATGATTCTTGATTTTCAGCAACGTTACAAAGTTGACAACAAAGATGTGCAACAGGAAGTAAGGTTGTATCTTCTCAACACTTTGGCATGTTGAAACTAAACTGGATTTACCTGACACCAGATGCTTCTTGTTTCTTTACTTTGTAACTTTTGCCTCTCCTATTGCTATCTCTGTTTGAAACCAAAAAATCTTTTTTTTCCTATTTACAGACTTGAGGAACCAGACAGCTTAGATGATAAATCATTATAATAATCTTACCATTGACAATCAGGGTAGGCATTTTTGTTTTTTGGTTATTTTAGTTTAAATCATGTTTCTGTTTAAATCTAGTGATTTGCACAGCTTTCTGTGAGGGTTATGTTTAGGGGTTTTATATATATATATATATATATAGTTTAAGTGTACAAAGTTTAAGTGTACTCTGAAATTGTTATACTAGCATGCTGTCAGTGCTCTTGTGCTCCACCAGAGGGCACCTCTCCCACCTGTTCTGTTATTTACTATGGACTCCACTTCCCAGTACCCTTTATGTGTCATTATCACAGACATATTTACCTGTGTCTCTATTTATACTTGGTCTGAGCTTTCATTCAGTGTGAAGTGCTTGGTGTAACTGTAATTCTGAATGGACTGTTTGTCGCACTGGTTCCCTGTGTTTATGGATTGTGCTGTTTGTTTTGACAATGGATCTTGTTTTATGCTTGGACTGATTATGTGTTTTTTGACTGTGTCTACTTTACTATATTGTGTTTCATAAAGTCTGTATTTGGATCAGTTGTGTGCTGGAGCAGTATGTTAAAGAAATAAACCAGTGTAGAAGATTTTACAGACAGAGGAAGGGAATTCCAGAGTCTGGAGCCGCAACAGATAATGATAGACACCTTTACATGTTAAATGAGATTGCTGAACCATTAGGAGCAGTTGATCATTTGAGCACAGAGATCTCATGGACAGGCTTTACTAGTTACTTTAATTAGGGCTCAAGCCCTGAAGGGGTAAAGATCCCTATTGTTATTGTTATTCATCTTCCACTCCACAGCCCATAAGAACCATACAGTAAAAAGTTATGAAATTTGGCACACAGATAGAGCACAGTCTGAAATGTTGCCAAAGTTTAACTTTATGCTTGTAATAACGCCAACAGTTCAGAGTTTCACTCGAATAATGCGCAAACTAACGATGTGTGCTGAAGCGGCAAATAGCACAATTCTCTAAAGCTATAGCATGAATAAACAGGTGCGTGATCTGAAGGAGCATGTTTACCACCTATTGTTAAATACATAAACAGACAATAACAGTATAGTTAAATCTTACTTTGTAAGCATCTTTATGTTATTTTATTTGCAGGAAGGTTGGTTTGTTATGTTGGGTGTTATTATATTGCCTTATCACAAACAGATGGGAATTTTGTTCTGTGTTGTTTTTGCTATTGCACGTTTTTCTTTGTTGTGCTTGTATTCATGTTATCTTTATGATTAATTTCAAACTTCACTGCAGCGAGATGCAGAGTCTTTCATCTGAGTTTTAGTTTGGGTGTATATCATGCATTCACTGCATTTACAACAAGCAACATGTACAGATATTCAAATAGTATTCAGTGTTTTGTTTCAATGATATTTTATCTATTGAATAAATTCTATGAAAATATAATACAATTTGTATTCATTATTTACCATTAACATTGGTTCTAATTTCTTGTAATGATTTCTTGTAAAGTAGTAGCTTTTGTGTATGAAAATGAAGTAAAACCTCTCTGTGCTTTATTAGACCTTTTTAAATAAATTAACAAAACATTCCAATTATCAGAACTTCTGCTGAAACAAAAGAGAAAATACTGGATTTTTCCAGTAACACTTGGAATGGAAATCCAGACAATTTATTAAACCTACATTTTACCTGGTTTGTCGTCCATGGTAGACCTGAGTGCAGAGAAGGCTGATTTTAATTTTTGCTGGACAGTTGGTGTTTGTAGATGATCTGTCGTTTGTAAGTGTTCTCCTGGGCTTGGTGTTATGATGGCACCTGTAGTCTGCCTAATGAGAACCAATGAGAACATTGATTGTAAGTGTGCTGATTTAAGAGCAGAATATTGTAAATAACAATTTACTTTAAAAAGGATCTTTTGTCCTTTTGTTGGTCTAGTGTGGTCAATTCTCCACGTCACTGGCATGGACTTCAGCCAGTCTTTAATTTTTTCTTTTGTTTTCAGTGAAATACGAATGATGGCATCAAAGTCTGTACAGCTGCTGGAGTGTTTCACTGCTGAATATTTGCATACGTGATAAGAATGTCCATTATAGTAAATATATATATATATATATATATATATATATATATATATATATATATATATATTACTATAATTATTAATAATTATATTATATTATATAATAATTATATATTACTTCAATTATTTAATTAAAATTAATTTCTCATAGTATGTGAAGGCATTAGCTTCATGAACTATATGAAGTGTTAGGGGTGACTTAACATGAGTTGAGTGTATTCAGCACCGTTATTGACTGGCTTCTTACAATAAAACCTTTCAGTATTATTACGACGGGGCTTTAGATTGGAGCTTCCACTTCTATAGATATGAGGAATAGTTTAAATCATACATTTATGACTCATTTTAATGGGATCAGATAAACATAACGAATTAGACAAAGGAGATGTTGTCTACATTATCTACTTCTTCACTTCAGAATGGGTGCTTGAACGTGACACACATATGCAAAACCAGTCATAAAGATCAAGACATCTACACATTTCACTTATGTTTTGTGCTTGTTCACTGACAACATTTTAAAATCGGTCGTCTAGTTTTGTTTGTTTCTGTAAAGAAATGTTAATAAGAGTAATAAGAGTTAATAAGAGTCTTAGTAAGACAGATTACATATCACTGTTTTATATTAGTACAGACATACATTACTATATTTTACACTTACACTTATTTTACACATACTCAGAGTATGCGTTTCTATGCTGAATCGCACTGGGTTTAATCTATGACAGATTTCAGAAAAGAGAGATCACCTACCACATAAACTTTCTCTTTTCTTTACTGAAAGATCTGCTTCAAAGTCACATATTCATAACACTGCTTCACAAAGCCTTTATAACCGTGTTGATACAATATAGTCACACGCATATAGTCTGATCAATTTTACAGTGTCCGTGAGATCATTTACAGTGATTTACAGTGAGATCATTTACGGTGAGATCATTTACAGTGAGATCATTAACAGTAATTTACAGTGATATCATTTACAGTGAGATAATTTACAGTGAGATCATTTACGGTGAGATCATTTACAGTGATTTACAGTGAGATCATTTACGGTGAGATCATTTACAGTGATTTACAGTGAGATCATTTACAGTGAGATCATTTACAGTGATTTACAGTGAGATCATTTACGGTGAGATCATTTACAGTGATTTACGGTGAGATCATTTACGGTGAGATCATTTACAGTGATTTACAGTGATTTACAGTGAGATCACTTACGGTGAGATCACTTACGGTGAGATCATTTACGGTGAGATCATTTACGGTGAGATCATTTACAGTGAGATCATTTACAGTGATTTACAGTGAGATTATTTACGGTGAGATCATTTACAGTGAGATTATTTACGGTGAGATCATTTACGGTGAGATCATTTATGGTGAGATCATTTACAGTGATTTACGGTGAGATCATTTATGGTGAGATCATTTACAGTGATTTACGGTGAGATCATTTATGGTGAGATCATTTACAGTGAGATCATTTACAGTGATTTACGGTGAGATCATTTACGGTAAGATCATTTACAGTGAGATCATTTACAGTGATTTACAGTGATTTACAGTGATTTACGGTGAGATCATTTACGGTGAGATCATTTACGGTGAGATCATTTACGGTGAGATCATTTACGGTGAGATCATTTACGGTGAGATCATTTACGGTGAGATCATTTACGGTGAGATCATTTATGGTGATTTACGGTGAGATCATTTACGGTGAGATTATTTACAGTGAGATCATTAACAGTAATTTACAGTGAGATCATTTACAGTGATTTACAGTGAGATCATTTACAGTGAGATCATTTACAGTGAGATCATTTACAGTGATTTACAGTGAGATCATTTACGGTGAGATCATTTACGGTGAGATCATTTACGGTGAGATCATTTATGGTGAGATCATTTACAGTGATTTACGGTGAGATCATTTACGGTGAGATCATTTACAGTGATTTACAGTGAGATCACTTACGGTGAGATCATTTACAGTGAGATCATTTACAGTGAGATCATTTACAGTGATTTACAGTGAGATCATTTACGGTGAGATCATTTATGGTGAGATCATTTACAGTGATTTACAGTGAGATCATTTACGGTGAGATCATTTACAGTGAGATTATTTACGGTGAGATCATTTACAGTGATTTACAGTGAGATCATTTACGGTGAGATCATTTACAGTGAGATTATTTACGGTGAGATAATTTATGGTGAGATCATTTACGGTGAGATCATTTACAGTGATTTACGGTGAGATCATTTACGGTGAGATCATTTACAGTGAGATCATTTACAGTGAGATCATTTACGGTGAGATCATTTACAGTGAGATCATTTACAGTGAGTTTTTTTTACGGTGAGATCATTTTACGGTGAGATCATTTACAGTGAGATCATTTACAGTGATTTACGGTGAGATCATTTATGGTGAGATCATTTACAGTGATTTACGGTGAGATCATTTATGGTGAGATCATTTACAGTGATCATTTATGGTGAGATCATTTCTGATTTACGGTGAGATCATTTACGGTGAGATCATTTACGGTGAGATCATTTACGGTGAGATCATTTACAGTGATTTACGGTGAGATCATTTACAGTGATTTACGGTGAGATCATTTACAGTGAGATCATTTACGGTGAGATCATTTACAGTGATTTACGGTGAGATCATTTACAGTGAGATCATTTACAGTGATTTACGGTGAGATCATTTATGGTGAGATCATTTACAGTGATTTACAGTGAGATCACTTACGGTGAGGTCATTTACGGTGAGATCATTTACGGTGAGATAATTTACGGTGAGATCATTTACAGTGATTTACGGTGAGATCATTTACGGTGAGATCATTTACAGTGATTTACGGTGAGATCATTTACAGTGATTTACAGTGAGATCATTTACAGTGAGATCATTTACGGTGAGATAATTTACGGTAAGATCATTTACAGTGAGATCATTTATGGTGAGATCATGTACAGTGATTTACGGTGAGATCATTTACAGTGATTTACGGTGAGATCATTTACGGTGATTTACAGTGAGATCATTTACGGTGAGATCATTTACAGTGATTTACGGTGAGTCATTTACAGTGAGATCATTTACGGTGAGATCATTTACAGTGATTTACGGTGAGATCATTTACGGTGAGATCATTTACAGTGAGATCATTTACGGTGAGATCATTTACAGTGATTTACGGTGAGATCATTTACAGTGAGATCATTTACAGTGAGATCATTTACGGTGAGATCATTTACGGTGAGATCATTTACAGTGATTTACGGTGAGATCATTTACGGTGATTTACGGTGAGATCATTTACAGTGAGATCATTTACAGTGAGATCATTTACAGTGAGATCATTTACGGTGAGATCATTTACAGTGAGATCATTTACAGTGAGATCATTTACAGTGAGATCATTTACGGTAAGATCATTTACAGTGAGATCATTTATGGTGAGATCATGTACAGTGATTTACGGTGAGATCATTTACAGTGATTTACGGTGAGATCATTTACAGTGATTTACGGTGAGATCATTTACGGTGATTTACAGTGAGATCATTTACAGTGAGATCATTTACAGTGATTTACGGTGAGATCATTTACAGTGAGATCATTTACGGTGAGATCATTTACAGTGATTTACGGTGAGATCATTTACGGTGAGATCATTTACGGTGAGATCATTTACAGTGATTTATGGTGAGATCATTTACGGTGATTTACGGTGAGATCATTTACAGTGAGATCATTTACAGTGAGATCATTTACGGTGAGATCATTTACGGTGATTTACGGTGAGATCATTTACGGTGAGATCATTTACAGTGAGATCATTTACGGTGAGATCATTTACAGTGATTTACGGTGAGATCATTTACGGTGAGATCATTTACGGTGAGATCATTTACAGTGAGATCATTTACAGTGATTTACGGTGAGATCATTTACAGTGAGATCATTTACGGTGAGATCATTTACGGTGAGACCTCAGCTCCTCTGTCTGCAGTCAGAGCCACAACACGGGCCGCTTCCTGCAATGGGCGTGTCGAATTGACCAAGTCACGTGACAAACTCCGAAAAAGAAGGGGTAAATATTTCTATATTAAATATCACAGAGTTGAACGTAGAATCAGAGGATATGAAAGTATGTGCCGTAATCTAATCTAATACAAGCATTTGTTGACATTTACTTCAGGGGACTGAATATTAGGGGGCGGCAGAGTTCCACATGTAGAGGATTTCCATCTGTTGTTTACATAATAGCTTCTACACGCTATGAACCTTTCATTCAAAAAAGTGACAATTGTTATATTATACATTTAACAATATAAAATGTGTATAACTTCTGAAAATGATCAAATAAACATGAGGTCATGTCCTGTAGTTTACTTCTGCTGTTTTTATTATACGCAAAGCTCGCGCTTCCACACCCGATCGCAGCGGCTGATGACGTACTGCACGAAACCCGGAAGCGCGCATGACTCCTCTGAACCAGAGCGGGTGAAAAAGAGAGTTGCGACACGCCCGCAGACGTCTGTGCAAGAATGCAACGAGGAAGTGACTCGTGTCACGAAATGACCGATAGCCCCAAACACTGAATAGGTTAGATACAATATAGGGTCCTTAGATCTATGGCTCCATGCACCAGTTTTCTTTATATGCACATGATAAGGAGGTCTAATGCAAAAGATATAAAGGCATTAAAGCAGTAATCCCAAGTCCCATTTCTTTTTTTTATTTAAACAGGCAAATAATACAACAGTACTACACACCCCTTTAAAACTAGTCTTTATTATAATAAACTATTCTGTTATTTCTGAAAGATTAAAACTCATTTCCTATTTTTAATTATGTTTTCTTAAAAGTGGATTTGTGTGTTGTTTGTTTTCAGATCAGATGAAGCCACTCCTGTAAATGGATGAAGACGCTCGTCCGTTTCATTCGTTTGGAACTGTTGAGCGCCGCACGAACCACGTGACTGACGGCGGCGAGCTCGGTGTGTCGCAACTCCTTCTTAACTTCTCTGCTCTGAGCCAAATTAAAGTCCTCGGAAGTGCTGCATGTGTTTTTGCTTCAGGAAAGAGAAACTAAAGATCAAGTCTGAAATCTTACTGAGCAGAACAGTAAGCTAACAGTCCAGCGATAAAAACCGCGGCAGTCAGTCGTTCTTAAATGTGCAGGTCTGAACGACTCTTTCATTTGTCTTCATAGAGAGACACGGTGGTTTGTATTGTAACGTCGTTTAAACGTATACGTTTACAGAAGCGGTGAGTGTTGCCCTTACAGCAGTGCGGTGTTTGTGTTGCAGCCCGATCACTGCGCTCTCGTCGCTCTTCAGCATGACTCTGGCCGTGTTCTTCGGCTGCGCGTTCACGGCGTTCGGTCCGGCGGTCGCTCTGTTCGTGTTCACGGTCGCTAGAGATCCTCTGAGGGTCATTATTCTGATCGCAGGGTGAGGATGCACACCTTTCAGCCATTAGATCCGCGATTACAGCACAGTGGACCATGAATGCAGTGCACAATGCGAAGATAACAGCAATAACCGCGACACACACAGAATGAAGCACGTCTGATCGTTTAAATACACGCTGTGTCGTGATGTGTGTCGTGATGTGTGTCGTGATGTGTGTCGTGATGTGTGTCGTGATGTGTGTCGTGATGTGTGTCGTGATGTGTGTCGTGATGTGGCTCTGTTGTTTCAGGGCGTTCTTCTGGCTCCTCTCTCTGCTGTTGTCTTCTCTGGTGTGGTTCATTGCTGTGAAGGCCAGTAATGCAGAAGATGGGACCCTGAAGAGAGGGCTCCTGATTTTTGGAGTTTTTTTTTCAGTCTTGCTTCAGGAAGTGTTTCGCTTCGCATACTACAGACTGCTCAGGTACAGTTTAATCACTCATCAGGGTGTGAAATAAGTGAGCTAATATTTTATGGACAGATTTTAAAAACTTTGGAAACATTTTAAAAATGTCACCCTCTGTGCCTTATAAAAGTGTCAAACATGAATATCCCAGATTGTACAGATTAAAATAGTGTCTCTGTGCGCACTGTCATAACTAGTGCAATAATATAACTGCATATGTGTTTATTTACTTACCCTTGTGTCGTTTATGAGGGTAATATAAAGACTAAATGTTCATTTTTGGGTGAACTATCCCTTTAATTTGTTTGAATCTATGCATTTCTTGTGTGATTTCATGAGTCTTTTATGTTGGTTGATCAGAAAAGCCAACGAGGGTCTGGCAGCCATTAGTGATGATGACAGTTCAGCCATTTCAGTTGGACAGATGGCTTACGGTAAGCTGTGCTTTTTGACCTGACTCTGAACTCAGTAGAAAATAGGGGTGTAATGATACCAGTTCCTCAGTTCGCTTCATTTCTTATGAAAAAAGTGTTGCTGTTTTATGAGCGAGCGGTCATTGCTCCAGCGCCGCATGCTTCATTTATTTTAAACCACTGATCACTTTGTCTCAACTTGCTTAAAGTGCAGAAAACTTTAAAACTCAGCAGCTTTACGTAGCAATCTACATTCAGAAATAAGCAAAAACACACTACTTTACACGTGGATCCCTGCACATGCGCACAGAGAGAGAGGGAAGGAGAGAGGAAAGGGAAGAGGAAAGGGAAGAGAAGGAGAATTTGAATTTCAAAACTTAATTTTATTACAATACAATGTACATTTGAAAAACAAAACTACACCACGCTTAAATCGCCTTAACAGAAAAGAAAAAACAGCTCTTCTTCCACAACTTTGCAGAGGACTCCATTTAAACACCAAATCGTTTCAAACATTAAAAGATCGTGCATTAATTTATAATAATACAAATCAATTAAAATTCTACACTGAATTTGTACACTGAAAATACACTGAAAAAAATCTTTGCTGCCTTAAATTTTTATGTTTAATCAACTTGGCTTTACATGTAGTTTGAAACTACATAGTTTAAATCCTGACTGGTGTAACTTATAAAAATAAGCAAATTTTCAACTATATTTAATAAGTTACAGCAACTCAAGACCAGTCAAGATTACAAAGAGTAAGTTGAAATGACTTGTGCAGCCACATTGATTAAACTTACCACAATTTTAAGGCAGCAAAGTTTTTTTTTACAGTGTAGAGTTTACAAGTTTGATGAAAACAGCTACTAGACTGTTGTTCACATTGTTTTCAATTTTCTCTTTTGTAGAGACATAAATTTCCATCTTTGCTTGACCCAACAAAAAATTTATCAAATGAGACTTCTGACGACTACTTCTCACATACTTAAAACCACAAATGAACATTTTCATTGAAAACAAGACATTAAAAGGATTAAAAAGCATATCAACATATCAAAAAGAGGTTTCAACCTTTCACAACACATAAATGCATGAAAAAGAGTCTCTCTTTGTGAACAAAAAGGACAACAATCAGTACTGTCAGAATTAAACAAAGAAATCAGAACATTAACAGCCATGGCACTGTGCAATACTCTCCATTGCAAATCCTCAGTTTTTTAACCAAAGGTGACTTATAAAGCTGTCCATTCTGGTTTTTCATCTACATCAAGCTGAAGTACGTCTCTCCAAGGTGTGTCAGGCCTATTGTTCACAAATGTTCTATTAAATACTTTTACACAGTTATTAAATAAACATTTACCAGGTGCAATTACTGAACCCACAATTGTTAAAACATCATAATCTAACAGCATACCGTTACTTTCTCCCATAATTGGGCATATACTTAAATTCGGGAAAGGTTCTTTACAGCTAAAATTAATAGACCCCTTTGAATACTGCTCCAGCGTTTCTTTTTCTTCTCCAGTGAGAGCCGAATTCCAAATTCCAAGAGCTTTCTGCACAGTTCTGCAAGATCGAAGTTTTAAATGTTTCGCAGTTGCAGAAGTATTTTCAAAAGCAGGTCCTGCTATTCGATACAATTGCCCGACTGTTATTATTTTGGCAGTCCGCCAAAAGTTCTTTCCGGTACAGCAGAAGTCTTCTCATGTGACCGATCGAGTCGCAAACCGCAAATTAAAGGTTCTTGCATTAACCAGAAAAGAGAAGAGACCTTGCGTCCTCTGTTACTCCTAAACAGAGACCAAACTTTAAACTAATTGCGATTAAAAACTGGAGCATTATTGATTTTTAGTCTTTGAGCATCCAGCCAAAACAAGACTATCCAATCCTAGGCCTTCAATACTCCAGAGTAATGCACAGGCAATGCCCACCCAACTGCCCACCCAACTTGACTCAATGGGGAGCATTAAAAGTCTTTGCATATACTGAAGGCAAAAAGCAGCAGTTCTGCTCTGCAAGTGTATTAAGCCAAATCCTCCTCCTTCCTTTGACAGGTACAACACACTTTTTGGTACCCAGTGCAATTTATCCCAAAAGAAGTCAATTAAAACTGACTGGATTTTTGCTAGTATGTCAGCTGGAGGGTCTATACAGGCTACACAATGCCACAGCGTAGAGGCTATTAAATTGTTTACAATCAAAATGCAACCCTTATAGGACATTTTGGGAAGTAAAAACTTCCACCTATTAAGCCGTCCTTTGACTTTCTTAACAATGCCTTCAAAATTCTTTTTTTTACAAAAGTTTCATTTCCTAAAAACACTCCTAAATATTTAAAACCATCTCTAGTCCACTTCAAACCATCAGGAAGCCTTGGTTCCCCTTTAGCCCATTTTCCAAATAAAATGGCTTCACTCTTTTTCCAGTTCACCTTGGCAGAGGAAAGAGTATTGAAAAGCGTCTAAAATCTTTAACAATACATTGAAGTCACTGGATCGACTGATTAGAACAATCACATCATCAGCATAAGCTGACAGCTTAAAATTGTAATCAAAGTTGGGTATCCACACACATCAGATCTTATTTTATTTTTAAAGCCAAGGAATATAACATTCCTGACAAAGCACAACCTTGTCTGACAACCCTGCACACTTTAAAAGGAGAGCATAAGTCACTATTAATTTTTAAAACATTCTCAACTTCACTATATAAAGTTTTTATCATTGAAATAAAGCCAGAGTCAAAACCAAAAGCTTTTTCATAACACTCCATAAATACAAATGTTCCACTCTATCAAAAGCCTTCTCTTGATCAATTGATATTAGCCCAAAGTCTAAATCAAAGGGATAATCAAAGGGATTTATCAGGATAAATCACGTTCAATAGCCTTTACCCAATCTAATTGCAAGAGTTTTAGAAAGCAATTTACAATCTGTGCACAACAGACTTACAAGCCTCCAGTTAGCAATATCATTCAGATCTCCTTTCTTTGGTAACAACGTTAAAACTGCTCTGCGGCAGCTATGTGGCAAAAGTTCTTTATTTAGACTCCTATTAAAAACTGTTACTAATTCTGGCCCTATATTTGACCAAAAGGCTTTATAGAATTCAACTGATAAACCATCTATTATGATAAACCATCATACCAGGTGCTTTACCACTTTGCATTCTCTTGAGTGCACCTTCAATTTCTTCCAAGCTTAAAGGTTTACTAATTTCATTATTAACATCTTCAGTTATCTGTGGTAATTTCTTTAAAAAACCAAAATGACTATCATTTACTTCAAAAATTTCACTTTTATATAAATCCTTATAAAACTGCACAGCTCTTTTTCTCATATCTAAAGGATTAGTCAATAAAGTTCAGTTTTCAGACCTCAAGGCATAAATAAGTTTTTTCTGACCATTCTTTTTCTCCAAGTTAAAAAATGTTTTTGAAGGAGCGTCCATTAGTTCAACACTTTGATACCGAGATCTAATCATAGCATCTTGTGCTGTCAAACCAAGCAACTCGACTAATAAATTCTTTTTCTTAACATTTTCCATAATGTTACCATCTTTTGTAACTAAAGAGACATCTTGTAATTTCAATAAATCTTCTTCCAAGACACTCATTGACTCTTTAATTCCTTTTATAGTAATTTTAGTATACTGTTGACTTAATTGCTTAATTTGCACCTTTACAAAATCCCATTTCATAGTGGATTTCATAGTCTTAACATTCAACCAAAATTCTTTGAAAACTTCCCTAAAAGAGGAATCATACAACAAACCATTAGTAAAATGTCAATATGCGCTTTTTACCTTTATGTAACTTTTGGTCATAACACACTTGATCAAACTATGATCAGAGACACATACTGGAGTTATTATGCATTCTCTGAACATGCTTAACTGATGTTTAAAAACATAAAATCTATCAAGCCTTGCCAATGATATCTGATTATCATGAGCATGGGCCCAAGTATATTGTCTCTGCATGCCGTGAAAATTCCTCCAAACATCAATAATACTATTCGATTTTATTAGTTGAAATAGCTCTTCCTTGACTGCATGTGTGGTTCAACATGATCCCTATCTATACCACTGTCAGTGCAGTTAAAGTCTCCTCCTAATATTAAAACAACATCATTTTTTTATTCACTCAAAACTTTATCCAAAGTATTTAGAAAAATCATTCTATCACAATCATTATTTGGGGCATAAACACAAACACAAACAAAAGAGCTGTTTTTAAAAGAAGCATTGACCTTCAACAACCTCCCTTTAATAACTTCTTCAACACTATAAGCAAGTGGAGTAAAATTTCCTCAGAATAACATGGCGACACCACCACTTAGAAATTAGACTTATAATTGCCAGAACATTAAGTTCTTTAATCCAATCTGCAGTATTTTCTACATCACTATATGTCTCTTGCAGAAACAACACATCAATATTCTTATATTTCATCAATTCAAACACTTGGACTCTCCTTTATGTCTCTTGCTCCATTTATGTTTAAGGAAGCGAAACTTATCTCCCCCATGAACAATAAAGGAGAAAAGCAGAAAAGTCAATGAAAAGTAGTACCAACCTACCCATTTGAACTATTTTCTTTGGAACTCTCTGGCTTAATATTGAACTTCGTGAGGATTTTCTTCAGACGATACACCTCCTGGTCAGTGAAATAGTTTTCACTTCTAAAGGTCTTTACTTTCTTAATAAACTGCATTACATCTGGAAAGTACTCTTCTATTTTTCCCTTCCTCAGATTTTTCGTTGTTTTCAGAAAAGGCTTGATATCATCAACAGTGTAAACTCGACTGGGATAACCACCAAGAGGAAGACTTGCGCTAAAGCTGCACTCTGAAATGTCGCTTTCACTATCTGTGTCTGTCTGACTTAAACCAATACCGTCTTTTTTTTAGCTTGTTTACGACATTCCAATAACTTCCTTTTTTGTGGAGTTTTAAAGAAACATCCATCATCACTCAACACTGGGACGTCAACTTCAGGATTTTCTTCCATTACCTGTCCCTCCTTCTCACCATTACCCTCATTTGACTCGCCTAATTCTTCCGCTACCTGTTCTACTCTCAGGGGGATTCTAGCCTCTTCATTCTCACTTACAGCAGTCTCATCTTTCTCAGTCTCTTTCAAAACTCCCGTCCGGTTGTCAGGAACAACAAGTGTTGTGCTTAGATGCAGCATCTCCGCAGTGACCGCTGCAATATCATCCTGCACATTTTCGGCAACAGCAGTCAAATCATTCCTTTTCTTTGGACACGTACAAATGAAGAGGCCATTCCCTCCGCATCCAAAACACTTCATAGTATTTTTCGTGGCATAAATTACATAATTAACATCATGACAAAAATTAAGAGTCAGATCAAGTTCGTCAACATTAAAACCACGTATGTAAAGCGCCTGAAAGACATTACATGCTTTAACTGAGGAGATTTGCTACTTATCAGGATCATTTTAATGGAGCGATCAAGCTTCCATACCTAGAAAGCAATCCGACTAAAGTCTCATTCTTAATAAACGGTAGTATGTTAGATAACGTTACCTTCTTTGAAGCAATAAAAATGGCATCAATCTCGATATCAGTCTCTATTAACAAGTTCGCCAACTCAACCGTCCTAACAAACAAAACGACAGCATTATTCATCCGTGACGCCGATAACACATTCTCATTACCAACCACTGCACCTACCGCTACAACACACTGCTCTACATTCACAGTAGTGTCAACTTTTATTCCATGGCGTCTTGTTAAAGTCTAAACTCTCCACACTTGGGAGCCGCCATACTCCCAGTACACAGACTGAGAAAACTTAGTGCGAAGAAAAAATAGGTATAATACCCCAGGGCCCAAAATTCATGGGATTGAGGGTATAATATTTAGGAAAAAAACAGCTTTGAGTAGGTGTTAAAATATGCTAACTACTGTTTAATCAGATCAAGGAGGAAAGCTTTTGTTATAGGTCTAAGGGCTGGGTCGGGCAGCAGGGGGTGGGGGGCGTTCGGTACAAATACCATGGTACACACTGTGGGTGGTGCATCGCAGTTTTTAGGTTGGATTTTGACTATTGTTCGGCAGCAGTAAAACACAGTTACGAGGCTGTGTCATCGTGCTGGAGTCATCAGGGTGTTTCTCCTGCAGTGGCTGGACTGGGCTTCGGCATCATGAGTGGAGCGTTCTCCATGATCAACATCCTGTCTGACTCTCTGGGTCCGGGGACAGTTGGCATGTTTGGGGACTCGCAGTATTACTTCATTACATCAGGTGAGTTACTGCACTCCACACATGATCAACGATATGGACAGAGACTCTTTGACATGTTAATGCACAATTAATCGACAGTTTAATGCAGTGCTGTTTTTATATCAACATATGACAAAGTGCTTTTTTGTCGAACTGTGCCACGTCATGTTTATAGGTTTAAGTTTTCCAAGAAACATTGTTTTGAGAAGAGCAATCCTCCGTCTCTTACAATGTTTTCTGGATTCTTTGTTTTTAATTGTCGTCATAACATCACAAGTCATGTTTATTTACTCTCCTCATCAGCTTCTACAGCTCTGTCTGTTAAAGAGTCTTTATTGAAGCGTCAGACAGAACACACTGAATAAAAGCTGACTTGATATTTCCCACCGGGCTTCATGTTTCTTTCAGCTCAAACCGTACCTGTCATTATGTGCAGCTCCACAGTTTCTGTGTGGTAGTTTATTTCCTTTTTTCCATCTCTAAACCTTAGTTTGTTTAATTCTGGTCTTCTATCTTTTCACCACAGCAGATAGCATAAGATGAACCTTATTGATGCCCAAGTTAATAATGTGGCAGCTTGCTTAATAGTTAATATTATAGAGAGGTGGAATGTTTTAATGTAAAAATATATTTAATATAAAACAATGTTACAAAGTGTAGCCAGAAGAGAACTGGCTCCATGTGGGTGTACGTAATTATATGGTATTATGTAGACCGTGTTTATACACAAAAATGAATTGGCTAAAATAATTTGACTTTTTGTCCCAGTCACCTTTAGTTACCTTTAAAGGGCAAAAATTGGTTCTAAAATTGATTCTACTTTTGTAAAGCTGCTTTGCTACACTGAATGACGTCTGCTTGAAAGGGCTTTAGAGAGCTCTCTTTTGAAAGTGCTGAGAAAAACTGGTAATATCAGGGAGGGGATTTCACAGCCTGGAAATTGAATGGAAATGACATTTTTTAAAAGCATGAACATTGTCTAGTTTCTAAAATTCTCTAAAATATCAACTTTCTTAGAAGCTGCTGGTTGTAATCACTGAACAAATACTGTGGATGAATGTCTGTTTCTTCAGGGTGTTAATGCTTGTTTGGTCTGTGTAGCTCTGATGACTCTGGCCCTCACACTCCTGCACACGTTCTGGGGTGTGGTGTTCTTCGAGGGCTGTGAAAAGAGCAGATGGTGGGTTATCGCTGTGGTTGTATGTCTTCATCTTCTGGTCGCCGGCCTGGTGAGTGTTAGAAACAAATACAGTGTACATAGTAACATAAGCACAGCTGCTGAATTGGGTTTAACTAGTGTTGTGCACCTGTGTGAAGGACAATTACAGTTTTACACCAGCAGGTGGCAGTAATCTGTATTTGTTACTCAAAAACAAAGATTTGAAAGGGATAAAGCAGTGCTTTTTATCATTTTTAAACTTCATTTTTACACCTTCACAACATCACAGATGGATTTGAACAGCTGCTTCTTCAAAAAAAACCTGTGTTTTTGCCCACTTGACTTATTTTCGTGTCTTTGTCAGTTTCGTTTTTCTTCTCAAGCATTGGTGCATAATTTTTGAATTTTTAACTTTCTCTCACAAATCACCAAGATCGTTTATCACAGTTCTTTTCTTTCTTTTAGTTGAAACTGGATGTTTGTTGTTAATTTTACAGTTTTTTACAGCATTTTTGTCTTCTCTGCTGTGTCAGTCACTGTTGAACCCGCTGTATGAGGGCAGTCTGCCTCCCGTATATGTTGTCACGGTGTTGATGGCTGTCTGGGCATTCTTCTCATCTGGAGGGTCTCTACACAAGCTCACTGTCCTCTGCACACGTAAGAGCTTCAGCATCAGCTGCTGAATGTGAGGAGGGCCAGCAGCAGTGCAGTAATCATATAAACAGGCTTTCTGTTATAATGGAGAACAGCCCTTAAAAATAAGTTCATTTATAATCAGATCCAAATCAGTTACTGTTCTCGGTTCTTTCTGCAGGCAGGAAAGCTGAAGGGGAAACTTCATAAGACCGTGTGTCATAAGCTCCCGTGAGATGTAGGGCAACAGAACTTCTGAGGTGCTTCTGGATTAAACGGCACATCCACCTGCTCGAGCCCAAAGACACGCCTCCTCCGACGTGAACCATCTCATCGGGGGAAATGGGCAACACCCCTTTCACAGGAGCACTTTCAGCTGCAGAGCTTTCAGATGATTTTGTTTAAAAACCAACATTCTCTGGCTCCTCTTGTCATGGTCTAAGATTTTTTTGGTTAATGATTGTTAATTTTATGTGAAGCTTTATAAGGCCGTTTTCAAGGGTGGAATGATCAACCCTTAAGCTGCACTAACTGCACACTCTTGTGCTTGCAGTTAACACACACACGCACACGTACACACACACATACTTTTGCTCATACTGTCAGATCTGTTGAATGATTTGGTACATTTTCTTTTAAGTTGTAACATATATAAATGCACATTTACATTTTAAGTTGTTTCTAAATCAAGTGAAACAAACTTCTAAAGCATCGTAATGTGTAATTGTTTTTTTTTAAGAAGTGGTTTTCAGCATTTCGTTTAAAAGTAGGTTTTGATCAGTGTGATTTGTTGTTTATTTGGTCAGTAGAAAACTTTCATAATAGCAGCTAACATACTGGAAACATCCTCCAAAACAGACTGTTGCCGGCTCCATTTGCAGTGTATTTTAGAGGAAACATGCAACCTTTACATTTATGCAAAATCTGGATTTTTCAGATCTTTCTGTTCAATAGCATCTATATCAGAAATGGTGCTGCCTCACGGTCTGGTTGGGTTGTGTTTTTGTCATGTAGAATGGATCTTTTACGGCCATCTTTTTCAAACTCATAGTTTGAGGCTTGTGTGCCGCTGCTGAGTACTGTGTGTAATGCTTCCCGCTCTCTTATCCTCTCTGTTCTCCGATCACAGAAGAACTTGCATTAACTCTTGAACCAGCACACTAACAGCACCGTGACCTGTTCGCTCCGTTTGCCTTAAAAGAAAAACATCAGCCGAACACTTGCGCTACATCACACAGGCCAGCTGAGGGTGCAGCAGGCCCGTGCGGATGCTGAACATGTAGCTGAACAACATTCACTTTGGTGCTCTGAAAGATGTCGATGTGTGAATGTTCTCGCAGCTCTTTATTTCCAGGAATGAACCCTGTCCTGGTCACACATCCGTCCAAGCCATTTCTGTCATGAAGTGTTAAGAACTGCTTTTCAGAATTTCAGTTACAAATGGACTTCTTGTATGTAGTATTTTAATGCTGCTTTATAAAGTTTTTGAAACTGACATGCCAAACAGAATCATTTTTCTGTTCATATAAACTGTAAAAAGATTAAAACATGGTTGTTAATCATTTCATGGAATCAAAATGATCAGTCACTATTTGGTAGATGTGAATCGGTTTGCTCAGGATATTTGCCACAGGCAGAGATCAGCTGTCACTCCACAGGTGAAAGGTCACTGTTATTGTTCACATTGAAGATGCACTGACCTCCTTTCTGTAAATATCTAGTACAATCTGAGAACTAAACATTGAGATGTAGGTCACACAGTCAATGACATCATTCACAGTTAGTCTTCAACAGAATGGCGTTAACATTTAGAAAATAAAGAACCCATGAACTGTTCATAGGAAACATGCAGTTCTTCTATATTTCAATTGTTACGCTTTCTACATCAGTTCTTCTATTAGCGCAGAAGCTCAACAGCAAGATGTATGGTGGTAAATGGGTGCGCAGCAGCCCAGTAAAACACCTCAGCCTCAGAATTGGCTCAACAATAACCAGATTGGATCGCTTTCATATTTTGTTTTCATTTACAAAGTCAAACAATAAGAAAAAGGGGTATCAAGTTCAGAAAGGAGTACTACCAAAATAAACAACCAATCTAATTTTCAATTAGGCAGCTAGCTACACTAAAAAAAATGGCATCCACCTCCCTGCTATCCCCAAAGATAACTGAATAAATCATTAACCAAACAGAAATCATAAATGAGACAAAGCAATTCATTATCACTCACTTTGTTCCTTTCGAGTCTTATCCATAAAGTGAAAACAGTGACTCAGATAAAAGGACTCTGCCATCAAAATACATTGACACAAATGGGTAACGTTATACTGAGCCACCAAACTACACATTTCACATCAAACAACTCTGGAGCTGAAGATGAGCCTTCAGCTGCTACATACACTCCAGCCAAAGCTGCAGTTTAAATTCTCTCCCCTCCCATCATCCAGTCAGAACAGGGTTAGGGTTAGACACTGATTATTGATTTATTTATTATATGATTTATAGGGTTAATACATTGGTTATTAGTCAGATGTTAATACTTGGTCTTTGTAGACAGGAAGAGACAGAGCACACACACACACACAAACAAAACATCTTGGGAACAACAAATCCCTTACGGCTCTGGACGTAACAGTTATTTACTGAGTTTAACTGTTTACTGCAAACAAAAAGTTACTGGATTATTTGAAGATGAGAAAAACTGAATAATTGTAAGAGACAAAACACGTTGAATCTACCATCAAATGTTCTTCCAGCTTTTCTTCTGTACTCTGAAACCTGCACTCAGCCTGTGACATTTAAACCAATGATTTCAAACTTAATAATGAAAAGGATGTATGACCACTCATAGTGTCACATAAACAGTACTGTGTGACAGTCATCAAGACAACATTGTACTGGTTAAAGAACTGATTACAGTATATTAGAATAGATATAAACACCCGTTCAGATCAAATTTATTTGTTCAGAAGTTATCACAATAAATTCATTAAAATTTTAAAAATTTTTTGAGAAATGTATAAAGCCATTCAACTCATTTCTGTGCCGATTTAAAATATGTAAATGTATAATAGTTTGAGAGAAATTCCATTTGAAGCTAAAATTGTACCAAAACGAAATAAACAAACAAACCCAGCATTCTGCAAACAAATGCAATCTGCTTTACAAAGGAAACTCGACTCCCAAACAAACACAAATCTGCCTGATCACATTTGTGAGAAAATCACATCAACAAAATTGCATAAAAAGCTATGTTTTAAAACTGCATTTGCTTTCCAATTGTCCTTTGTATTTGTGAAAATACATACACACTGGAAAAAGTAGTTTCTGGACAACTCCAAACATTCTTAGCAAAAAATAGCATATGACAAATTTCAGTCAGGATTTAGGCCCCACCATAGCACAGAAACAGCCTTGCTCAGAGTTTCAAACGACCTCCTTTTAGCATCTGACCGCAGTGAAACCTCCCTTCTTATATTAATGGACCTCAGTGCAGCTTTTGATACTATAGATCATAAAATTCTTCTTGATAGACTACAAAACTGTGTTGGCATTAGTGATCAAGCACTAGCCTGGTTTAAATCCTATTCAGCTGACCATTACCACTTTGCCTATGTTAATGAGGAAAAGTTCTGTTACTCTCAGGTCAAATATGGCGTGCCACAGTGTTCAGTTCTTGGTCCTATTGTTTTCTAATTATATATGCTTCCGCTTGGAGATATTATTAAGAAATACAACATCAGTTTTCACTGCTACACTGATGATACTCAGCTTTACATTTCCTCAGAACCTGGCAAAACCCATCGCTTTTCTAAGCTAACAGACTGTATTAACGACATCAGAAAATGGATGGCTAACAATTTCCTCCTGCTTAACTCGAATAAGGCAGAGGTCTTGATTATTGAACCCAATAGCTCTAAACTAGATTTGACAGACTACAACATCCTTATTAAAGGTTGCACTATTGTACCAGCTTCTGCAGTTAAGAACCTTGGTGTGATGCTAGATAAGAACCTTTCATTTAATAGTTACATTTCCAATATGTGTTGTATCGCATTCCTACACCTTAGAAACATTTCCAAGATTCGTCACATGCTGTCTGTCTCAGATGCTGAGAAGCTTATCCACTCATTTATCATCTCAAGAATTGACTATTGTAACTCATTACTGGGGGGTGTCACGCAAAACAAATAAATAAGCTTCAGCTGGTCCAAAATGCAGCTGCAAGAATGTTCACTAGATCTAAGAAATATGACCACATAAGCCCAATTCTAACAACACTGCACTGGCTACCTGTAAAGTATCGCATTAATTTTAAAATACTATTAATTACTTATAAACCCCTACATGGTCTAGCGCCTTCATATATTCATGAATTACTTTCAGAATACAATCCATTGTGGACACTGCGCTCGCAAAACAGTGGTCTGCTAATAATTCCAAGAATATCTAAAACGTCTAAAGGCAGCAGATCTTTCTCCTACCTAGCACCAAAACTATGGAATGACCTCCCCAGCAATGTTCGGGACTCAGACACACTCGAGGAGTTCAAGTCTAAACTAAAGACCCATCTCTTCAGACGAGCATTCACTTAACTCAACTACTGTCACACCTAGGCCGCAACAGCTAGGCGTAACCGGAACCGAGCACACTTTTTACCCACTCTACTACATGGCTTCCACATTCTTTGTGAACGTCCGCTACGCTGATATAAGCCTGTTTTGTTTCCCTCTCTCTATCTTCCTCTCTCCCTCCCTCTCCTCCGAGGAACTCTGAGCGATACAGATTAAGTCCAGTTTGGCAAGACAACGCTCACAACAGCCTAACCAAGGAGGGGGTGACCACCATGGGAACTGTGAAAAATCAACTGCCACCATCACCTATTACATTAATGCAACTGTTAATCTATACTCATATTTTTAGCAAAATAAATGATTCTGTCTATACCAGCAGTCTGATGTTATAGCTGCTCTCAGTCTCATTTAACGTCGGCATCCTCGCCTAAACATCCCTTATTGTATTATGTCAGCCATCAGGCTAACATAAAATGAATATAAAATCACCAGACTCAAATTAAAACTAGTCATTACTATAAATCAATACTGAAATCATAACAGCACTGATTACGACACTGCAAATATATAAAACTTTAAATCAGAATACTGACTGCGATGCTGTAAACCTATAAACCCTTACACCAAAGTACTGTTTGCAGCTGTAACGCGTCAGAGGAGAAATGACCCTCCCGGTGAGCCTGGGTTCTGCCAAGGTTTTTTTCTACACATTCATCATTGGAGTTTGGGATCCTTGCCACTGTTGCCGTGTTGGAGTGCTCAGTGGGAGACTGCAGATAATAGATATTTGATACTCCATAGTTAATCTCACTTGATACTTAGTTATTGATAACTGATTGATAATTGACATACCGTTGTTACTGTATCATTGTATATATTTCCTTGTTTTCCTTGAGTCTATAAGAGAAGAATTGTCATTGTCTAAGCACAAATTACTAAATAATACAAAATCTGGAAGAATCTAGACAATCCTTTTATTTCTGTAAAATGTTTAATTTTCCTAAGTTATTAAACAATATATTATATATTGTTATAATATATACATATATATATATATATATATATATATATATATATATATATATATATATATATATATATATATATATATATATATATATATATATATATATTAGGGTTAGGGATATGTGTTTGTGTTTTACATATATCCAGTTTTATTTCATTTAATATTCATGAACATTATCTCAACGAAGTGGTGCAATGCTGAACATTATTATGTAATATTATTAACATTAGTAATCGAAAGGAACACTTCTGTTTTGAAATACAATTGCCTGAAATGAAAGTGAATTTGTTGATTTCATGTTTATATACAGAATAGCCCTGAAATGATATTATCTCAACACATTTCAGTGTCAGAAAGCAGCTTTTTTAATATACAGCATTTTAAATAGCGCTTTTCCCTATATGTCACAAAACAGAATGATGTTTACACAAATACTTTTGATCTGCAACCAAATATTTTGTTTGGGGAAAAATGTGGAAGTTAATTTCTAAACCTCACACATGGCAAAGGGTGTTTTTCATTACCCTCCAATTAGTGGTTCAATGCTTATGCAGGTTCATGTACACCATGTTTTATCTACGCCTCTTCTTTGACAGCTGGTGTGTAAATAACATTTTGCTTTGAGTCTCTTTTAAACCTGCAAGAGCAAAAATCAAACATTGACACAATTGTTTCTGCATCATAAGAAGCACATGAAGTGGTTAAATATGAACTTATATCTGTGCTGGATCTACTTCACACAACACGAGAGAGGGAACAACAAAGAATGTATGAACGTACTTTGAGAACTTTTTCCGTTGTTGATATGCGTACATGGAGAAGGCTAACAGTGTGATAGCAAACAAAACTCCAAAGGCAATGGCCAGAACGTCCCCTGTGACATAAGAGTCACATTTAGACACAGAATGACTTTATACACACAATTCTTATGACATTGTTACTTTTGCAAGAGCATACTTACCTCTCGAAAGCGCTTCAGTAGAGGAAAAAGAAATATAAAAAAAACATTATTATTAAATTGAAAATGATTTTACTGAGGGTTCTTATTGAGTGATATTATGCAAATAATTTAAACAGACAGATGGGATTGTACTAGTGACGGGTGTAAAACATACTGAGAAAGTTGTATTTTACATACATATGAGTTCTGTGGAAATATTTTACTCAAATGTTAAAGTATCAAAGAAATCAATTTAGTAATTAAAAGCAATTAAAAGTAAATATTTTACTTTCTTTAAGAAATTGTTGTGGGAATTCCAAATTTTTGAAGGTCTTCTAATTTTTGCCCATTGGCAGAACCGCAGTCATGCTGATATACATTGTGTACTCTTGTGTTATTGTGAGATAAAGCTGATAAAGATGGTTTGGTAATGTAGCTTCTTACCATAAGTTTCACTAGTTTCAGTTACATTGACTCGATCTTGTTTTGGCAGGACTCCTCTGGTTTTCTCTGTAGAAGATAACCACAAAATCTACATACATTAACATGTTTTCAACTCAAAGAGTTTTAGTCAATTTAAAGTCACAGTCAGCTATAGATAGAAGATGTGAGGATATCTGAGGAGCTCTTTTACCACTTGCACTTGCCTATTGGGTGATCCTGTAGCTCAATTGGTAGAGCATTGTGTTAGCAGCACAAAGGTTGTGGGTTCAATCCCAGGGAACATATACACTGTTTAATTGTATAACTGGAAAGTACTGTAAGTTGCTTTGGCTAAAAGCATCTGCCAAATGCATGAAGGTAAAATCAGTGAAAATGTGGTTATTGATACACAACTGCTTTTTCTAAATGCAGATGTCACATCATATCACCCAAAACAAAAAACACCTCAACATAGTCAACATTAAGAATTGCTGTCACGTTGTCATGGAGACATACTTGTGTAGCTATAGCAGTGTTTTTGAATTGTAATGGAAAGATAATGACATATTCATTCAGCACCACAGGTGCATCAAACCTGTGCTCTTTAGGCCTTTGCAATGACAGTTTGATGATGATACATTTCGTATTTAGAGTGGACACAAATAGTATCTGGATATTTAAGCCACATCTAAAGATGTCTGAATGTCACTGTATCATAAACAACATCAACATCACGTCTTTATAAACTGACTTCATACTAAAGTGGAAAATCAAGTGGACTCATCATTTGTTTGCGGATGCCGCTTGCATTGATATTTTATGTAATAAATCAGCTGTTCATACATTAATGTTAAAGTATTTCCTGGGCTGCAGTGAATAACACAATCAGGTGTTAAAGAGCTTAAAACAACTGAATGAATATTTAACATACTGCCTGCATGGGGTGCTGTGTGGAAAGATGCCAGAACTTTCCTGTCATGCAGAGGCTGTGGTGCTCTGAAGTTTTTGGACAGGAGTTTGTTGTGTTCTGTTTTCAGCGTGTCCTCCAAAGCTGCTAACTGGGAAAAGAAAGGACAGGAACATGCTTTGCATTACACTCTCCCATGTGACTATGATGCTGAAGATGATCTGTGTGACCGGTGTGTGACCTGTCGTCTTGAAACTGTGACCGTGTCATTGAACAGAGTCCAGCTGACCGTCTGAAAGCATGGAGGGGTTGTCAGGGACCCGCTGTACCTGTAAAACCTCTCCAGGCTGTTTGGCAGAAGATGACGGATGTTAAAACCAGGAATCTGTGTGTTTGACTCTGGAAAAGAACATGTGATCAGTTTAGACGAGTCTGACCTGATCCTCACCATCAGTCTGCTGTATATCAGGCTTTTGTCTGCTAGCACGTCATTTACTGACAGTTACTAACTCTCATTTCTCACCCTCTGTGCTGATGTCTGTTAAAGCAGACAAGATCTTCTCATAGTTGTCATTTTCATAAAGGCCAATCTGATGAGAAAGAGCAAAAAGAAACAGGTGATGAACAAAGACTTTACTGGCATCAAACTATATTCTGCAATCAGGCTGTTTTTGGTTAACTTGACTTACACCTATAAATCCTCCTAACACAGCCAGTCCATCTGCTTTACTAGCAGCCTCGGAAAGATTTGTGTATCTGGAGTTATAATGAACCACATGGATCTGAGGAAAAGATGAAGCTGATGTATGTGTTTTAACAATTCATTATGTCATTTATGTTGTTACTGTCAGATGTAAAATAACTGCTGTGGTAAACATTCAACACTCTTAGTATTAAAAGAACTAAAAGCTGATTTGTTACAATACATAAAATCACAAGGTACTTTTTGCACTCCACCTTATCTTCCTAAACAGCCTTTATTTAAAGTCCTTTTCATGCAGTTAACATGAAATATTTCCTTTTGGTTCTCACTGATTTTTAAAACATCTGACTGTAATTACAGATTATCTTTATGGTTTTCCAACAAACCTATATAATGATTTATTTTATGTGTTTGTAATGTACTAATCTCTTCATGGTTTAAAACAAAATAACCAAACATAATCAATTCTTACTGCATGACTACCAGTTTATCTTATATGGTAAACTCAACCATAAGCCTGATGTTGCCAAGTGAGGGATGTTTCTGGGACAACATCCCAATCAACCAATCAGATTTGAGGGATAAGTTTACAGTTACTATGAAGTTTAGGCATTTTACAGCATTTTATTCACCTGTCATTCCCCTCTGTTTCCTGTGTGTACAAGCCCATCAGAGAGGCAGGCAGGCACAGTGAGACCAACATGAGGAAGTAAAGGCCAGGGAACTATTGTATCCAAAGGAGTCTGAATCATTGTTTTACTGTATGATAAATAGAGACTTTACCAGGCTGACAGACTACAATAACTCACCTCAATCTGAAAACTACACTGTCAGTTATATTCACACTGTAAGAGAAGTATGTCTGAAAAGCCAGAGTCTGCAGGATATGCTATTCAGTAGCTGGTCAAGTGTGCATGGTCATGTGATCTAACAGTGTAATATGGCACAGCCACAGAAGCACATTCATATGGTAAGCAATGTTCCTCCTTACCTCAGCAGGGAAATGGATGTTATCTATGCTGTGCTCTGAACCTGGGACCTCTGTAGTGCCCCAGTGGAAGTGAAGCTGAGCTGCCACATAAATATGATCAAATCCTCCCACAATACGCATGCTGTTCGGCAGACTGAGCTGCACTAAGAGAACACATGAAAGTGTTAAAGTTTGCAGAAAAGTCAAGACAAAGACATCCAGAAATGAGAGAAAAAAACAAAGGCGAAAGAATCTCTAAAGCGAGACAGATGATGATATTGATTAGACGACGAGGAAGAATAAACAAGAGATTAATGATGTTAATGCAAGAAATAATGATGCCTGATGACCTTTGTGTAGATACAGAAAATGTAACAGACGAGGTTGAAGCTTTGGACTTGCAAGGCTTCAGCGCCGCCTGTCAGTTAATAGGAAGTTCGTGTATGTGTTTATCTCAGCAAGTAAGGTGTAAAGTATCCTAGGTGAAGTGAAATCAGATGGTGACATTTTAACCTCTCTTAAACGAGTCTTTGAGAATAGTGATTACATCATAACCTATTGTCTGAACGTGAATGGAACTCACGTCGATCCCCAGAGGACGAACCCTACTGAGTTTAGTCCGGACACCGCTGAGGATTTTCAAGCTGCTTTAATTTTTTCATCATTGATATTTCAAATGTCATTTGTCTTGCTTAACTATCAACAATTAGATTTCAAGATATGATATATAAATGCATACCAATAATTGTGGAATATAACAAATAGTATTTTAAATAATACATATACAAAAACTGTATATTAACTGAGGCCAAAAAGTAGTAATAAAACATTAAAGCCTTTGTTTCATTACATGGTTTTGAGCCAAATGAAGTTCTTATAAAATATAAAATGACACCATCATCACATCTATATCTGATCATATAGCTAAAGAATTTAAATCTGTCACTCAAAACTCAGTGATGTAATCCTATTGTAAATCCTACATTTGACCTAGTTTAATGATGCAATATTCAAATAAACAGTAGTGTGCAAATTGTAAATTATTTATCATTTATCATCATTTATGCCAAAACTGACCCCAGATCTTCCAAAACTCCCAGATAAACTGACAACCTGGTAAACCTGCATGATGCATTTTAAATGAACATCAAATTCACATGCATTTATGAAACAAGTGTTTAGCAAGCCTGACATACATGTGTGTCCATTGTTGATGAGCGTGAGAGCTGTCACGTGTGTGAGGTCATAACCCTCCAGCTGAATCTCAGGCAGTCTGGGATCAAACGTCACCTGATGAGTGTTCATGTTGATGGGAGACTGAGATTTTCCACCGCAGTGTTCAAATGCAGACAGCCACCCATCCTGATCTGTATGAAACAATTCAAATCATTAACATAATAATGGCCATGACAATATTCTTGTATTTGAATGTTAATTATTCACTTTATTTGTTCATTGATTCATTTTTTTCATTTTCTAAAAAAATTTTTTTTTTTTTGTATGTATCAGGCTGTATCTTACTGCCAGTTGTACAGATTAAAACCTGTAGAATCGGATAACATTGTTCAGGTATTATAAAATATGTTCACAATTGTCTAAATTTGTCATTCACATTTAAAGGTGTCTGGCAGGTATATTACATTCTGCTTACATTCTGGACTGTGGGTAATGTATATATTTACCATGGTAACCCCAGTGCTGCAGATGAGAGGATCCTGTGAAACATGAGATTATGTGAGTAACACAAGAAACATAAATCAGCAAAATAGTTTGAATGAGAAAGTTTCAATGTTCTTAGAAATATCTTGAAGATAAAAATGAGTTAGGGTTAGGGTTAGTGGTTATAGGGTCTTTCATGCATCTTGTTGGTTTTGATGCTCAGTTTGCAGCTGTATGCTTTTTAGAGATGTGTGTGGGGTGTGTGTGTCTGGGGGGTGGGGGTTGATCTACCACCATGAGCCACCAAAACTAAACAAGTCACAGCACACAGCAACAAACAGGTGTTTTGTGTTGGTTTTAAGTGTTAAGGGAAAAAATAACATTGAAAGTGTAAACTACAATATCAGAAAAAAAACAAGAAAAAATCAAATAACTTACTTCTGAGATAACAACTGTATAAGCAATCAATATATAGTGTTATATATAGTGTAAAATATAGTGTTTTCATAAGTTTGTATTTATACAATAATGTAACATACAGACATTGAAACCCAAACACAAGCAGGTAAACAGTGAGAAGAACAGTGAGAAGTCTTATAATATAAAAGCCACTAGTGTCGACGGACCCTGAGTGAATGGCGCTGTGTTGAGGACTCAGTATCGTCTGCTCACAGCACTGAATGTGAGTATTATGTGTTACCAGCAGAGACCAGACAGGGAGCCGTCTGCATGTGAGGACGTTCAACAGCAGCTACTTTACAGAGGAAACTGCTCATTGTGTGCTGAGTGCAGGACAGGTTTCAGATGACTGACAGAACAGAAAACTGAACAAGTCTCACGTCTCATACACACAGAGGTGGGTGGGCTACAGGTGGGCTCTGCTGGGCACTGGCTCACTTACTGACTCACACTATCAGGAGCTGAAGATTTCTATACACAGAGTGCGTAAGAGATAGTTGCAATTGAAATAAAAATAATAATAGAAATCATGCGGTCGTATGTTTTTTATTAAAATAAAAGTTATTAATGGTATTAGCAATGAACATAGATTCAATCAGTAATTCACTTTGCTATCCGAAGTTAAAATATAAAAAACGTTATAAAAAATGTGATTTGCTGATTTTTGTTAATCCTGCCCATAACATTATCTTAGACACAAACAATTAACACCAATTTTACAAAATTGAGCATTAAAATGACAAATTTTATTCTGTCATCTTTAAGCCCACCAATACATGTTGGCTGTTATGTAGTTTGTGACAGGGTTGTGGCACCTCATTGATGTTTGGTGTTTGGATCCTGAGACTCTTGTTCAGGTCTTGGTTTCTGTTCCAGGTATCAGGATTTAAACTCAAGCTCTGTGATTTGACTCTTGTGTTACAATTTGCAGCACATGACTTGGAGCAGGTAAAAGAAACAAGTGCAGAAGTAACAACTATATACATGACAAAACACATTTCTGCTATACTGAATGTATATTCTGAAATACCTCCAATTAATTCATAGATAAATACATATGAATCAAATGAAAGTAATGCAAGAAACCCTGAATGATAAATGCAGTTAATAATTATTCTTTTCTCTGTGTTCTGCCAGTGGACACCTAGATATACTCACTGTTGTATTGTTCTGAGAGAAAAGTCCAGATAAGTGTGTGTGTTTTCTAGCTGTAGCTTTGTATGTTGGTAACGATCATCTAGTTCAAAACCCTTTTAGATTAGAATCTGTACTTTAGTCACTGTGACATCAAACAATAAAGAGCATTTATTTCCTCAAGCACACACCCACAGCAATTTTATGGTCACTGGAAATTTGGGGAATTGCCAAGATGTGCGGATGAGAATTGATTTGTCATCTGATTATTTGTTTATGTGTAACTGTTATGTGATGAAGACTGTAAAACACTGTAGAATTACACAAAAACAACAAAAATGCTGTTAGAAATGTTGTATTTGCCAAAGTATGAACAGTTCATGTCATAAATCCTAGATTGGTTTAAGAAGCTGGTGTGCTAGTTCAGTTGGTTTAGGCATTTGAACACAGAAATGATGCTTAAATCTGCACCAAAACAACTGGTCTTCATCTAAATGAGATGGTGTTGACTCAATAGAAAAATCCTGAAGTGGTTATAATGGAATATAATATAACCAAGTGCAGAGTTATATTATATTATTATTTATGTATTTTTACAGTTAGCTATGTAATGACTGTTTGGGGTGGAGATAGTTGGAACAGTTCTTTAAAAAAATCTCACTTCTGGGCCCACAAAGTCTTAATACCAAGGGCAGCCATCTACATTTACCGCAACTGTGACCCATCTCACCCCAGCTAGTGTTGCAACTTTCTGGTAGGGTACTGTAGGTTGTAACAATGGAGCTCTTTGTATTTGTTTTATTTGTAGCAGTAACAGGAACAACCAGTGAGTTACTGATGCTCAAAATAAATGTGCTACTATCCACAATCTCCTCTATAAAGGCTGTATTCATGACATACTGCACAAGGTATATCCATTCTTATGTACATTGTTTCATATAGCAGATTTATTCCTATATGTCAAATAAATACTTATAACACAAATTCTAGGGAGGCAGAAAGAATGTATCTGGATGAGGTTATATGCACTGCAAAGGTCAAACTACCATAAGACGGTAGCTCCTACAAGGTGTTCAAGGGCAGCAGGGATGAGAGGAAGGGGTACCAGAGCTTTACTGTGATCATATTGAGGGCTCTGTAATCAAGACATGACCACGAACTTCCATCCTTCTTTTCTGGCCACGAAGACGAAGCTTGAATCAGAAGTGGAGGTTGATGGCCTGATGCAACTTCTGTACATCATGTTGTAATGCCTCCTACATGGCTTCCTGTGTGGGCAATGTGAATGGATAGATCTTGCCTCTGGGTACTGGTTCACCTGGGAGGAAATCAAATTGTCCTATGACCGATGTGATGGTAACTGAGAAGCTCTCTTGCGGAAGATGTCCTTGAAGTGGTAGTAGCACCCAGGGATGTCAATGAACTATAGATCAACAGGACTCTCGATGGATGTGGAGCAGACAGTGACAGGCTAGACATCTGTGGGTGGAAAAGGTAGCATAGGAAAACAGGAAGTGAAACAGAGATCGCCCCATTTTAAGATCTTACCAGTTTCCCAAGAGAGCTCAGAATGATGTGATTACCACAGCTACCCCAGGATAATGCCAGCAGTGGAGTTCTCCAGAACCAGTGTATGTCCCCTTGATACAGAACCCCCACACATAAAAGAGGACAACATAGAACTTGATGTTAATACAGTTTAAATGTTTCCCTGTTAGAACTTGGGCTTTGTAATGTCTCTCATTGGGGATCTTTCGGGGACCAAGCTGATGGCAGAGGGCACTAGAGAGGAAGTTCCTGGCTGACCCAGAGTCAATGAGTGCAGTGACTGGAATGGGTATATCAGATACAGTAATACACACTCAGCTAGTGAGAGAAACTGATACAAGATGTGTATAACTTACCGAGGGTGTGGTGGTCTGACAGATTCAGCTGTCACCTGCACTCTGCCATGGATATCTGTGTAGTTTCAGTGTGCATGGACTTTGGCTTCAGGGAGCTGGCTTGCTCTGGCTGGCAGAAGGAGAAGCTATTCGGACCCTGGGTTGTCTCCAAACATCTCTGCATGGTGAGCTATATGAACTTCTCCAAGCCAATGGAATCATTGTCTACAGTGAGATGTAGTTGCAGTTGAGGACATAATCCTCGTCTGAAAGTTGTAAAAAGAGAGCATTCATTCCAACTGCAGTGTCACTGGTCCAGACTGCTGCCATAATGTCTTCGTCCACTGCAGTGATCTCTGATAAAACAGATATTAAGGATATTTTAGCCCTCTGTCAGGAATCTCTGCAGCTGCATCTCGAGGGCCAATGAACAGTGCAGCAGAAATCCGTCGCTCAGACTTCAGGTGACAGAATGCAGTCCTGGCAATAGACGAGACCAGGCGACGTGTGCGTGGATGAATATCTATATATATATATATATATATATGCTGGGGTGATGAGGTGATTGGTGACAGCTGGGGATTATTAGTACTCAGGAGATGGGGAACGTTGTGACTGGGTGAGGGTCGATCCTTGCGATTCCATGACAGCTATCACAATCAAGGTCATTAATATCATGGTTATCGTCAATACAGGTATCTTGCAATACCCCTAGTTTATGCAATATTTTTATGCATATAGGTTAAACAGTTGAAATCCTTAAAAGCTGTAGACATTAAATACGTTCTGCACAAATCTAGATGTCAGCTGAGTAATGAAATGATGGTTGATTTCTGTGACTTGCATATACACATTCTGGTAAGCTTTGAAATGTTGCCTTGTTAAAGTAAACCAAACCAATAAGAAAATGAAATGTTGTAATTGCTTTTGTCCCCCATGTCTAACGATCTACAGGAAGAACAGAACCTGTGACACCATATAACTGCATTTCCAGAACAAACTATGGGCATGTAGTTGTTATAAATGCCTATGAATTCATTTAAAATGACAAAAGACAAATGAGCAAAATGTACTGTGTCTATGAAAAAGTCTGATTTTGACAGCCTTGCTGATGAGACAATACAAGAACAAATGACCATAACTGTGGCCAGTTACACTGAAATAAGTCAAATTCACTGGAGCTTTTAAGACAAAAAAAATTATATTTAAGTCATAATGATGGGTTAAATATGTACTATGTATTTTAAAGGTCTAAATAAGAAGTTAAAGGCATGATGATGTATGCAATTGAGAATTCACATTTAATAGCATTTAAGCACAAACCCCCCAAAATGATACCTTTTTGTTTTAAAGACTTCGGGTTTACAGGAGTTTTTACAGTACAATCGGGTGGTTATTGTATGCATTAAAATTGTATGCATAAACTTTTCTTGTTCCTGGTTCATTTCAGATTAAACACTGATCCAGAGAGGTAAGACCAGGAGATTTGTACACATTCTTACACTCATATTTATGCATATCTAAACGTACAGTACAGAGTTAATCTCCAGCAGTTTAGAGCAGATCCAGTCAAACCTACAGTTTTAATATTTCTAACATTATAGATGTGTTACGTTCACTCTTATTTACTTTGTATGAGTTACTATTATGTTTCTATTAGAAACAGAAACTTTCACCAGATAATGAGCGTTTAGTAAGAACTTTCCTGTTAAATACAATACAACCCCAAATCAGAAAAAGTTGGGACAGTATATATATATATACAAATAAAAAAAGTAGTGATTTCTAAATTTACTTTGACTTGTAGACAATACAACAGCACATTATTTACTGTGTTCCTCATGATTTTTGTTTTTTCTTCCAAAAAAAAAAAAAATTCCTATTTTGGTTCTTGCAACACATTTCAAAAAAAGTTGGAACAGTAAAGCATTTACCACTTTGTAATGTTGCCATTCCTTTTCACAACACTTAAAAGACGTTTAGGGACTGAAGACACCAAGTGAAGAAGTGTTTCAGGTGTAATTTTGTCCCATTCTTGCTGGAAACAAGTCTTAAGGTGGGCAACAGTACGGGGTCTTCGTTGTCGCATTTTGCACTTCAAAATGTGCCACACATTCTCTATTGGAGACAGGTCAGGACTGCAGGCAGGCCAGTCAAGTACCTGTATCCTCTTCCTCCGCAGCCAGGACTTTGTAATGTGTGCAGAATGTGGTTTTGCATTATCTTGTTGAAATATGCATGGACGTCCCTGGAAAAGATGTCTTCTTGAAGGCAGCATATTGTGCTCCAAAATCTCTATGTACTTTACAGCATTAATGGTGCCATCACAGAAGTGCAAGTTACCTTCACCAAGGGCACTGACACAACCCCATACCATGACAGACCCTGGCTTTTGGACTTGTTGCTGGTAACAGTTTGGATGATCCTTTTCTTCTTTGGTCCGGAGCACACGGCGTCCATTTCTCCCAAAAAATACCTGAAATACTGATTCATCTGACCACAGTACACATTTCCACTGTGTGATGGTCCATCCCAGATGCCTCAGAGCCCAGAGAAGTCAACGGCGCTTCTGGACACTGTTAACATAGGGCTTCCTTTTGGGACAGTACAGTTTTAACTGGCATTTGTGGATGTAACTACGTATTGTGGTACTTGACAAAGGTTTGCCAAAGTAGCCCTGAGCCCATGTGGTGATATTGCTTATAGATGAATGACGATTCTTGATGCACTGAGGGATCGGAGAGCACGGTTGTTCAGCTTAGGCTTGCACTCTTGTCCTTTACGCACTGAAATTCCTCCACATTCCTTGAATCTTTTAATTATGTTATGCACTGTTGAAGGTGAAATAAGCAAATATCTTCCTATCTTTGTTTGAGGAACATTGTTTTTAAACATTTCAATAATTTTCTCACGTATTTGTTGGCAAACTGGCGATCCTCGGCCCATCTTTGCTCCTAAAGGACTAGACCTTTCTTGGATGCTGCTTTTGTACCAAATCATAATTACAATCACCTGTTGACATCACCTGTTTCAAATCACATCATTATTTAACCAATCTACCTGATTACTAGCCCTAAATTCCTCCTGTTCCAACTTTTTTTGAAATGTGTTGCAAGAACCAAAATTTTTTTGAAGAAAAAGCAATAAAAATCATGAGGAACACATTAAATAATGTACTGTTGTATTTTCTGCAATAATTGTCTGTAAAACAAGGTAAATTAAATCACAATTTTTTTTTTATTTGTGTTTTTGTCCCAATTTTTTCTGATTTGGGGTTGTAGTTAAATAGTTTTAGTTAACTATTTTAGAATGATATAGTTTAGAATTAAGTATTTTCTTTCATTTTAATCATTATTAATGATATCTTGTTGCATATATCACCATAAGCGGTATCAAACATTATCTACAGCAACATACCACAGAAACATTACATGCTTCATCATCAGCATGTTACCACACTAAAACTTCTAAAAGCAAACTAAAAGCTTCCAAATCCAAAAGACAATATTTTACAAAAAATCAAACATTTTGACGTATGTTTACACAGACATGACGTGGGTAAAGGTTACTCATCTTTCTCTTGTATAATAAACATTTTGACCACTTTAGAGCCGTACACTCAGATCACAGAGTAAACAGAAAGCCAGTAACCCACCCAGAGTAAATGATCAGTCAGGAAATAATCAGGACCAAATAACTGCACCTGATTTAACAGCATTCATCTCACTTATCAAATTTACATGCTCATTTTACCTAAACAAACAGCTTTAATCATGTTTTCACATTTCACGGCTTACTCATAATAACTCTGTAACTCTGAAAACTGTTTCTTGCGTGTAAAAGTGATTTTACACACCTGTACTGTGTTCTTCATCTCTTTCACTGCTCTCTTCATTACTCTCAGAGGAGGAGGATGAAGATGCTGTGATCAGCGCGTGACTCTGAAGAAGATACAGGATGAGAAACACCTCCATCAGCATACTAAACCCAGCAGCTCTTGTGTTGAGCTCTCCTGTTAGTTGAACAGGTAACTGGCCTCCTGCTCCTCTCCTCCCCACATGAAATCTCACCCGGGGCTGAGCTTCACACAATCAACCAATCAGAACACAGAAGCTGCTCAAGGTGCCCAGGACATCCTTCCTTCCTTTCGTCAGTTTCTTTCTTTTCTTTCGCTGATGAATGTAACCTAATCTTATCTCTCATTCTCTCAGGAGCTGCATGCTTTTCTCCCCTCCTCCCTTGAGCAAAGTCCAGTGTGAGTAAACTACTTGACTAATGCTTTAGGAGGAAAGATGCAGTTCTGTTGTATCACACATTACACTGGAGAGAACACTATTTGTAGTTGTAGTTGTAAGTCTTTTTACCCTAAATCTAACTGATGTTTTTATTGTTTCAGATTCAATACAAGTTCATCTTTTTTGACAGCATCAGTTTGTAATGACAAGCAAAACATGCCTTTACAGTAATATTAGGCAGGGTATTCTAAACACCTGCACAAAAGCAGAAATGTGCAGAAATCTTGCATATTTTTGTTTAAAGCTCTTAGATAAATTCTATACAAAATGTGTTCATTGAGCTGTAACGTTGTCTAAATTACACCTAACTGCATTATTTGCATTGGCCTTGATGTATATCAGGATTTACAAAAAATAAATGTATATTTACACACTTTATGGACACTCTTAATTGTGTGTATGCAGTTTTATACATGAGGTCCCTGGTTTTACCTGTTTACATTTGGCACATGCTTCTGTGCATTTTATCCTGATAAACTGCAAAATCCCTGGAAATTGAAGGCATGACCTTAGTATTGCTCTACCAGCTAAGCTACAGGCATTTTGAAATATCACAAAAAATTCTTGATGGAATGTTACAAAAAACTCAAACAAAAAATGTGAAAATATATTTCTCATTTCAGTAAGAAATGGAATTGCATTTACAGAATGTTTTTAATGCACATTAATAAATTAATGCAAGTAATTCTATAACACTATAAACGCAGCTATAGATGTCATCAACAGAGCTGAACTGAACCTGAACATTTGTCAAGTCTCCTGTGCTATAAGAATACAGTGTCCTCTTGAGAGGCTGTGTTCAGTCTCTATCCTTAAGAGCTTCTGGGAATAAATGTTTTTGTTTTTACCAATAATTATGTCACTTTACTTTCAATTACTCAGTGGGTCAGTGTACAGTGGGTCAAGGTATGTCAGAAAGGTGTTTCCTCTTCAGTCTTGGATAGAGACCTTTGATCTTCAAGCTAATGTATAATGTGCTGAGTCTACATTGTGGCCCGATGTGCACCTTTCAGAAAATGTGAGCACACATCACATCACATCACATGCAAGACAACCACTTACTGGTACTCTTTATAAACTGAATATACAGATTGCTTTTATCACAATAGTGCTGTGAAATGTTCAAACCAGCTGAAGAGTTTAAACATGGTGTTACCCTTTGCAGAATAAATTTTAAAACATTTAGAATTATTTTGACCCCCATTGAACAATCCACAGATGACTGTGGCAAGTAACCAAAAACTCTGTATGATGGAACTAGGGAAAACCTCTTGGGAGAAGCAGGGCTCTCTGGTGGCAGCTCTCTGGATATACAGCATGAATATCATGGCAGTATTAATTAGCTACAGGGAATTGATCGAGGTTAATCAATCTCCTTTATTCTAACACTGGCTTTAAAATCTAATCAATTCACTCAGGTTAATGTTTAAATAGACCCAAACTGTTTGCTGTGGTGCACTTAGATTCGGTTTTGCTGCTTCAGTGGTGGTCAGTGAATATCTGCTGCTGTCTGACTACCAACTACTAGTTAGTAGAATTTCATTCTGTGAATATAATCAGACTAAAATGAACCTTAATGTAAATACAAAACTTCATAAAAAGGGAAAACGATCATCATTCCATTGACATTTTTATTTACAAAAAAACTCACACCTAATAAAAACCAACCATATATAATGTGATTACATGACTTATGTTTCTATTTTATAAACTGTTACCAAAGATGTCAGTGCTATCACAATTAAGGTGGAAAAAAGAAAAGTGGAACTAAGCAGCAGTTGAAACATAACAAACATCAAATGTCAAACAACATATAACACAACACACAATTACAGAGAAACATTGATGAAACCACACTGATCAAACAGCAAAATGTCAATATTGTGCACAAATGCTGTTTGTGAATGTCAAATTAAGCAGGTATTTGCTGGCTGCAGTCTTTTAATAGTTCATACTGCTTTAACAGTCAGTACTGACTCCAGTCCAGTCATGTGTCTGCTGTCAGGATTTCCTCAGCTTCTTAAAATCACACAGTTTACAGGCTGACAGTGCACCTGTACAACTTTAGCCACAGCTGCAGTCTTTAAGCTCACAACAAAACGATATACACTTCAACAACAGAATTCTCTTAACAAATGTGATTATTTAGAGACAGTGAATGCGTTTCTTGGAAAATAGTTCTTGGTAATCTTGCCCTTAGTATTGATATGAAATGCTTTGATTATTCATGACACTGTCTCATGATTGTGCACACTGTAATCATAAATATTGAATCTACCATCAGCTCAGACCCAGGTTGCATTAAAAACGTACATCTGTGTGTGATAAAAGCAGATTTTTAAAGTCTTGGTCCAACACACACAGTATCTGAAAGCAGCTCAGGAGACCCTTTGAAGATCTTGATTTAAAACAGAGGAACTTCAGGAGTCAAAGCAGGATTTCATGATGGCCTCCCTGTCAAACGTGAAGCTCAGAAAAGCCGGTGAGGAGAGGAAGCATTCAAACTCCCCGTGTCCATTACAGCCAGAGACAGCAGCAGCTTCATCTGGGGAACCAAGCATGTACATGTGAAAACACTGAAAGTTAATGCAACTGAATATTTGAAATTCATAAGCCTTTAAAAAACAAACATGTACTCTTATGCATTATAGAACCAAACAACGTTTACATTTGTTCTCAGTGATACACTTTTATAAGCCTCGTCTCACAACTCACCTATTTGAGCACCAAGAACGATATTTAATCTTTCATTACAAATGTCATAACTGTATAACATTAATATAACTTCAATATATCCATGACAATGTAACTGTCTAAATCTACAAAGTGGATTTAGAAGACAGCACCACCTAGGGGTTATAATGTTATAAAACTGTTTAAATCATTTTCTCTTCAAATTGTGTGGGTCATACAGACACCATTAACATCCATCTTTTTAAGATCAGCCGTATCACAAGTGTTGAAAACAAGCTTTAATTTTCAACTATTTTTACTGCTTGAATTTATCTTGCATGACAATCAGAGAAACTCTTGCAAAACAAACACTGAGATTAAACGCTGAACAATAGAAACTATAAGCAAGATTGACTGTGCACTTTATAAAATTACCAGATCAGCCAATCATGTGGCACAGTCACACACATACACACATCAAGCATCAGAATGAGGATGAAATACGACTTTGGCAGGATTGTGGTTGTTGTGCGACCGGCAGGGCTGAATGTTTCACAAACTGCTAACCTCATTTTTATAAACAGCAGCCACTAGAGTTTTCAATGTTTTCTCCTATAATGACTGTTTACAGCATTATAATACAAACTCTCAGTTGACAGTGACTGCTGTTCTTCAGTGGCATGACAATCACCTGCTCTGAATCAAACAGAACAATCAGGGTGTGGTAGAACAGGAGTACCGCTGAATGAACATACAGCTGACTAATCTGCATGTCAACATAAACAGATGTTTCCAACATCTTGTGAAATCCATGCAGAGAAGAACAGAGGCTGTTCTGAGGCTCTACCCTGTGTTATTGTTCTTAACAGACTGCACAGTAAGTGTACATTTCAACCCTAATTCTGATGCATCTGTATTAGATATGCTCTAATATCTACCTGCTTCAAAGTTATCCTGCAGTCTTCTGGGCAGAAGTTTCTTATCTTTCTACAAGACAATGCAGTAGACAATTTTAGACAGTCACTGTTATGTACAGTAAATATGTTGTGGCAGAATGTGAGAGACTCACAGGCTGACTGACACCATTAGCTTTTTTCTTCATGTTTGGAGAGTCCTGGTGTTTCTTTCCATCACCTTTCACATGATTCTGTAGACACGCATCAGAATCAGCACTATAATGAGCATTTCCAGAGCTTCTGCACTGTGGTTTTATCCACACAGTTTAGCTCAATAATTCACAGTACAACTGCAATTTCATTTCACTCATTTTCTGCAGTGTCATTAAATGTAATGTACTATCAATTGAAGGATAAGACTGTCTGGATTTTTCATTTGTATGACAATGAGGAGAATATGAACACTGATGATAAGCCTGAACATCTGCCAGCACTTCATAAACCAGGAGCAAACTTCTATAGTGTAGAATGTGTAGAACAGAATTCTTGTAGAATGTGGCAGAGAGGGAATTATTTCACTGAATGCCCATTTAGAAGAACAAAAGGTGGGCAAGAAAAAGAAGGTGAGCAAATGTGTTTCCCTAACCGAGTTGGAGACTAAATGCAGAGACTCCAGTAAATTACAGCACTGCCCCTAAATGTGGAAGAATAAAGAAACATCTTGACAAAGTTTCATCTTGACATACATATCTGTACAAAAGTGCTGTAATTATCCTGTAAGGACCTTGAGTTTCAGCATATCCACTAATTCACTCTGGGCACTTTCTCCTAAGGTTTTCTGCTTGGACCAGCTGTCACCTGACCCTGGAGATGCTTCCATCAATATCTGAGATCTTCTGGGCTTACAGCTGAGAAACAAAACGGCAGAGAAAAACTGAAACTGTTACCAGAACAGTATAAATGATAACATACACATACACAAAATGATTACCTAGCTGTGTACTGTGTACTATGCTCTGCTGGGATAGAATACACAAGCCCTGTTCTGAGAGAGAGCTTTACTGGCCAAGAACACCTTAACATAATAGGAATTTGATGCCGGTTTAGGGCGTTCCTACAGTAGTGCAACATATACACAGCTCAACACACATTATTAGTGTAGTGCATATAGTATGACGCTATGGAAACAGTCAGGGTTTCGTTTATCATAAATGTTACTGAGTTATTGAGCTATTTTATGACAATTTGACAGTCCTAGATTGCTACACTCTTTGAATCAGAGTTTTCATAGCAACAGGTCTGTCACCTCAAACCTGTTTATTTGTTTATCAACCGCAAAAAAGATTCAATTGTGGCATTTAAGCAGAGGTAAGACTGGAAAGCCGACCAGACTGCTGCATCATTTTTACAGAAACAACCTTTAACCAAAGCAATAATAATTTAGCATTTTGATAATACAAACATATTATACAGATACTTATATTACACATATACACATAGCTTACATTACACACATAATAATAATGTAGATTCAAATTTAGTTTAGTACAAAGTAGTATTTATGTCAAGAACCTATGTTCTATACAAATGAACCGAGTTGTACTTTCATTATAATGCCGTCGGTCTGCAACAGCCTCAGGTAAGTGTAAATATACAGTAAACCCTAGTGTGTAAGAACAATATCTGCTAGTACTGCAGCATTAACTGTATTTTCATAAACATGGAAAGTTAAAGAGGGTGAATGTCTTTGTGGTAAAACATTCATACCGTAACGCTTTGCACGGGGTGTTGCCTCTAGACGCAAAATCTTCGTCACTGCTCGTTGACTCTCCTTTGCGTTTGGAGATCCACTCTTTCAGCTGCCTGCAGGCAGAGACATTACACTCAAATTACTGGTCCAAACAAAAAAACATTTGAGGCTCATTATTGATGCAAAAGACAGATGCAGCTACCTCATAAATGGAATAGCCATGAAAAACTTGTTTGGAGCAAGTCCAAGCTTGGATTTAGGCGTCATATCATTCCTGTGACAGGGCAGTTTGTCCACTGAAAACCATTCAATGTTCTGTCAGGAATCAACACAGTAAAGTCAGATCACATGTCTTTTAATAATCAAATGACTGTGCTGCATATTTTCAAAAGCATTTCACACACCCGGATTTCTTTTCTGGTCTTTGGGTTGAACTTTGTGTCTTTAGGAACTCCAGGTATAATATACAGTCGAGCCAGCTGATCTGAAATTCTCTGCTCAATGTATGTATTCTGGCAGATACGATCTCTGATATCAAACCCTGTCTCCTCCAAAACCTTCAGAGAAAATCACGTCAAACCGGTAAAAAGTTAAAATCAGAGTGCATTAATTTTTCTAATGTGCATACCTCTCTCACAGCGCAGTCATGATAAGCTTCATCTTCATTGACTTTCCCTTTTGGAAAACCCCAGCCAGACTTTGCCAGATAGCCCTGGACCAGCAGCACCTTAAGGTAAAGAAAACCTATGTTAAGGACTAAAAACTATACTATAATCTATGATAAGGACCATTAACTATAATATAAACTATAAGGACCATTAACTATATTATAATCTATGATAAGGACCATTAACTATAATATAAACTATAAGGACCATTAACTATAATATAAACTATAAGAACCATTAACTATAATATAAACTATAAGAACCATTAACTATATTATAATCTATGATAAGGACCATTAACTATACTATAAACTATAAAGACCATTAACTACAATATAAACTATAAAGACCATTAACTATATTATAATCTATGATAAGGACCATTAACTATAATATAAACTATAAAGACCATTAACTATATTATAATCTATGATAAGGACCATTAACTACAATATAAACTATAAAGACCATTAACTATATTATAATCTATGATAAGGACCATTAACTATAATATAAACTATAAAGACCATTAACTACAATATAAACTATAAGGACCATTAACTATATTATAATCTATGATAAGGACCATTAACTATAATATAAACTATAAAGACCATTAACTATATTATAATCTATGATAAGGACCATTAACTACAATATAAACTATAAAGACCATTAACTATATTATAATCTATGATAAGGACCATTAACTATAATATAAACTATAAGGACCATTAACTATATTATAATCTATGATAAGGACTATTAACTATAATATAAACTATAAGGACCATTAACTATAATATAAACTATAAGGACCATTAACTATATTATAATCTATGATAAGGACCATTAACTACAATATAAACTATAAGAACCATTAACTATATTATAATCTATGATAAGGACTATTAACTATAATATAAACTATAAGGACCATTAACTATAATATAAACTATAAGGACCATTAACTATATTATAATCTATGATAAGGACCATTAACTATAATATAAACTATAAAGACCATTAACTAATTATAATCTATGATAAGGACCATTAACTATAATATAAACTATAAGGACCATTAACTATATTATAATCTATGATAAGGACCATTAACTACAATATAAACTATAAAGACCATTAACTATAATATAAACTATAAGGACCATTAACTATATTATAATCTATGATAAGGACCATTAACTATATTATAATCTATGATAAGGACCATTAACTATACTATAAACTAAAAGGACTATTAACTATAATATAAACTATAAAGACCATTAACTATATTATAATCTATGATAAGGACCATTAACTATACTACAAACTAAAAGGACTATTAACTAGGGATGTGCGAGACTAGTCGACTAATTGACTAAACAGTACAGCTGTTACTAGTCGACACAAAACTATACTATAATCAATGAATGTACCTGCTGGGGTGCAAAGTAGTGCACATCCCTAATATAAATGCAATGGAGGTACCTACTGGGGTGCAAAGTAGTGCACATCCCTAATATAAACGCAATGGAGGTACCTACTGGGGTGCAAAGTAGTGCACATCCCTAATATAAATGCAATAAAGGTACTTACTGGGGTGCAAAGTAGTGCACATCCCTAATATGAATGCAATGGAGGTACCTACTGGGGTACAAAGTAGTGCACATCCCTAATATAAACGCAATGAAGGTACCTACTGGGGTGCAAAGTAGTGCACATCCCTAATATGAATGAAATGGAAGTACCTACTGGGGTGCAAAGTAACATTTTAAATATTCTTGTCGGGGAGTTTGAGTTTTAGCATCTTTTTGGTGATCTCAGCAAAGGCAGAATATTTTTGGATTCAGTTGTTTGTAGATTTTATTCCACATTTGAAATGTAATTACATCATAATCTTGACTCTAGTACTATCTGTTCAGGCAGACAGAAGAGGAACTTACATGATTGGAAATAACTGCCCAACAGCTTTCGCAATACGACCACCATTAAAGGGACTTTGGTATCTGCTGCCCTCTCTAAAAATCACATTACGTGGATTCTGATGCATACTCACATTGTCAAGCGTCTCATCAAGAATTATCGCACCAAATGTAGGAACACCCATTTTATACTCTTTCCACTGTTCTAAAACCTTCTGGACATCCTCTCCTTGTGGCAGCAGGAACGGACAGTGATTAAAAAGTGATCAGAAAGTTAAGAAAAACAACAAACCACTCTTTGTATTCATGTTACTTGTTCTTTCATTTAGAAAACAGAGCTTTCTGGGGCTATAGAGAGACTGTGTATGCCTTTCACAGAACCAGTATAATCTACATAAATAGACTTTATGTCATGTTTAGGATATCGGCCTTGGCAAAGTCCCTTATCCCACACTGAGGTAATCCTGGTGAATTCTGCAAGCAGAAGTCCAGGTAAAACCAATGGGCGAGTTCAATCTGGAAGCAAACTCTGATGGCATTGTCCCGCTCCTCACTGGGGATGTGAAGAATGAAGCGACTACAAGAAAAAACAAAAAGAATTTATTTCAATTAAGTAATTAATTTTAATAAGGTTTAAAGTCCCCATAAATTCAACATTGAAGCATTTTGACATTTAAATGAATATGTCAGTCTTAAGGACATCTGTAAACTAGTGTACTCTAAAACACTGTCAAACTTCACATTTGGAAGATACAAGCATTCAACACTTCCACCAAAACTGATCTACAACTTTATCACATACTGCACTACAGCTACTCATCAGATCTGACCATATTGGCAATGTCAAAAATGGGAGGAGACGCTCAATATGTCCTGATTGAATATTTCAGTGAAAGTGCGTGTGAAGTCAGTCAGTCTGCGTTCTGACCCAGTTCAACAGACTCATTAAATAGCAATTAAACATTTAATGACTAACAGTAACCACACACTCTCCTCAGCAGACGGATCGCACAGTAATGCTTCATGTTGAAGACTACAACTGCTCCGATGCCCAAAATGGCAGCTGACTTGGAACGCGCCTGTGACGCCCCAAAATGTAGCCTAGTTAGGGTATGAGTTGCAGCACATTTCTTGTTACACATCAGCTTGTTTAATGGCAGCACGGCTCTGCTTTTCTCTAGCGATTAAATGTCGAGTGAGTATTAATAACGTGAAGCAGGTTCAGGTGTGACTGCACGCGCGCTGTTTACCTACAAAGGTCGTCCAGTACACTGTTGGGAATCTCGCCTCGTTTTGGCTCCATGTTAAGTGTACAAACATCCCGAACATCCAAAACTGCTGCGGTAAGTCCTAACAGCGCAAAGCTACTACATTTGCGTACTTCACATTTATATCATGCTGACGCACATGGCCCTGTGTAAAGTGAAAACAAAAGAGGAAACTGCGCTGCGAATTCAAAACGACGACGCTGCTGCTAAATGCTAATCGCTTAAAAACACAGAGCGTCACGCGAGGACTCACACAGCAGCCAATCAGAGAGCGCTAAAACTTCGCTCCAAGTGCTCTTGACCAATCACGTCATTTACCACATAAACGACATCACCAAGAGCCAATCATAGTTCGACATTACAACGCGACGCGTGCAGTAGGAAGTTGGGAGTTTTGAGGACGCATTGTTTCCAGAAAATGAATGATCGTGTAATATTTAATAAATGTGTCCTGTGTCTCTGAAATGCAGAGACGTCTGGATGTTGTATAGACGTCTTTATTAGCAGCAAACGGCGTATACAACAATGTGTCCCCTGATACAGCAGGAGGACATTTCACAAGCTTCATAACAGTGTGAACTAAAAGATGATAAAGAAAAAGGATAGAAAAGAGGGTGCAAACCATACATTGTTCAATAAGCACCATAAAGCATTCTTTATAGGAAATGTTAAACGAAGAGCATATTGCAGTTTAGTGGCTTTGTTTAGTCTCTTCTAGTTTTTATATGTTGACATTACACCTATGTACAGTTTAACCTCCGTCTCAAGAACTGTAAATAGAGGCCTGGTATTTGCTTTTGCGAGTATGAAATATGTCATTTACATAAACAATAAAATGTTAGCTTACAAAGCATGTTTACTGTACTTATGGAAAGGGTGTGGTCGAGGAAGTGTTGCCGTGACGTCACAGCCCGTGCGTGTCACGCAAAGCGAGCTGGAGAAGCAGCGGGTCGTGAGTGCGGGTTGATCTCTGAATAAAGCCGATTCTCCAGCCGGATCATGGCGCAGGCTCTCAAGCAACGCTTCGACAGGTTTCTTCACGAGAAAAACCTCATGACGGACGTGCTGGCGAAGATAGAGGCGAGGACTGGCGTGAGCAGGTCGTACATCGCGTATGGTGGGTAATGCCGGAAGCAGAACACGCGTGCGTGTCGTAGCAGATCGTAATTCACTGCAGGGATGAAGTGGAGCTCTCTGGACGAGCTCCGTCACCGTCACTGTGTCTTTTGTTTGCAGCTGTCGTCGCTGTCGTCGCGGTGTATCTGGTGGTCGGGTACGGTGCGTCTCTTCTGTGTAACCTCATTGGATTCGTCTATCCGGCCTATGTATCGTGAGTTGCCATTTTAAGCTGTACGTGTACCGTAAGAGCGAGCCGCTGCTGTCATACGACAGGAAGTGACATCATAGCGAGTGTTCTGGGAGGAGTGACGTCATTTCTCAGGGTTGTGGGGCCACGGTTAATTTCACAGGGACAAATGTTTTCTGGTGGGTCCAGTCTGTCCTGTATCAGAAGGCCGTCCATAGAGGACCTTATTTGGCTCCTCCCCTCACAGGTCTCAGGACAGTGGGCCCAGCTGCCCCACTTGATAGGGCCCTGTCCCCATGCAGACTACACAGCACGCAGCAAGTCTGTAGTGACAAGACACACTTTTCTGAAATGTTAGCATGTCTGAGCACTGAGGGACTTGTCTGAATAAACACGCTCTTTCTGCAGGAATGTGTAATGTTTTAGGATGAACTCTTTAGTGAGTGTGAGCTGACTGTAAGAGCTGCTGTTACTCTGTCAGATAAAGAGCTCTGTTTACATGAATGATAATGACACATACATTACACAGTTATAAAGTGTATATGTACAAATTATGATTTTTGAGTGTATTTATTCAAATTTACTTAGTGGTCTTAATAAATAGATTGATATGTATTAATAAATAATGATATGTATTTTGTATCATGTTTAGAACTGTTTATAAACTTTAGACATTATCGCTTTATGTCTTGATGTATGCATTTATTTTAAGAAATGGATATTTAGAGGTTCTTAGGTTGTCATTTGAATATTGATCTGACAATTTTTAAATGTCGAGGGTTTAGCTGCAGGCATGTAGATTTTTAGACATGCAACCTCAGCCTCATGCATGCTCACTGCACACATGTGCACACAGTTTCCAGCATCCAGTGAACTGAAACATTCGCTCACAAAAAAATCCCACAATGCAGCAATGCTCACCATGTTCCCTTACTGGAAATGACATCACATGTTGTAAAGCTTTACAAATGTGAGTAATAGTGCGAAATATATAAATCGAACGAAGGAAACTTGCATCATGAAACACAACAGAGGTTTTGAAAAGACAAACCTTTGAACATAAGCATAAATACAATTGCTAGACAGGTAGAGAAAAGTAATGAAATGTTGCAAGTTTGTGTAATAGAATAATCAAAGTGCTCCTGTCATTGATAAATGCCAGTGGTGATGTTATACAACATGAGTATGTAGTCATGTCGCCCGAAATTAAGTCATTAGTGTCCTCATGCTTAGCTAGCCAGTGCACCCTTACCAGTGCACCCTTAAACCCTTAACAGTGTCCTTACACAAACACAAAGTCGTGCACACAATGATTCCCATCGTAGGGAGCTAATTAAGACACATTGACTTTTTATAGATAAATGTCCGGGTTCCAAAGACACTACATACGAGGAGCTTCCACTGCTGTCACGCTCAACACATTCAAGATCGCATACTAGTATTTTAAAGAGAGCAGAAGAATTCAAAAGACAGAAGTCAGTTATGACTTCAGCAAATAATAATAAACTGTGAATGTGTGTGCATGCAAAAACCAGTGTGCTTGCGTGCATGCTTTGTGAGTCTCAGACTGCATGTTTCTGAAAGTGCATCTGCATGTCTGCAGCTGGATCCTATTGTAAAAAGTAACAATTTTTTAGTTGCTCAATGTTTATATCACAATAATAACTAATAATAATATGAGAATAATAATGAATAAACTCAACAAATGCTAAAATTTAAAGAGATATCAAATGTCTTTCAAGAGTCAAATCATTAGCAGTAAAGCACACAAGCACTCAGTGTTATTCTGATAAGTGCACGTTTCAAAGGTTTGCCATAAGGTTTCTCTTTTACCATTATAAACACAAATGTGAATATGCTTATCATAAGGGCTCATATTATTTCAGCTTTCATCAAGTGATTACAGAATGTCTGCTGGTAATACAGGGTTAAACATGCCAAACCACAGAAGGCCTCATGACTTGCCTTCTCAAAGACATCTCTGAGATGAGCTAACAAAACTTCTACTCTTCATTTAATTCCAGAAAAGCTTTAAGAGAAACCAGCGTAAAGTGATTGTTTATGTTAACAAGTGGTACTCACTTCAGACTCTTTATTTCTCAGAATCAAAGCCATTGAGAGTGCGACCAAAGACGATGACACCAAATGGCTGACCTACTGGGTGGTCTATGGCGTATTCAGTGTGGCAGAGTTCTTTGCCGACATTTTCCTCTCCTGGTTCCCGTTCTACTTTTTGGGAAAGGTATTGTACAGTACATTATGGAAATGATAGCTAGAGTGTGTATTTTAAAAACACATTGTGGTTCATGTATAAAACTTACTCATGAAATTTAAACAAAATGTCACGAGAAAACAAACTGAAACCAGTCTGATAAAATCATAGAAGTGGCTCCTTGTCAATACTGAAACTGTTAATCTGGCAAACCTAAATGGTTTCAGGCCATAAAGCTGTAAGGTCTGAAATATACAGTACGCAAGCAGGAGTAGGTGCATGGACTTTATTGTAGATAATTGTATGGCCATCAAGTGGAGCCTGAAATACTGTCATTACAGGTTGTGTGAATTGTGAATGGCCAAATAAAGTTGAAGTGGAAAACCAGTGGAGTCCTTTGTAAAGTTCTGTTAAGGACATACACATAAACAAATGTTGGTAGCAACACTGAATAATAGTTATTGATAGTCAACTAATAAAAAGCTTATAACTTGCCTTTTATTTGCTTTAAACAAATTATTAGAGTCCATGCATAGGTAAACCATACAGGCAGTGTAATAGAGATGCAGGTGTATTTACTTCTGTTTTACTTCTATCTGTATTTACTACTGTTTGCTTCTAGAGAGTATGCATAAGACATCACAGTGGGCGGAGTCACTGTGGTTACACTCACTGAGTGGTGGGGTTAGTGTTCAGCTGTGAAAACAAAAACACATCTAAAATGCAGTTCACTGTGTGAATAGATTGAACAAGAAATCGACACTGTCTTTTTGCAAACAGCTGAAAGCTACAGAAGAGAGAAGCAAATAGACAGCTGTAATACAGGGACTGTAACATGGATTTGCAGTTGCCATGTGTCAGATGTTAAATTTTAAATATTTATATATAACCCCTAATTTATATATTGTATTGATGACTCGTCAATTGATTTTATATTCTGTGTAACTGTAAAGTGTTAATTTAAAACATCCATCATGATGAGTCTTATGTTCTGCAAAGCCAAGACAAACCCAGTTTTCCTTACAGAAGGGTATTGCAGAGCATGTTTAAATAGACTGCCTATATTTACAGTAAGCAGATAATTGTTTTCCTCTTCTAAGCAGCTGTATTGAAGAATATTTTGCCATCCAACTAAGGGGGCATGTTAGGGTGGAAAAGTGACTTAAATAGTCAGAGGTAAAAACTGATTATAGAAACATGCGAAGCCAGAAGCTTCCCAGTTCTTGCATAGACAGAGTGTGTTGCAGGTCTCAGTGGTGGATGTTGTTGGTGATGCAGTGCAGTTGAATGTACAGTAATCAGATTTCTGTTTCTTTTTTGGTTGCTAGTGTGCTTTCTTGGTTTGGTGTATGGCCCCCACCCCATCAAATGGCTCCGTTCTGCTGTACACAAGAATCATTCGTCCCTTCTTCCTGAAGAATGAAGCCAAGATTGACAATGTGATGAAAGACTTCAAGGATAAGGCAACAGAAGCTGCAGACAAATTTAAAGATGAAGGTAAAAATCAGATTAAATGTTTTTTAATTGAGATTTTTGTTTGAGGAAAAGCCATCTTTGAGATCTTTGAGAAGCAGTACATTAACCAAGGGCAGAAGAAGGATTCCTGTCTAATATTATTGTGCACTGTTTGCTAACCTGGTTGTCCATCATTTTTGCTTTGCAGCCAAGAAAGCGACTGCCAACATTATATTTGAGGAGAAAAAGAGCACCTAAAGATCACCACCATTTCAACAGCTTGATTTCCTGCAGAATGTCTCGTCTAAATAAATGTGGCCCTTTTGTTTTATCACTGAAAGTGAGCTGATTAGTTTGACACCCCTGTTGTCTGTCTTTAAAGGTCACCCAAAAATCACCCAATTCACTCACCTTAAAGGCATCTTGGGTGTATGGCTTTCAGCTGAACACAGAGTTATATTAAGTGACACCCTGGCTTTTCCCAGCATTACAATGACAGTGAATGCTTCTCACTATTTTGAAGCTACAGAAAGCCCATCCATCATAAAAGTAATCCATTCAAGATCAGGGGGTTAATAAATGCCTTCTGAAATAAATATGTTTGTGAATAAGATTACTATTTTGTATGTATTTAGCATTTAAAACAGCACGTTTGAATGTTTGAAGAGCCAGGCTATCATTTAACATAACACAGATTGTGGTCGACTGAAAGAACATTGTATACACCTTGGATGCCCTAAAGGTGAGTAAAATATGGGCAAAATATTATTTTTAGGTGGGCTTATCTTGTAGCAGCAATATTACATCTGACATTAATAGCAAGTTAAGAGTTATATATTTAAGCATCTCTCATGTATAACAGATATCCAGCAATGCTTTGATCTCAAACATACTTGTATCTTTCTCTGTGCCTTGATGTTGGATGATGGTACGTTACACAAATAGATTTATTCATATCTTTTATCTTACACTAGTCACTGGGCAGTTCATTCTCAGCTGTATTTGTGCAAGATAAAGATTTTTGGTTTGTTCTGAATGTCTCATCTGACTATCATGAGATATCAATGGAGCTGTAAGCTTATGAAGCTGACATTTCAATTAAACTATAAAACAGTTGTTTCCCTGAGCATCTGAGGGGTCTCTACAGTGGGGATGTAGGTATGTGCATGCACCAGTTTGTCCCTTAGATTTAAATTTCTTGAGGAAACAAAGGTGGATTTGTAGGAATTAAATTGGTGTTATCTAATAAATGAACTCTAATGTGGTGTCTAAACACTTGGTTGGATTTCCCTTTGATCTAAAGTCACTGCATAGTCTGCAAGTCTAGACTTCAAAATCATCTTATTAGATACAATAGTGTCATGAACTCACTTTACAGTAAACAACATTTCAAAGACATAAGATGAACACTCTTAAGGTGTAAAAGAATATGTTTAGCCACTTTTTATACAAAGAGACAAGTTGACCAATAATGTTCACATCCAAAAAAAAAATGAATATCTGTCCCCACATGATAAGTGAACTTAATGGATGATCCAGAGCAACTCACAAAAGGCAAAAATTCCAAAATCACTAAGCAAGCCTTTATAAATCACAAAACAATCAATATATATTTTGAACAAAACCAAATTCTCACTAAAAGGATTATTCCAGATGTATTGATCTTTGAGATAATCAAGGTATAGCTTTGCATAGTCAGGGCCCATAGTGGCACCCACGGCTGTGCCTCCACATAATTTATTCTCAAAAAGAAAATGATTCTGTCAAAAGTTCAGACACATCAACAATTAACTACTGGCAAACATCATCACTTTGTAGATCACAAAAGTGTTTCAGTGTTAAAAGACCCTCACTGTGGGGAATACTAGTATGAAGAGGCCACGTCCATTGTGGAAAGTGTAATGTCTTGATTAATGTCCAGATTTCTCATACCTCACTGACACTCACTAGATACTAATAAAGAAAATCACTAGTATCCCTGAGTTAACTAGGAACTTACAATTGATTCCTGTCACTAAAGGTTGTTCAGGAGTTCAGAATTGTACAGAGCTTTAAACAAAATTACTAAGCCACCCCTTTATCAGCAGGTTTAACCACTATGTTCTTGTCTCTACACAATTAATTGAGAGCATCTTTTTCATATATCAACAAAAACTTTTTCTTTACAGGAGAATCACAAAGTAGCATATCAACATCTCTTTCCACTAATCTACAAAAAATATTAATTGAATGGTTTGTAACAGAGGCATAAGGTGGTTTTAGGCTTGAATTTCAAATGACCACTATTGGTAGAATTTTCTTGCTCTATACTTCGGATCGGATCAATTTAACTCATTACATTTGTGTTACAAAATAATCTGTAGTTCTGGTGGAACAAAAAAACCCTTTGTTCAGAAGACTTCTTGGGGTCGGAGTTCCTGAAGATCAAGAGACCTCAGAGTGATAAAATCTCTTCCATGTAAATGAGTATATATTCTAATCATTCACAGCCATGGCAAATAGGGTTGTAAAGCTGGTAAATTCTGGAACTATTCCAAGTTGCAATATTACAGGAATTTAATTAGGTAATTTGGGTTATTTTTACAAACTGTGGTGACGTGAAAATCAAATGCGAGACTTGAGATCATAAAACATGGCAATTTATGTAAACAAAAGTAGATAGCAGGTGAAAACAGTGATTTGAGTTTAATGACTTTATAAACAATTATATAAAACAATTACTTTAAAAAAAATTCATGCATCTTCAGTGTAAATCTGGATTTGAAATATAGAGTTCTATATACATCAGTGTTTCCTGTAACAGCTTTGACTCGGGCCAGTCACCAGATATACATTTGGGCTGCATAGAAATTATTACATTATTGCCGACATTTTGAGAAAACAGAGGAAAGGTTCTCGTAATAATGTTTTAATGAGACCTCACAAGTAACCTTTTTTTTTAAACGGCGCAGTAAAGAAATGAGGCTCGTTGCCAATTTACAAATTAGACAAAAAAGGAGAATACAAACAAAAACACTCCTACAGAATACACACAGAATATATTCAGAACTATTTAGATTCAGAAATGTCTAAAAATCAAAACAGAGAAAATAGCCTGAGTTGATGGGGGATAAAGTTTGAGGGATGAGGGTAACAACACCAGCCTGAGAAAAGCCCATTCCATTCACTTTATACAATAATTTACAGTAGTACAATGTGAGAAAGTGACATTATTTGACACTTAAAAGCCCAGATTATTTTACAGCCAAGAGAGATTTAAATAATTCATACATGATGAAAAACAAAAATTACTGGAAAAAAAAAAAAAAAATCGGCAAGGTGGTCACTGAACACTGTACACGAGGTACTTTGGAAGGTGAACCCCAGTCCTTCAGAGCACAAACCTTTTGCATCCATTAGCATGATCAAGACTAGCATATTTAGCATCCTCTCAACACTTAAATAAGCCATGTGACAAGTTTATTTAGGGGGGTCTGAAGTCAATGCCTAGATCCAGCGTTGCATTACAGTGAAACGTATTAGTCTTTTCTCAAGTTTAAAAAAAAGCAGAAAAAAGTTAATTTATAAAAATAACAATTAAAAAATTACTCTGCAGCAGCTACAAAGGATGTAGCTAAATCTTAAATACAAAAATAAGCAAATTTGTGTTTTTGTCCCAGGTGGGAAGAGAGCTGCACTCCCAGAATCCCAGTGCGGTGGCCACCAGTCCCCTAAGGCATTTCCTGTGTCTTTTGTGTCTATGGCTGATTGGTGGAAAGCAGAGAGAAAGAAAGAGAGAGAGAGAGAGAGAGAGAGAGCTATGAGAGAGCGTTATGTCTTGCGGCTGCTCCAGACCTGTTCAGGTGTACTCTTGTGGTCTGATGAGTACTCAAAGGGCGAGCGGTGTCCGAGCGGCGAGCGCGAGTCATACGGCGAGCGCTGTTCTCGGGGCGAGCGCTGACCGCTGCCCAAAACCCGGTGCTCCATCTGCCAGTCTGAATGATAGCGGTAGTCCCGGGAGGATTTATGGTGAGTGTAGTCAGAACCAGACCGGTGTTCCGAGTGCAGCCTCGATTCCTTGGAGCTGCTGTCTGACCGGTGGTCTCGGCTGGAGCGGTGGTCGTCTAACTTCCTGTGCTTACTGTCACTGTAATATCTGCAAAATGAGTCATTCAGACGCTGAGTGATGGAAATTAAATTAAATTTTTTTTGCAATTTAAAAGAGCATTGAGTGATTTCTGAGGAACGGAGTTATTATTTGAAATCGACAACCAATCAAAAAAACCCCGCTCTTCATTGCTCCACCCTTTAAAATAACAAACCCTATGCAACACAGAATAGATATGTAGGAAATGTTCACAAAATTGCTTGGGTGTTGATTTCAATGTTTACTGCACTTTAAAGCTGTGCTTTAAAACACCAAGATACCGAAGTGAGAGCGTTAATATTCACTTTTATAGATTGTGTGCAACAGCAAATCAGGTGTATAAATGTGTCTATAGGCCTTTAAGTAACCACATCCTAGATGTTACGCCACTCAATGCAGACTGTGTAACACCCATACAGTTAATAGTGCAACAAAACAATAGTGCTCAGTGTTCAATACTTCACTGACTACAACAGCAATGTTTGTGAGAACGACATGAACAGTCATAAAAACATTTAAGTCAAGGTATCAGAGATTTCAAATGAACTTTTAAAGTTTATTCCTGATGATACACAAAACATTACACAAAAAACATGCTGCTGAAAGTATACTTGAGTTTTCTTTTACACATACTCTGTATGAATAGTCTGTGCATCAAGTGTAAGCAATATTGATGGTTTTGCAGTAGTAAAGCTGGAGAAGAGCATGCATTCACTGACCTGCTGTCCACTCGCTCTCCTCTCTCTCTGTAGTGGTCTCGTTCTCGCTCTCGGTGGTCTTTGCCATTGCTGAAAGAGGGGTACGGTCTCTTTCGGGGGTCAGAGCTCTTCCTGTATGGGTCAGTGGGGTGGCGTTCTTTGCTGTGTTCGTGATAACGAGATGATGGGTGTCTGTCAGAGCTGTAGCTGTCTCTACTACTGTCGTCCTGATGAGACTCCTTCACACGCTCAATATCTGAGAACACAACAGTGTTCAGATTTACATACAGATGAACCACAACTGAGAGAACACCACAGTGTTCAGATTTTCATACAGATGAAGCGCAACTGAGAGAACACCACAGTGTTCAGATTTACATACAGATGAACAGAAACAGATCTTAGCCTTAGGGCGTTTTTAAACCTTTCTGGTTCGGCTTTCACAAGGCAACAATTCTAAAAGGACCAAAATGTATTAATACAAGTGACATGCAAGTAAACTGTCCTCTGATTGGTCAGAGTGCACCTGTTTATCATAGAGGTCATCTGCTAAGATGAAGTGACAACAACTTTGAGTTTGTGGCTTTCTTTGCTACAGGTGGTCTGTGTTTTTCCACTACAAGCCATCTGCTCCAGTTTATTTTAAATTGGTCTCGGGCTGATGGTTTTGGTGCGGATCTGAGCATGATTGGCATGTTCCTATATGCCTAAACAAACTGAGGTAAAAGAGAAAATGGGAAATGTTGTGACACGAACACTCCAAACAAGTCAGGTGTGAAAATGCTAGGGGTGTAACAATATTCAAAACCAAACCGAAGAACCGTGATACACGACTAATGGTACGTACTGTGGTACTCATGGCATACCGGATGCCAAAACCACACAGATCAACAAATCAAATAAAAACCCTTTCTTTCAGTCTGTAATTTCATAATCGGAGAAGGTGAATCTTTCTGTGCATGCGTGCAGGGATCTGTGTGTGAAGAAGTGCACTCTTGCTTATTTCAGAACTTGGATCGCTTTGTAAAGCTGCAGATAGTTTTTTGCACTTTAAGTGAGGTGAGACAAACATGGTTAAAAATCAATGAAGCGTGTGCCTTCATAATACAGCAACACTTTTCATTAGAAACATTTAAATCAGACTTAATGATCACCAGCTTACAGCAGATTTGTCTTATTTATACATACGTTCATACATATTGTCAATCTTTAATATACAGTATATATGATGTACCTCAGAAGATAAATGACTGTTTTAGAAACAAGGTTCTCTCTATCAGTCTCTATCAGGACTTAATCTGATGATATCTTCGTGTATTTTCACAAGTTTAAAATTTCACAAGTATTTTCACAAGTTTAAAAAAAGCATAAAAGTTATGAATGACATATTTCTGCCATTCATAAGTATATTCCACAAACAGCTATAAATACAAATCAACACATGACTGCAGCACACTGTGCTGGGAAAAGTGTGTATAGTATAATAACATCCAGTATGACAGAGGCCTATGGCTGGTTTACTGGAGGGTTTGTAAGTTACTGTTCTGTGTGAAACTGCTTTGAAATATGTATTACAAAGAAACACTCTACAAAAACACTGAATTGAGTGAAGTAGCTCCTCCTGAAAATGAAGGGATAGTTTTTAATGTCTTTACAATGATTTGTACAAGCCCCGCCCCCAAAATTCATCAATAATCCATATGAGCTTCTGACGGGGGAATACCCTGTACACTAAAGTTACTGTCTTCAAGTACTATTATGATGAAGTTAAAAGTGAATCTAGTGCTCTTCAGCATTGCTGTGACATGAACCCACAGCAAACAGAACTGAACTTTGGCTGTGTGTGTGTGTGTGTGTGTGTGTGTGTGTGCATACATAATTTTAAAGTGCACGAAAAGATTAGCAGACAAACCTGAATGTTTAACACTTGGTGTGTTTACAGTGCTAGTGTTCTGCTCCACTGTCTGAAACAAAACAAACATGATGAACTTTCATTTTAACATTACACTGCGAATGTACAACATCATTACTGAATACACTGTTTTCAGCACAGAACATCAATAATAAAACTATCACGCACTCTTTAAAGAAATCTTGCTGTTGATGTGTCCATACCTGAACAGTTTCTTGTCTTTTCTTGATTGCATGCTTATAAAGTTTATGCAGTTTTCTTGCATCAAACTCCGTGAATTTTGAAACAAATATCCAAAGATTTCTGGATAGTGGGAATAACAGAGGCCTTGATAAACCCATACCAATTTTTAAAACAAAACTTCTCTCAATAGAGCTGTTGCTTCTTAATAGAACTGTTGCAAAAGAAGAGCCCTTACTTCCTCCACTGTTTGATCTGCTCAGGGTTGGTGTATTCTCTGAGACACTCAGTGATGTGATCTCCTATTTTGATCAGGCATTGGCGTGTATGTTCCAGCTGCTCTCGCTCAGACAGGCCCTTCTCTGGACGATCCAACTGCTTCAGTGCGGCCTTCACTGGCCTCATGCGCTCCTTACACTGACACACAACAACAACAGCATATGAGATGCCTCATTTTGATAAGATATGTAGCACACGTCTGTTTACACTAGCAAAAAGCCTTGCAGGTTTTGGCAAAACTGAAATGGCTGATAACTGACTCACTCTCAAACTTCAAACAACAGATTTTTTTATTGTGTTTATCTGAAGAAAACAGTCTGAGATGGCATGACAGTTAGTAAATGATAAATTTTGTTCCTCATATTTCTTGGCTGTATTTAATTGTAACTGATTGTATCTGTAAGTCAGCATTCTAGAATAAGATTTCTGTAATTTTTGTAAATATTACCAGTATTTAAATATTCCTTCTAATATGAAACTATTAAAAGAGATTAGGTTGGCCACCATCTTCTCTACTTCACAATGGTAACAGCAGTCCATGTAGGTTAAAGGTTGCAGCTAAGAGCATAGACTAACTCACCACGCTGAAGGTCTTCTGGTCCAGTTCTTCAGACTCCTCAGACACTGAAATACTCTCTCCTCCTGTAGGTGTGAGAGCTGGAGTTTCAGCCTTCTTTTCCCGCACTTCTGTTTTCGCCTCCACAGCCTAAGAGCACAAATCAACGGCTGTCTGAATAAACATTTATGCAGCCACATGTCCTGAAGGTTTAAGACAGTCATATTTTCAGATGTGTTAGAATACTGAATGAATCTGTGTCATTGTGTGTATTGTAACCTTCTCTGCAGAAGTCTCATTCTCTTGATCTTGTTTGATTTCCTTCTCTTTCGGTTCGCTCTCTTTGCTGTCATGGCCCTCCTCTTTCTTCTCTTTCGCCTTTTTCAGCACCTTGTCCTTCATCTCCTCTTCCTGCTCTTTAATCTCAGACTCCTCCTCCTCCTCCTCCTCCTCCTCCTCAGACGACGACTCCTTCACTGCTCGCTCTGAGACACGCCCTCTCCTGTTAGGCAGCTTCACCAGAGGTGTTTCCTGGGAATACAGAGAAAACACTTTAAGGTCCTGAGCCAGTCGACTCATGAAACCCTCGCAGCCTTCCTCAGTCTCCTCTTCGCTGAAGCAATGCTGCACCTGGCAAGAAGTAAAAGCGGACTCATGGATACGTGGCAGCCACTGTCAACAACACCATTCCATTAACTGAACTGCTATAGCGCTTTCACAATGTGATTGTGCTTTACAGAAAAAGCACATTTCAGTACACAGAGACAAAATTACACAGTAATTTTCTGGCAAATTCATTAACGTTCACAAACAGTGTGTAAGTGACTACATATGAATATCTTGCCACAGAACATGAACACAGGTACTGCAGGTAATGTCAATATTCCCTCAGTGAAGGCATTTAAATTGTGACATTCTTAAGTGAAGAAAATATTTGCACTTTGATGGGAGAGATTTTAATAACCTTATTAAAGTTAAGTGCGGCTCCCTGAAATCGTTTAGCGCAGCCAACAGTTCAAACTGTTATGTATAGATTTTAACTGATAACTTCTGAAACAGAGATGTGAAGAACCCCCGGTTTCAGCAATGCTTTAACACTCTTCAGAATAAGCCACACACACAGGGACTGTAGAAAAAGGTCCAGTGTGTGTGGCTTATTATTAAAGGCCCAGAAACACAAACCTTTTCCTCTTCCTCTTTGTCATCCTCTTCTTCAGAGCTCTTCTCTGAGGGAGGAGCTGAGGACAGGCTGTTCATCATCTCATCAACCTTTGGTTTTGCTGCTTTATTTTTCTTCCCTCGTGGTTTCCTCTTGCGTGAATTTGCCTGCAGAGCAGAAGACAACACATCATCAGCTGAACATTTAGGACTTTAGACAGCTGAATGCAGTTTGATATTGTTTACGTTTTGTTAGACAAATAAGATTTTCATTGGTAATGTTTGGGAGGGTTGTGTTTAAACAGTGTCACTCACTGTGCCAGCCTGTTTCTGGGCTTCCTTCCTGGCCAGATCTTTGCTCAGTAATTTGATGAGGTAGTCAGCTCGTGTCTGCAGCTGTTTGGCCTGAGGTTTCTTGTCAGGATCATCTGGAAGCAGCTACAGCAAATTTAACAAATTAGTACATCATAAATACAGTGATTGATGCTAAGGACTGCCGAATTTGAGTCAATGCTGCATTAGAGCAGACATCTTGTCCTGTTTACACGAATGGAAGGAGGGCCAAGAGGACACAAATGTTGCTGTACATCTACATAAATTGCAAAATGTTCAAATATATTCCTTGGGGCCAGTTAAAATGCACCCTGGTCAAATACAAATCTGGTCTGACTGGGCTAGCAGAATCAATTCCTTACAGTTGAACCCAGAATTATCATACATAATAAAGAAAAGGTTTTCCTCATTTTTGTCACCTGATAAAGTTTGGGTTTTTTGCCACTGTTCATTCTGGCTTGTTTAGTTGAGGTATAAAAGACACTTAATATTCAGTATCATTGCTCATGTGACTGCACTGAGATCTTGAGAACAAGCGTGATCGAGCTGTAGAGCATCACTGTTGTCTGCTGTACAGCTGCTTTACAGCACAATCAAGTTGGCATCATTAATTGTTACTTTCCTGTTTAATGACTGTATAGTGCATTATAAATAAAGGTGACTTGACTAGTGTAGCAAAGAATATTAGTAAAACAATGCAATGGTTTCTTCATGTTATTGTGTACCTTGTGTGTGAGGTTGAGATCTGGGTCCATCTTGATCATTTCCCAGCTACCATAACCATACTCATAGATGCCAATGAGCAGGCTGGAGTCGTCCTCTTTACCCCATTCAATGTCAAAATGAGCTGCCTTTGAGTGGCACGGAATTATATACCTGAAAACACGAGGAAACAAAATTTAACAGCAGCAAAAAAATAATTAATAAATAATACCACCTTGTCCAAATAACCTGAGCTTTATTAAGACCAAAGACCAGCATTCCCCAAGTTAAGGTCTAGTTAGCATTTGGTTACCTCTTCCTCTCCTCAGGGTCTGCAGGAATGGCCTTGTGTAAAGGCGCCAACTCCTCCTCATGGGAGATCACCAGCTTCGCATTGACCTGGACCCCCGAGATCCTGAAGGTGGGTCCTTTCACCTTCCCCCGCCTACCTCCTGATGACACAAGTACAGGGGACAAATCAGAACAATGTTCACACAGATGCTTCAGATACGAGTAAGTGCAGTTTTCTGTGGCTCTTGCCTGAAGTTCTCTCAGGTCCACAGGGATTCTCCTTTAGGGTTCTTACACAGCCATTGTGAACTGTCTCAGCCAGCCGCCGAAGATCCTGTTCCGATTTATCCACCAGCTCAGCATCTCGAGCAATAGCATCCAGTCTGTCAAACAGAGAAAGAGAGCGTGAGGTCAAAGACACACAGAGAGAACATACAAAGTCAAAGAGACACAGGCAAGTATGATAGTTATTTACCGTTCTAAAGGACCGCCAAACTTTTTGTAGCTCTTGATAAATCTGTGTAGACAAGAAGAGGATTTAATTAACTGTGTAAGTTATGTTCTGTGATGTCTTCAGAATGGTGAAACTGAGACGGACTGCTATGATGGGACATTCTGTGTGATGCTGGAAATGTATCAGCTAGTGGTGTCGAAATATACCACTATCGACAATAACCCATGATATTAATAACCTGTACTGTAATAACCTGTAAAATACTAATAAGCATGACTATTGATACTGTGTTGATACTACAAGTGATAATATTGTGACTAATTCAGCAGCAGCATCTGGTTGACACTAATATAGTAGGTGATGTTTTTTGCTACAATGGTTACATTGTACACACAACAATTTCTCTCTGCCTCCATACACTTATATTGTGAATGTGATTCATTGGCCAAAAAAAGAACAAACAAAAAATAATCTGGCTGATAGCATTGTTTATATTGATATTTTTCTTGTGAAGTTTTCTGGATAATCGTGTGGTGAAAATCAGATATTGTGACAGCTCTAGTGTCAATCAGTAGAGATTTGATTATGTTCTATTATTTGTAAGTGAAACGGCTGCTAAGCTGTTATTGGGCAGGACTGCTGAATTATCTAATTAATTTCCTACTCAAAGTGAAATGAGACTGATACAGTTTTGTGGCCCACCGTTAGTGTGAATGTTGATCAACTTCACCTGCGAATCTCTGCATCAGTGAAACCCTTAATGTTTTCTCGTGGAATAGTTCGAGGTCTTCCTCTTTTCTTGGGCCGTTTCCGGTCCGAGACAGAATCACTGTCTGAACCCGAGTATCGTCTGTTCCGGCTACGTCTGGCCTCGCTTCCATTGAAGTTGATCTGTTAATACAACAAAGTTATAATGTAATGACACTGATCAGAAGTACATGTACAGCAATTAAGTGAATTAAATGTGACAACTGGTACATATAGTAATAGTTACATCAGAATGTGTAGCTGATCACCTACAGAATCATTCAGTTTTGACTGGAGTGAGGTGACACCATACAGAAAGCAAGAACCATGTGAGCTAGCTGCTAGTTTAATTCAACTCTACATCATAGTCTACAAATAATACATGAAACAGACAATGAGAAAAAACATAGACCAATTTAACAACACATGTAATAAATCAAGCAGTGGGAAGAAAAAATACCAGCCTTCATTTCAAAGAACAGGAAAATGACCATGTCCATCAGATACCACCAAAGACCATAACTGACCCAGAGAAAACCCTTTAAGAATTAGCTACAATCTTTCATACATGTAACCACACATATTTCATTCACCTGTTTAGCACACTTCCTCATGCGGGGGAGCAGGTAGATCTCAGCCAGCTCCTTCTGTCTCTCCTCCTCCTCCAGTCTCCTCCGCTGGTCCTCAGGTATGATGTCATCCCAGTTCTTACTGTTTCTATCTGTGTCCATGTCAATTTCCTCATCCTCCATCATGGAGAAGTTTGCCACCTGTGAGGTGAACAGGCATTTAAAGGTATGTTGATCATGTGATAGTCTGACATGCAGAAACTGAGGGAAGTGAAGAAAGGACTGTCTTCAGACCAGTGCATTACCTTAAACTGTGAGAGGAGCTCTTCTCCAACAGTTGAAGGTCCAGGGTCGTTCTCTCTGGTCTCTGCTCTCTTCAAGATTTCATCAATATCCATCTCCTGACAATGAAACAAACAGCTGTCAAACTGCTGTCAGGGATGTAAAAAAAACTGATTACAGGCATACTTCTCAAACTCAGACAACATCAAATCAGTGTTATATCCAGCATCTGACATAAAAACTCACCAAGGCAAAATAAAAATGGTTAAAAAAGCCAAGTTAGCCAAATCACAGACAGAATTATTTTAACATATATGCACCATATTACACTGTATCAGGGATTTGTTTTGCTGCAAACAATGATGTAACATTTTAAATACTTATGTGCCATGAAGTATTAAGCAAAACAAGACAGAACTCCATCTGTATTTCAGATTCTGATGTTTGACTCAGAAGCTCTCAATCAAAATGAGCCCAAACTAGATTTTAACTTGTACTTTGCATCCAATAGTTTAAACATGTTGCATCGATATTGAAAAAATCCCCATCAATGTCTTGCATGTTTATTATCACATTTGATTTAAACCAACATCTGTTTTACAGTCATCAGGTTCAGCTGAACAGTTTTGATTTGATTAGATATTAACACCATGTTAAAGGGTGAAACCCTGAGCTAGACCTGAGGCTCCTGCTCCTCCCCTTCCTGCTCTTTAAAGAGCTCTTCAGCACCAAACTTCAGGATAGCAGACAGCTCCTCCTTGTTGAACGGAGTGGAACTGCAGTGGAATCAGACAATCATCAGACACCTCAGTTTATACAGCATTATATCATTATGAAATAGCACAGTTTAGTCAGGTTATACTGGACGCTGTACCTGGATGGAGCAGCACCCGTATGGAGAACCGTCTTCCCTGTAGTGTCCATCCTCTGAATCACTAGATGGTCTAACACCATTTTCTTCTTGGCTCTCTCAATAATGTCCTCCTCAACAGAGCCCTTTGTCACCAGGCGATATATATTCACCTGTAAGAGACATTTTTGCATTGGTAAATCAAGAAATTTACTAAACAATAAACTTCAAATGGTTTCACTTAGTAGCATGAAAATAATCTGTTATTTAAACCCTGTTTATACTATGTATAAATTTATACTGTGTTTAAATTACACAGTAAGAGATCAAAGAACACTTTACAATCACTGAAGCTGTCAATCAAACAGTGACACTCTTACAGTACAGATCTCTTACTGCATTTACATCATGTTTGCATTGTTAGTTGTGGTGAAGCTTTAGTGAGTGCAGAAATTGCATTGCAATGATGAGCTCACTGCAGTCACATGATCAACAGACTGTCTGTCATCAGCTCAATGCTCATCACTGAAACCTTTCATGTGATGGAAGCAGATCTAATCATACTGGACTAATCAGCCAATTTTATGATTCTTTAATCTTGACAGCTGTAACAGTAAAAACATAGTAAAAGAATTTGAAATGTCTCCACATGTAATACTTTTAATACAAAGATGTTAGCCAATCATAGCAGTGAGTGTTTACACTGAAATCTCAGAGCAGACATGCCCCTTCAAACAGAACGCTCAAATCAGGGCAGCGAATAGCCTTTTCTCATTTCTAAACTGACAATTTTTGGATGCAAAAATCTGAAAACTCAAGAATGCTGTTAGAATCAGATTCTCAGTGCCTATATACACAGCAGAATGTGATTCCAGATCAGACCCTACACACCCTGTTTACAAGTACTAAAATGCTAATACTAAAAAGGACCCCACATTTTCTTAATTAATGCACGCTCAATACATCACATCTGTCAGAATATTAAAATAAAATTTGGAGAAGTGGTGGGCTGGTTATTTCTCACAGCTGCTTTATGACACTTCTGCTCTTCTTTAATGTGCATGAATGCAGTGATGTAGTGATGAATCAGAGACTCTGCAGTGAAAGGACTGTATTAGTCTCACTGCTCACCTGTTTCTTCTGTCCAATCCTGTGAGCTCTAGCCTGGGCCTGTAGGTCATTCTGAGGGTTCCAGTCTGAATCAAAAATGACCACTGTATCTGCAGAGGCCAGGTTAATGCCCAGACCACCTGCTCGTGTGGACAACAGGAAGCAGAAATCCTGCAGAGTCAAAGAGAATCTTAGCTATACAGGGCAGATGTATATTAACATCTTAATTAACATAATTAACATCTTTAATCGTAATTAACATCTTTAAACAAAGATGTTGCATGTGCACACCAGAACAAACCTAGACAGTCTTAAAATGTTGAGTTTTTTTCTAAACAGGCAAAGGCACATATTACACCCTGTAACACTGCTGATCAGCAAAATTATGCTCCACTTAGTTCTCTTTAAACAGAGGTAATAACAAAATGCCAATACAAGCAGAACTAAAATTGCTCCTCAAGTACTGGTATACAAGTATAAAAGACTCATCAAAAAAAAAAAAAAAAAAAAAAAAAAAATTGACATTTTAAAACTGGTAATTTGTATTCCATTTACTTCCATTCAAGTGCAAATATAAGTGCAATAGTGTGGAAAAGTGAGAATGCTGTGGATTATTTTATAAAGTGCATTCGAACAAAAGGAGAAAACATTGTTTCCTGCAATTATAATTTCTGCCACACCTGTAACATTTGTCCTGTGCAGTGTGTGTAAATGCACACTTATCTGCGTTTCAGACGCGGTTTCTGTGCCACCTTTGTGTCAAGATCACAATAGCACTACAGTGCACCAATGTCTTATTGAGTGACACCATTAAAAACATCTATTAACACCAGTATACAGCAGTACAAGCACATTTAAATCACACATACCTCTGAACCTTCTGCGTTAAAATGATCCAGTGCCTGCTTCCTCATCTCACCCTTTATGGAGCCATCCAGCCTCTATAAACACAAAGACTTTGAGTCACACCTGTAACAACAAAAGCACTCAGCTGGTGTTCACCTGACTCAGTGCCCTGCTGTCCTCACCTGGAACAAGAACTGCCTGTACTTCAGATACTCCGCCAGGATGTCCAGCATCCGGACCATCTGAGAGAAGATGAGCACGCGGTGACCCCGTTCCTTCAGACGCACCAGCAGTTTATCCAGAAGAATCAGTTTCCCACTGCACCTAATCAGGTGCTGCAGACAACACAGGTATTTCATTCATTTCTCACCATGATATCATTAACAAATCTACATGACATGCTTCTGTAATTCACCCTTATTAAATAGGGCTGCAACAACTAATCGATAAAACTGATTATTATTGACAGAGAATCAACACCACATTTGATTATTGATTAGTTATGTCTGTGTGCAGTGGAAGGAAACCATCCGCCAGTTGCATCACTACAGTAGAAGATAACTCATTTCTGAGGACAAAACACGTAGAGAAAATGAAAGTGCACTGCCGCAAGAAAGCTGTATATTTACAAGCACTTAAAACAAAAACACGTGTGTGTGCTATTTAATGACTCTGACATGTGCTCTCACCAGCGCTCAGCTTACAGCTATTGATGTTAAAGTGGTGGGCACATGCACATTAAACAGCCGTAGCGCTGTGGTAGAGAAGCGCAGTAACTCTGACTAAAACTTTTTTTTAATACTTTGTTAAAAATTCAGAAATTTTAGGTTTAAAATTTTACATTTAAGTAATAATTTACGACAACAGTAAAGGCACTAGTGTTGGAATACATGTAGCCTTTTAATGTAATAAAATGACTATATTCACACGAGTAAATGTGTTTTACATTTCTCATTTGAAGTTAGCATATTGTGCTTTTGCTTTTATTATTTTATATTTAGGCATTTTAATTTCTGCTTTCAGTTTTTAGGTTTAGAAAGTAACACTGGTACGTTGTTTTACGAAAGTTTTATGAAAGTAAAACTGTTTTTGCTTATGTACAGCATTACATTTTCAGTCAGATCAGAATCAGAAAGCAGACTAATGTTAGCATGTTCAGAATTTACCAGTAACCTTGTTCTGCATTCACACAGAGAACCTTCCCGGTAAATTACTGGTTAATGTTACATGTTGTGAGATGTTACAACTTCTCTTACTGGTAAATTGCCAGCACTGTTCTCCATGGTGGAACTTTTAAAATGTTCTGTCCACACATGATTTCTTAACAGTAATATATTAGTAAAGACAGCATGTTTGGACTATTATCTGACAAAGTTAAGCTACTTTTAAGAGCTTGTCGTTAACCACTACCATGTGCTTATCAGTTGGACAAGTAAATCAGTCATTTGAAATGGAAGAGAAAAACATCAGATGTGAATATTATTTATTCAATATTCAGTACTTTCAACTATAAAAGACTTTTGTTAAATACTAGATATCATCACGCTGCGGAATGTTTTCTCACACATGAACATTTGGAGCAACTTCTAAAACAGCCAAACAGTGATAATCACAAATATCTTGAGAGCGAGTAACATGAAGTGAGTAACATGGTTGGGGAATTATGGGGTTATTTCCTCTGCTTGTCTTATGAGATCCTTACAGTGCTGAGACTTCAGGTTAGGACCCAAGCAGTTCTTGTCTGGAGGAGGAGACACCCACCTGCAGCCCTTCCTGTCTGTTGTGGAACTCGTTGTCCTCAGGCGGTTTGATGAGGTAGCAGTGGTTACAGCATTTCTTCAGCTCCATCATGATGTTCAGAAAACCTGACGTGCTTCCTTTAGTGCCTTTACTCAGAGCCTTGTAGTTCCTCGTCAGTATCCACCTGAACAAATCAAATCCATCACAGTGCAGGAAAAGACTACAGGCTTTCAGACAGCGGCAAAACTACTCACAAAACAAAGTTAACAGTTGATGATTGGCTATTTTACTGGAGGGATTTTACTTGCTTTATATTCCTTTGCCGTATATTCTCTTACTTGTAGTATTGTTTCTGAATGGCGCTCATCTCCACTCTCAGGATCTGCTCCACCTTGGCAGGCAGAGATTTCTCCACGTCTTTCTTCACTCTGCGCAGTAGAAATGGTTCCAACTCTTTATGAAGGCTGGTGTAGCCCGAGTCTCTGCCCTTCCCATGTTCCCCTTCAAACAGCTCCCATGAGTGAAACCTGAGCGCACACACACACACACACACACACACACACACACACACACACACACACACACACACACACACACACACACACACACACACACACACACACACACACACACACACACACACACACACACACACACACACACACACACACACACACACACACACACACTCTCTGAAGCTGGGACTTCAAACATATTGTACATCACAAACCTCAGATCAGCTTTCTAAAGCTGTGGTTTTCAACCTTTCACTTATTTAACAGAGTGCCCTAAAAGATAAAAAAATTCTACCACTTGCCATAACTAGGTTGATGTATATTTATTATAAAAACAACCAAACACTAATATATCGATTTTTAGTTGCTTTAGCTTGTTTTAGTGTTTTGTCTTATTTTAAGTAATTCAGTGGGACCTTTAGTGGGACCCTGGTGGAGAAACTCTAGAGCACTCAGTACGAAAAGTGAAACACACTGAATGGCTAGCAAAACCCCACATTACACATTACCCTGCACACAGCAGCAGTCGTCACAAATTGTGTCTGCAGCTAACACTGAAGTGATGTAAGAGTACACCTACTTGTCAGGCATGATGAAGTGCAGCAGAGACCAGAGCTCTTTGAGGGAGTTCTGCAGAGGTGTGCCCGTGATCAGCAGTCTGTGGTTAGACTTGAACTCTATCATGGTCTTATAGAGCAGCGAGTCGTCGTTCTTCAACCGATGAGCCTCATCTACACCAATGAACGCCCAGCTTACGTTTCCTAAAAACGACTGCAGGAGAAACAGAATGAATTCTTTGGCTCCAACTGCTGATGTATAGCAGCTACACACCTACATGTGCTCAAACCTGAACCCAAATTTCACAGCTAACTTGGCCTACTGGACTAACTGTCACATAAATGCGATATAAATGAGACGGCACAGCTCATGATTTAACTGTTTAACTGTTGAAGAAGCTTAGTTTAGTATTATTTAGTATTATTTTTGCAATAACTCGCACTTCTAAATTAAAAATGTGCTTATTTCAACTTACAAATGTGCTCAATTTAAAATGCCTTACAACAGATGAGCCTTAATTAAAGCCCAAATAAAGCATAGCAGATTTTGAAAATCTTGATCTTTAATTTTATAGTAATTCAACAGGATAGTGCGTTACAATTTTAAAATATGCAGGTTTAATACATTTCTCATTTAAACTAGTCCAACATCTGCAAACTGATTTAATGCGAAACATATCAGCCATATGTAACAGCCCTAAAGTTTCATATCAGTGCATCTTCTGCTGTTAAAATCACAGCATGTTGTGAGGTTTAGATGTAAGCACTATAGCTCATCTGCGCTTCTGTCTCACACTGAATCGTCTGGAGATATTCAAATGATGACTGATGCAGGACAAGCTTCTGGCAAACTACCAGCTCAGTCGTATGTAAATAACAACCATCACCTGCCTGCTTGACAACTTTTCTCTGACCAAATGAGAAAGTTCCCAGGGTTACAAGTTTAATTTATTGTCATTTTATTTATTATTATTGACTAAATACATTTTTTGCTACCTATATATCACTTACTCTTGGAAAGAGCCACCTGGCTCACAGTCTTGCAGTGTTTTTAATGTATTACTTTTTTAAATGTATGATTAAGATTGAAACATCTCTGCAATACTGTGGGTCTTTAACTGCAGAATTATACAGTCCAATCTGAGATCATGTCAAAAACCAAATGCTGATCTTATCTTCATGTATTGAACTTGAAACCCTAAAATAGTAGGAACAAAGCAGACAGTCACAGATTCTCAGAAGGCATTAATGGCCAGTTAAAAGTTGTACCTTATCTTTGAGCAGAATTTCGTATGTAGTCAGCAGGATGTTGAGCTTTAACCTCTTGGTCTGCAGATGCATCCATTCATGCGTCCGGATCTAAAGAATAAACAGCAGCATCTTAATTTAAGTCACATAAGTGCTCAGAGTTTCAGATCACAGACAGCAGCATAAGAAACTGTACACAGAGGTTGCTTTACTGTATTCAGCTTTCATTTCTTTAAATTGTTCATTACATGTAAATAGTTGTTTGTGGTGTCCCATGTAACACTGCCTTAAGACCAGCACATTTGAAAAAAACACACACATTCACAGATGATGGCAGGGGATGTCAGCCCAAAAGTGACAGCAATAATTCTGGCAAGTGATTGACAGACAACGCTTAAGCCCCGCCCTCAGAGCCCAAACAACCAGACTCTGTGGCGCAGCGCTTTGCTGCTGAAAGCAGCGCTTTGTTGCTGACTGAACAGGAGAAAAGATTTCAGTTTTCAAAATGATTACGGCTATAACCATAAATATGCTGCTTCCCTGATATGGTGATATGATATAACTCATCAGATAACTCATTTTATGACATACAATTTTATTTTTGTAGTTCTGAGACTATTTAGTAGAAGGGACAAAATAAACACACTACATTCTTTAAAACACGTCCTTGTGAAATCATGGTCTGAATGTAGTTTGTAGAAATTCTTATTTGTCTTATTTGTAAACATAAACCATCTCAGCAGGTGAGTTTAAAGCTCATTTGAGAGGGTCACGTTAATGCACTGCAGATACTTTGCATAATTCCAGATATTTGTATGCTGTCACACAAAGCAAATGGCATATAACATGCTAAAGCTTCATGTGTAGTTATCTTTCGGCATAAAGACAAAGCAACTTGTGACCTGTGTTCTGACACACAAACCCACACACACTTGTGTTTCATGACATCTTACCATGTTCCGGCTGTTGATGTCACCCAGATACACAACAACATTCATTTGGGGAGCCCACAGTTGGATCTCTCTCTGCCAGGACGTGAGGGTGGACAGAGGCACCACCAGCAGGAAGGGCCCGTACAGCTGGTGCTCGTGGAACAGGTAGTTGAGGAAGCTGATGGTCTGGATGGTTTTGCCCAGACCCATCTCATCTGCTAGGATACAACTGTTCCCTCTAAGAACACAAGAATATTAGTGCTGAATCAACTCGAGAAGACACTCAGAGAAATAAACAATACATACTTGCACCAAGAATGAGCCATCCAGTTCAGACTGTCCAACTGATAGTCCCGCAGTTCCAGCCCGTCTGCACCGATATAGTGAGGCTGTTTCTTCATGGGTACAAACCGCGGTCTCTGTTTTAAAACCTAAAATCAAACAGTAAAAGTGATTGGACAGTGTGATGTTTTATTCATATCCACCTGTAGTATCTCTGAGAAGGCAACGCTCAACTATTTGCAGACTGTTACCTTGCAGTCTCTGGAGGGAATGGATTTGCACTGGTTTCTGCTCATGTACTCGTTAATGCACTTCTGAAACTTTCTCGCGATAAGCGCTCCATCTTCCCAGCTGCACTCCGAGTACGGCAGGCCCTGCCATTTACACAGGTAGTCTGGATAACCTGCAACCGACTTCTGATTTGAATGTCCTGCAAGACAACAGCAAGAAAGCAATAAGCCTCATGAAGTCGTGGTTCATAGTGAATTTAGAACAGCTGCATGATGCTGTTAGGTGCCACATGGAGCCATAGCAGGTCTTAATTCACTGTAAACCACATATTAGGCAAGGTTTCTTAAAATGAACCCACAGCAAAAACAGTAACGATATTGTTAAAAAAAAATCCATCTGCCACAGCTCTTCATAGTTCAGCAACACAGAGATGCATTGGCACAGTAATACTTATGTAATGAGGTCACGGTTGTATGTTTATATTGTGAGAATTTACAATGGCTTCGAACATGGCTCAACCAATCAGAATCAAGGCCTGTAACTATTCATTTTATAAGAATAAACAAACATTCATAAACAAAACACAGAAATCTGAGGCCTGAATTTCCTCACCAATTATTCGTTCCACCAATTGATATTGTGAATGTAAGTCGTCCATGAGTTCCTGCTGACAGTTTAAGTACTCCACATCCTCAGGTGAAGCCGTTTTGAGCCTGCAGAGATCAGTAGGAGAGAGAATCAGCATCTAAAGCACATCACCTGCAGGAAGGAACGTTTCTGTGAGCACACGTACCATCTCTTCTTTTCCTGCTCTTTCTTTTTGAAGTTGTCCAGTTTCTTCATTCCCTTCACATTCTGTTGCTTCAGAGTCTCCTCCGTCTCCCAGGTGTTGTGAATGTGGGACCAGTTCTTCCATTTGATCCAGTACTGCACGTCTCCTGACTGTCTCTTGGGGTCAAAGTTGGCGTTGGGGTCACCGTCTGCCTCCACGGCATAAACTGTGGTTATAGCCCCCGTCGCTGTAAGAAAAAGACAAAAATTGCCAAAAGATGAATTGTTATGTAAATATCCCATGTTAGTCCCTCTGAAAGCGTGGAGTGGGTCCTTACTCCCTTTCCGTCCTATCCTCATATCCATCACTTTCTCTAGCGTCTCAAACTCGTCCTCCTCTGGAGGTGGGACGTCCTCTCCACACACCTCCACCAGGTCGTCTGAGTCCGTCTTTAGCTCCTCATCCTCTTTGTAACTCACATTGACCGTGGCCTGCCGGCGAGGCCCCGCCAGAGACGCTTTATAATCATCCTCTTCATCAGAGGAGGAGGGTGAGGGCTTCTTTAAAGGTTTATTCTTTTTCCCATTCCTAGCATTGGCCCTAAACAGCAAACAGAAGAAAGTAAGAGATCAAGTAACACTAAACTAAGTAGTTTTCTATAACAGTTTTCTGTAATTCTACTAATAAGTAGAATTAGTATGTCCCAAATCATAGCATGTTGAAATGAGTATCCTTTAAGTTCTCAATTTGTCTGTTGTTTCTGGTAAAAGTCAGTGCAGATCTATGATCATTCTAACAGCTAATATAGTGGAAAACTACAGAATGAATGAAGAACAGCTGACTTGCAAGTAGTTGTATTCAGATGTGTGTGACTGTTCATGATCACAATGTTGTCAACAACTTTATGAACATATTAACTTTGTTTCTTAAAACAGTTGCCTTTCGTTTACTCCGAGTTATAATGTTTTTGCATAGTATTTGTGTTTTTTTCGCGTACTGTACTAAAGTGTCTTCCGTAAAGCTGCTCTAAAACAATGCACAAGATGAAGCACTACAGAAATAAACCTGAACTGAAAGTAGATGAGTGACAGTCATACTTGTTTGGAGGTTTTCTGCTCTTGACTTTGAGACTGGGCTCATAGTCAGAGACAGACTCATCACTGTTCTCTTCCTCCGCTGAAGACTCAGACGAGCCGCTGCCTGAACCCGATTCTGAACCTGAATCTGAGTCTGATCCAGACCTGCACACAGAACCGTACAAACATTTGAACAAAGAATTAAGACCTTTATCTTGTAAGAAATGATAAGAAATTATCTTGTGTTCAGTATGAATGCAAACGGCCAGTCACTCACCCTTTACTCTTACTCTTTGAGTCATCATCAGAGTGATCACTACTCGATGAGTCCTTTAGGAGCAAACACAGTACATGGAGGAGACCGCATTAGAAAGGAAAGAGAGTGCTGTGAAGGTGTTTGAGGGAGTGTGTGTGCTGCAGTACCTCGTCTGAGCCGCTGTTGGAGGAACTCTGAGGCTGCTGTTGGAGTTGCTGTTGTTGTTTTCTGAGCATGGCTGAGCGCTGCACCGTCAGGATACTGGGATTCGACTTCCAAAACTACAGCACAGACATTTCAATAAGCGTTAAAGCACGAGTCTGTCTCAGGACAGTGATGTGATCTAAACAAACTAAGGATTGATTTATTTTTCGTAGCACTTGCACCGGACATGCACCTCCACAAATGTGACTATGCGCTGCTTTTGGATCACCAGGCAACATGTTTAAGTCAGGAGGAAGTTAACTCCACATGAATACAATGCACACCTTGCTGGATACCTTTGGTAAGGTTTGTGGATTAAATGTTTAAAAGACACTCAAATTTCTTATGTGAACGAGATATAGGCATGTGGAAAGTATGACAGAAAATGATCGCTATTAAACCCTTAGTTACGTTGAAACATCACAATACACATATGGCTCACACATACACATCATACATACAAACATAGTTTTATGAAGTCTTACCGCTGCTCCATCAATTTTGTTGTCTTGATCATTCTTTGCCTTGGACTTCTCAGAGTCAGAGTCTGATTGGCTACCAGAATCAGAGCCACTTCCTGAGTCGCTGCTCCCTGATTGGCTGCTGCTGGAACTGCTACTGCCTGAACTGGAGCCAGAGCCTGATCCCGACCCAGACTCATCATCTGAGTTACTAACACACACAAATGGATATGTCACTTCTTTGAACACTCCAAGCATTTACCCTGTATTTTATGCTGATTGTAAACTCCAATATGAATTCCAATATTGCAACCACAAGTATGATAACTGTAAGCAGATTACATCTGACAGTACATTTGAGAATTATTTGACAAAATTATTCTTAGAACTGGAATCTCCAGTTAAAAGCTTTTCAGATTGCATACAAACAGTAAAACTCAGAAGACTTAAGCTGCTTTTTCAGAAGTTCTGCATTTTGTGATCTGTTGTTTTTAAATGTGCTTCAGAAATAAACCTGAACTATACAAATCTTTTACAGCAATATGACAGTTTAGTGTGGGGAACAGGACTAAACATATGCAGTTTTCTCATTCTTAAGGAGAATAGTGCTGTAAGTTAACAAATTTACATTTTTGCATCTGAGAAACAAGACTGATACTTCCAGCATCAAAACCTACAAAGCTGGGAATGGTTTTCAGAAAGATCCTACTGGAAGTTTTTACGGTCTGTTACATCACATATGAGAACTATTGGCATTTGTAATTGAACAAAAGCACAATTGTTTAGCCAAAACAAAAACACATTAATGCCCAAAATACGGCGACACGCCGATTAATTAAAATCTCATTGGTTCTTGTGTGTCTCATGTGACCCCATGGGATGACGTGATGAATGATCTTGTGTATGAACAACACCTTTAAACACAACTTTCACAACTCTGAGGAAAAACATGAGGGTAATGACACTTGTTGATTATTCCTTTAACACTGTTGCCCCGACATTAACACTATTATTACTATTTTATATTTATAAACATCACTTGACTACCTTGAGTCTCCACTGCTGCTGCTCACACTTTCATCCTCACTGCGTCCATCCATCTCAGTGGATGAAATATTGAAGGATCAGTCCAGATGAGATCCTTCAACAGTCTGTGAGCCACTTCAGAGCAGCTCACCTGAAACAGTGCACAGCCATCAGCACACAAACACGCCTATACAGTATATACACACGCAAGTGGTTCATTTTATATTTACATACAAGCTGCAAAACAGAAAACTGTTGGTATTTATCAGCAGGTTTTCAAGTAGAAATTGGCAGAAATCACAGATGTACAGCCGCTGTAATCGGTAATGTATTATCTTTGGTTACTTCTGAAATGTGACATGTCAAATTACTTTTATTTACACAGCGCTTTAAACAACACAGACTCCAGTAAAGCTCATGATTTATGTATATCAGAAATAAAGCACTGATGAACTGTAGATCTGAAAGTCATTTCTTTTCACCATTTACTCATACGTTTCTGGCGCACTATTAAAAAACGAACTGAACTTTAGCTGCCCCTCATGCAAGAAGAACCGGACAGTTTCGCTTAATGAATGAAGCCGCACTGCAAAGGCCTCTTTCATGTAGGCCAACACAGCCGTGGAGTTTCCTGTGCTGCGCGGCCGCCGGTGACAGCGCCTTGCTGCGGGAACGACCGCGCATCGCTGCCGGGGTAACTTAACGTGCGACACAACTGACGCTCGCGCTTTGCAGTGAAGTGTATTGCGGCAGAATACGTTTCACGCCGCGTTCATGTGTAGCGCAGACCCGAGCTCTGATCGCTCAGCCCGCAGGATTGGCGGTACATTTCAAACCTCTCGGCGTGTTTCTCTGTTAGCCGGCTGTCTGTGTTAGCTTAGCACGCTAATGCTCAAAGAGCAGCGCGTGCGGGCTATTCCGGCTCACTCACAGGCGGTGTGAACGCGGTAATTCTGCATTCATAACACGACAGAAACACGCTCGTGTGACCCGCGCCCGTGTGTCGTCTTATTTATGGATTTAGCCACTTAACCGCAGATAACCGAGCCGCCGCACTCCACCTAAGCTTGAGTTTAATGGGATATTCGCTTTGAATGCAGCCGGCCTGTATTATATTCCTAAAACACGTACTGAACGGACAGGTTTAGTCCGGCCGTGGCAGATCCGGGCTTATTTTCAGAGTAACACTGTCCGATCATCATGTTGTTGATTCTCCTGTCCGGCGCCGCTCAGTTTGTTTTAATATCACTCATTAAACGCCTCAAACACACCCAGATTCTGCTGAAAACATCAGACTGGCGTCATTTCGTGTTTATTACACGGATCAAGCGCTTTGGCGCGCAGCTGCGGTGATATTGACGGTGTTTTGGTTACCTGTCTGCCCGACTCTTTCTCCTCTGACGCTCGGACCTCACGTCTTTATTCGGAGTTAATAAGAGTGTTTCTGTAGTTTCTCCGCTTCACGGTCAAGAACTCCTGGTGTTTAGATGCGAAACGCTTTCTCTAATTCCACAGTCCGGAAACAGAAGCGACACAGCGGGCATATTTCAGCTGTGCATCCTGAAACAGCCGGCGACCTCCGCCATGACGAGCTCCAGCACACCGAGCGAGCGCAAGAGCCAGAAACCCCGAGCGAGTGTGACGTCACGCGCCTCCCGCGAAACACGCCGACGAAACAAAGTCACAACGCGCGCGCTGCGGGACGAGGCGCTCACTGTGACTATCAGTACAGGTTTTATTGATTTGCACAAAAAGCTGGTTTGCCCGTAAATTAATAAAGAACACAATATAACTGATGTAATAAAGCGTTATAACCTTATTTCTTGTAGTATCAACGAGCACGGAACGCGAGCAAAAAAACTTTGTAAACCTTTATTTAATGCAATATTATAGATCCGTAACGTTATAACAACTAAGCAAGAAATAGAACAACAATGTGACAACCTGTTTGATTCCTCAATAAAGCTCATCGTTTGTTATTTCAGCATCTCTTTTTGAAACAAACTGCAGGTTATCAGTGGCGCTTGTGAAGCACAGCCTCACTGTTGTTCTCCTGTATGCTGCTGCTTCTTCTGCACAAAACTTCCGTACGTAACCCGTCCTGCACGGTTTGTTGTAGACCCATGAATGAGTGTCGGATCGACCGCTTCACTGATGAGGGTGTGCTGTGACTTTTATAAGCGATCGGGTGTTGATGTTTTTTGGGCGTTTGAAAAAGTGGGTGAAAAGTTATATAGACTAACATTGTGCTGAAGTTACTGACGTTATAGCTCCACATCAGAATATTAAATGGGCTCATATCGCTCGGCTTAGTAAGCAGCAACACATGGTGACGTTTCAACCTCATAGCCACGCCCTAGCAACCAGTTCCAGTACCCTAGCAACCACCACATTGACTTCCATATAAAAATGTAAGAGGCATCCGAACATTGTAGAGACAAGTGGGTGACCTCTTTTGACTCAGACTGGCACATAGTCTTTAATTGTTACCATGGAAACTGTCCAGCCATGCCCTAGCAACCATTTAGAGCACACAAGCAATCAACATGAATTAGCCATATCTCAGGACCAGAACATCATAGAGGCATGAGAGGTGACTCTTTTGATTCAGACACATCCGGCTATTAGTTTAACCCTGTTAACTGTCTAGCTACACCCTAGCAACCATTTAGATCACCCTAGCAACCTTTTAACATCTTGAATAAGCCATATTTTAGTATATCTATCATGCTAAATCATGCTAGCATCATGTTAAAATATCTAAACTTTTCTTTACACATGATGAAGTCAAATTAAGCCAAAATGACTTCCTGATGATTTCTTAGCAAATCTGACCCAACAGCTCCGATTATAAATCACTGTTATAAACATGCCATTGCGAATCGGACTAAGGTTAGGAGACCTGTAAATATGTTTTTTAAAATATGGTTTTATACTTATTAAACACTTTGCTTATAGTTTATAAGAGTATACTTAAAAAGTCTCGAATTAATAATAGAATAAAAAATATGCAGGATGAATACTCCAGTATTACAGTACTGCACAATGGACAGACTGATACTAACATGTCTGAGATGCTTAATGATTATCCAACAGCCAGACTCACAGTTTCTCAGTGTGTTCTTCTCAAACTATTCTTCAGACATATACTATAAGAGTAGAGCCTTAAGCTTAACCTAAAACCTGGTTTTTAACAATTATTATACTTTTAACAGTACATTTATTTATGCATTTATGATACTTTCATACTTTCAAGTAACTTACAGGGCTAGTTATACACTTCTTAGTATGTGTGTTCCCTGGGTTCGAACACAATGCTCTACCAAATGAAGGAAAGCAATATACTTTAAGTAATGCAACAATCACGCTAGGTTTGAGTTTGTCATCAACATTCTTTGTAATTGTTCATTTGTATTGTTTAACTTATGTGTAGTGTACATTATTGTAATGTTATTTATGTGTTGCATCTGATAAGGTTTGTTGCTGCTGTCATGTGATGGTTTTGTTGACGGCTCTTCTCCTCCCTTTCCTCTTTTTTGCTGATTGTTCTGACAGCTTCTCACAACACACAAAAACACAAAATATCAAGAAATTGTTCCTCAGCACATAAAAAAAAAAAAAAAAAAAAATTGTTAAAGCAGAAATCAAGAGAATTTGCTCAGCTTACTGATCAACAGAACTGTATGTGGCCTCTTTTGCACCACCTTCATCTTTTCTGTGTTATTTGGCTGGTAAGGACCCCATGAGGACATGAAGCCTATAAACACATTTATGAAATTTTTTCAAACATTTAAAGATAAAAAAATTTCCCCACAATAAACACCCAAAACCCCGTTTTTTTTTTTTTCTCCTTCAAAGAAAATCACAAGAGCAATGAAAAACACAAGAAGAACTGAACTCGAAACTGCTTTAAACTCACAGAAGTGTCAAAACTAACCAAGCAGCTATAAACCCACGAGTGTAACACGCGGCCTTACATGCTGTGGGAATTTTGCTTCATAGTCATGTAATAATGGCAACATCATGCTCATCATTAAGATTTAAAAGAGCCTGTTTCATAGCCAATTTTCTTGTTGCAATTTATTGCAGAGAAAATCCATTAAAATGGATAAAAGTGCCATTAAGCTATTTGGTATTTTGTTACTTTGTAAAAGCAAGTAATCAAATTTTTACTGCAAAATATTACTACGGATATAAATTATATTCGATTATTTTTTAAAAAAGTACTCACATGTCACTGCATTATTTGTTATATTGCCTTCATATTGTATGTGTTATATATTTTGTGTATTTTGTCATCATGCTTGGACATTTCCACAAACAGAAATGTGCAGGAAATCAGTTCAAGCACCGGGTGGCAGTGTAATGTTATCATATATTAACCTAGACATCGTTCTCAAGTTTAACAAACACAAAATAAATGTTAATACACAGATTTTAACGGGATCAGTGTCACTTTTAGGTAAGGTTTCTATTAATTTATATCTCCTTTCAGAAACGTGTAATTTTAGATAATCACACAAGTGGTTTGATCATCTGCTAAAATTGTCATCTGTAAATTTTGTAAAATTAAAAAAAATAAGTTTTATTAATATGGCACTTTTTACAGTGTTGCATTGTTTCAAATAATGAAAAGAACAACAGACAACAGAAGAAATCATCAAACACGTACAACACGAAATGGTATTATTGCAAATTTATATTGTTCATTATAATATGTATATTAATAAAACTAATTAGGGATACTTAGACTGTAGTTGGTTTATAAATATAAAGTTGACTGAACTCATTTAAACTATTTGAATAAATAGACGTGCATCAGAAATATCTGTCATTGTGTGTGAAGACTCTCTCAGTGGTCTATGAGAGGGTAATGTATTCAGACTGCCTATTAAACAGTATGTACTTCTGAGACTATGTTAACATGAAAGATGACAGGTATCATATTAAACAAGATATGCCGCTCCAGCTTACATGGAGATGGTACATAGAAAGAAGATACAATTTTATAGGACAGGAGTTTTGCAATAATACCATATAATAATAAAATACCATAATAATAATAAGAGATTTGCAATAATACCATAAAATATCTCAGCACTGCATAATGAAAGAGAATGGGAGACAAAGAAATAATGAAATGGTACTTTAATCTTTAGGACTGTAGTTAGATCATTATATTAAAAGCAATATTAACAATTTACAAAACCCTAAACCAAGTAAATGTTAGCAGTCCCTCAGAAACAAGCCAATGCTGCTGTGTATAGACGGGAACTAAAGTGTAGAATCTAACTGAGCTGGAAGAAGGTAATAAAGAAGTAATAAATCACAAGTTCATGTGAAAACCAGTTTTTTAACTGTAAAAGAAAAGGCTGTAAGCACGTGTTGCTTTAAATCCATTGTTATCAAACACTTTTATCTATTTTTATAAACATTATTTTTATTGTTAGTTGTTCATGAGTCTGTTGTTTGTCCTAAACTGTTCACTGTTCTTCAGAGAACTGCTCCAGGTTCTGCACATTCTTTGTCCAACAAAGAATTTATCCAACAGTTAACATGAGATGTTGAGATCCATCCTTGCACACTGAGGAGATTTGAGGGACTATTAGAAAAGGTGCAAACAGTAGATGTATCGCATACAATATGTGGAAAGCTTGATTAATTACCCTTGACCTGTGTATAGCTGCTGGAGTTTTTTGCTACACGTTAAATTTGCCTAGCAAAAAAAGCTAAAAATGAAAAGAGCTAGATTTGAAGTTATTTCTTTGCTGTGTAGTGTCTGAGACAGAGCAGACACACAATAACTGGTTATATTTCCTGAATTTAACTACATATACCTCACTCCACAAACAAACAATGTGCTAAGTGCACATTTAAACAAACCTTTTCAAGTCACCCTGTTAATTAAGATCACATGTACCTGTATTTAGTATCTATGAGTTGCATTTTCCATATCCTGAACATTAGTGTTCATAACATTTTGATTACTTTGGTTGATATTAATTTTAAAAAAACTTTGAAGACATCTTGACATCCAATCAAATTCCATATGCAAAACAGCATGTTGGAAGACAAAAAGAGTTAACTTTTCCTTCGAGAGGACAGCCTCTGATTGGATCACACAACTCTTCAGGGTGTGACATCCTCACCAGTTTAAAAGATCAGTGTTTAAGAACACAAGGGTCTTTGGTCTTTCATTTGGTCTTTCGTCTCGTCTCTCATCTTCTACAGTCCTTCAAAGACTCTCATCAGGATGCTGAACTAGAAGTAGTTCTCAGCAGACCTCTAAGCTTGTGTCAAGCTGCGGCCATTCATCAAAGACCTCTGCATCAAATTGGTTTTCTCCCTCTCATCAATACAGCATCCAGCGAAGATCAATTGGAGCCCCAACTAACTGCATCAGGACCTTCAATGGGAAAGACATGCAAGTATCATTATTGGTCTTAGTAACTGAAACTGTGATTAACTATCATTAGCCTTTTCACTGAGGTGTGTTGGAATTAAGAAACTGATGGTTCATTCAGACTGTTGATCTGTTGAATTTCAAATAATCTTTACCCTTCTTTAACCTCTTTCAATGCCAAACTGTATGTGTTGTGTGTTTGTATATGTTAGAGTACTATGTGATTAGTGCAGTTAATACAGTCTTGTTTGTACCACACATGATGTTGTGGTGGTTGATGTTCATAATCTGGAGTCCCTAATCCTGTTGATTTTTGCTACATGCTCTATAAGAGGGTCAAATCAATGTTTTACAGTGATTAAGATTTCCCCAAATCATTGATTGATTCTAATCACTTATTCATATTTCCTATTTGGAATCATATTTGTTTCCCTTACACAGGGTATGGTGGAGAACAGATCTATTAACATTCATTGAGGGAATTTGTTCATAAAAAATCACATCTTTTATTTGTGAACAAAACTCAAAATTAATCCCCTCTTACATTAATTATAGCTGCAATCCATGTGTATGCTACACAAGTATATCGTACATGCTGTTTGTTTATTCAAGGTGTTACGGTTTTATTCAGTGATTGAATTGACTGACAGCAGCTCGTTTGAGATGACAAATGCCTTGAAAGTACATAAGATAAGTGCAGTGAAGATGGCCAGTTCTTACTCATGCCATATAGTTAATCAGCCCTTAAACTGATTTTCAGGTGCATATTTTTACTCTCTAAGGGCATTTTTATATCTTATTATAGTTTTTCTTCATCACTAACACAATATAATGGATTCAGTTTTGGGCACAATTTCCCAAACCATCCATTCAGTTCTCAAAACAGACACATTTCTCAAAACTATAAACACATTTTATGTTTATCCTAACATTTATACAAACATCTCAATTTTCTCAATGTTTTCTGCAAGAATCTATGCACAATTCTTCAATTTTGCACAGGTTGCATGTTTTCATTGATTAAACAGAAGAGCATAATGTAGTTAACACAATGAAACTCACATTTATCCGTAACATAAACTGATGACACACTGACTTAGGATAACAGGGCCACAGGGGCTGTACGTATCATAAACGTATCCTAACACAAAAGAGGAGGAAAGAGGGGGGAATAAAGGGGAATAAGACCAAAGCACATCTAATGATCATGAGGGAAGCTGAGCAGTCAAGTTCAGCTGCATGTGATCTTCAAAGTTGCATCAGTTGCATCATCATTTTTACATAAGAAAACAGTAACTACAGTAACTCAGATTTGTCACAGACACTGCAATCTACAGGCTTTTATACTGCTTCCAGTACACGGTACAGTAACCATACTTTGGATGAGGGAACTTTCACTGTTATGTGTACAGTAAATACTGTAGCACATGCTATACATTTTCAAACCTATAACTGTTAAATTGATTTGTAGTCACCCAGCTAACAGGGAACATTCTTAGAACATTTTCTCATAGTTCCCTCAAAGTTATTTAAAACATTCTCGCAGTAACTTTAGTACAATGTTTTTTGTAACATTATACAGTATATCATATATCAGAAATGTTATTCCTAAGTAATCAGTGGAACTGTGTAACCAAGCAATAACATACAATGTCTAAAAAACTAGAACATTCCCAAAACTTTTTACTTCCCAAAAATGTTTTTAATGCTTATGTTCCTTAATGGAAATGTTATGGAAACATTCTTACAGCTTAAAATTGTTAGCTTGGCAAGTACTGATTGTACTGCATTTTGCAGAACTGAAAAGGGACTGGTTAGGGGACACGAGCAGACAAAGGTTTTTGTCTGAGAATCAAGAAACTGCCAGCTATAATACTGTAAGTATGGTTATGATGCCGATACTGTGATGCAGTTCATCTGAGGATGTCAGGCACTGAGGATGCTGTTTAATTACAGATCTACAATCCTGCGGCTGTCTTGCCGCCACTGCAGGACAAATTCGATTTCTTGCGGAGTGGTTTAACTGTTTTTATTGTTAACGTATTGATCAGGACTGAATCACATTGTCAAAACTTCACACGATCATCAAAAACTGAAGTCTATGCAGACCAGACTCATTTTTCATTGGTTTCTCACAAAGTGCTTTCAATGACCACACACAATCCATGAGCTCTTCTGTCATTCATATTCCACCTCCTGTAAAACACTATATCATTTCAGGACAATTATCAAACGCTAACACACTGCTCTCAAACACATATTGTTCACACATAAACCATGTTCTTTTCTTTGAGAGGCCAGTTTAAGAGTGCAACCACATCTGCACCTTTCAACAGATGCATCAACAGCACAAATGTTTGTAAAACAACAGGTGAGATAAATAAACTATATATTACAGTACAATACAATATCAATATTTTTTGTGTACTGACATTTTAAAACATTTGACCATTGAGAGATTAAATCTTAGAGAAACATATAATAAGGATGAAGCAAATGTATACTGAAAGTGATCTTATATCAGTATGTTCAGGTAAGATGTTTGGTCAACAAACAGGTTACTTACAAAGTTATGCATAATGTAAATTACTGTTAAACTGGAAATTACTGTCTGTATTTTAGAAAGCGCAGGAGATGAAAGCCAGGCAAACTGCACATACTTTTATCTTTGTGGAGGAAGCTGGATTTATCCTGTCACAAACACACTGCAGGGCAAGAAATGTAATTCGACAGAGAGCATCTGAGGATGTCCCAGGCCAGAAAGTAGCTAACATCACAGTGTGCAGCACTGTCCAATTGTGCTGTTACACAAATACAATAAAATGCAAAGTATAGCCTGCAATAATATTTCAAAAAATTTTTTGTAAAGTTTGTAGTTCTCTGAAACACACTAGGCTGCTAAACCTGTGCCTTACGCAGAGAAAAACAGACATGCTTTAGTCTGGTTGTTACATAAGCAATACATAGTTGTAATAAATACTTTAAGAAAAACTGTTGTTTTTATGGTAAAAATTAGCAGCTGTGGTCAGCTGTAAACAATATGGTAAACATGTAAACAGCAAATACAATGTTTTATGCATTATGTCAGTATATTTTACAATTTTATCCATATTACTTATTTATATATATGATATATATGAAGAAAACTGTTTACAGTGCTGAGTAGATTACTTGGGGATTGTAATCAGTTACTGATTACATGATAAATTACATGATAAATGTGTAGTCAGTAGCATAATGTCTTAGCTTACACATTTTGGTAATGTACATTTTTGATTAGATTTAGATTATTTTTGACCAAGGTTTGTGATGTCACATACATTTCAGTAGGATAATCTTGTATTGCTGTAATATACAAAGAGGAAGAAAATATATTCAGTGTTTTATTAAACAAACAAGTGCCTCACAAAAGCTTCAGAAAAAAATAAGAACGTCAAATATCTCAACGAATAAGCAGTTCATTGCAGCAAAGCAGTAACAAATACACAAAGCACCTTCTGCACACTGGTTACTGCTCCATCCAGTTAGGAAAACTTAATATGCTTTTATGTGGCTGTGCATGTCTTTTCTGGGTGTCATGTGCAGTGTGTCTGTGTCTTTGTGTATTCACTGCATATTCTTCATCCACATGAGCTCTATAAGTGCAGAGAAATCAGTCTTGATAGGACTTCATGGACAAATGGATGTAATTCCCAGAGTTTCTCTTTTTTGTTGTCTTCTCTTTGGAAGTTTTCATCTTTCTGGAAGTCACTAAACAGTGTCTGGAGCTGCTGCAGTGGTTTATTATTTTTATAAAGAATAAGTTAAGTTAGGCTTAAATGAAGGATCTCTGGGCCTCTAGATCTCTCACGTTGGGAAATCTTTGGTCTGTGGTGGGTCTTGGGATTTCTGGATATTGGGTCCTTCTGATCTTTGGCAGGCTTCCAGTCTACTAGTCCCACTGGCCCTCTTGTGATTGGCCATGATTCTTCACGCGGTCCTATATTTTAGACAAACATTTGAAAGCTTTCATTTAAAAAGCGAACTAAAAGAAAGTTAGAGGCTGCCCCCTTTCCACCACAAGACTCTTTACACATTTAAAACATGAAACATTCATTAAACAAATATCACTAATGTCATAAAACAAATCTTAAAAAATGAAAGTCCTAGACCTTCTCTATAATAATTATAAACAATCACCTCCCTGTGACAGTCAATGTTTTGAAACATGTTGATACTATAATAAAAATATTTCAAGTGATCAGTTGCCTAAAAAAGTAATATAAATAAAGTTATTTATGCATAAGCTACAAATGTTCTTCAAACATTGATGTGTCTGGTAAGGTGTGAATGGCTTCCTCCCTCTTTTTTCTTTGAATAGTGCCAGCTTGCTTTCCTAATCTAATTTTGATAAGATGAGTGGTAATGGCAGAATGGCATTTTCTTGTCCTGTGTCCCATATTTCCTCATGCAAAACAAATCCTGCTCTTTGGACATTGTTTTGCTCTGTATCCATCCTCTCCACACAAATAGCAGACGAAGCCTTGATTGAGGGGTGCGGCGACATTCTGCAGGGCTCAGCCGATGGGAGAAGAAGGCACATGGGTGGACCTTCCCATCACTGGCGGACCGTTGGGACAAAATGGCACCAACTCCCACTTCAGAGGTGTCAACCTCCACAATGAACTGCCGCTCGGAATCTGGAAAACAAAGGACAGGAGCTGAGACAAAACGGGACTTAAGTTCATCAAAGGTCTCCTGAGCCTGAAGATTCCAACCGAACGAGCGCTTGTTGGAGGTGAGAGCTTCCACCAAGGGGGGCAGCTACAGTACTAAAGTTCCGGATGAACCACCGATAAAAGTTGGCAAACCCCAGGAACTGCTGCAGCACCTTGCGGGAGTCAGGAACGGGCCAGTCTGTAACAGCCTTTACCTTGGTGGGGTCAGGCTTGACGCCCTGGGCTGAAACGATGTGACCAAGGAACACAACTGACTCAGCGTGGAACTCGCACTTCTCCGCCTTGATGTAGAGTTGGTTGGCCAGCAAACGTTCTAGTACCCTACGGACGTGTTGAGTGTGGGCCTGGACAGAGGGGGAGAAGATAAGAATATCATCAAGATAAACGAAGACAAACTGATTTACCATGTCCCTCAACACGTCTTTAATTAGGGCTTGGAAGACAGCTGGGGCGTTGGTCAGCCCGAAAGGCATGACACAATACTCAAAGTGTCCCATGGGTGTGTTAAATGCTGTCTTCCACTCATCCCCCTCCCGGATACGGATGAGATGGTAGGCATTGCGGAGGTCTAATTTGGTGAAGACCTGGGCTCCCTGCAACAGCTCGAAGGCTGACGACATCAACGGCAGGGGTTACCGATTCTTGACAGTGTTGTCGTTGAAGCCCCGATAGTCAATACAGGGAAGCAGGGAGCCGTCCTTCTTCTGGACGAAGAAGAACCCCGCGCCTGCTGGGGAAGAGGAGGAACGGATGAGGCCGGCCTTTAGAGAGTCCTGAATGTGTTTGTCCATAGGCGACCCCGAGTCGGAGAAGTGCCTGGGAGGAGGTCTATGGCACAATCGTAGTGACGGTGAAGTGGGAGAGACGTAGCCCGGGACTTGCTGAAGACCAGCTGCAAATCTTGATACTCCGCCGGAACCCCAGTGAGATCTGCTGCCTCGACCTGAAAAACAGGAGAAACAGAGGCAGAAACAGGCGACGAGGCAGCACCCAGACATGACGCCATACAAGACGGACTCCAAGCCACAATGGACCGTCTCACCCAATCGACATGAGGGTTGTGCTGTTGCAGCCAAGGAAGGCCCAAAATTACAGGCATATTAGGGGTTTCAACAAGCAGCAGCACAATCTCCTCACAGTGGTTGCCAGAGACGATTAGACTCACGGGGGGGGTGGAATGAGTGATGGTGGCGAGGGGGCGGATAACCGGACGTCGATGAAATTACCCTCTGCCTTGGAGTCCAGAAGAGCCTGCGCCGGAATGGAGGAGCCCTGGAACACAACACAAACATCTAACATAAACAAGGAAGACGGAGAGGTTTTGCAAGCCCTGCCCATCAGTACTCTCTGCTCTACCGATGGGCTTTGTCTTTTAATAGGACAGGAACTGACAAAATGGCCCAACCGGCCGCAGTAGAAGCAAAGACCCTGAACCAGGCGTTGTTGCTGAGGGGAGAGCTTCATTCTCCCCAGCTGCATGGGCTCAGGGTCAGCTGCACCGGCATGGACCTCCGGAGCGGGCAGGGTGCGATGACCCTCCTGCACCCAGGACGGACGAGCCGCTCGTCGGCATTGACGACTAGCCAGGCAGGCTTCGACGTGGACAGCCAGGTCGACGGCTGCCTTGAGTGGGGATGTCCTCCTCCAGCCCGTCCAGGAAGCGAGCACACAGCACGGCATCATTCCAGCCACAGGAGGCCGCCAGGGTGCTGAACTCGATGGCGTACTCAGTGGCGGAGTGCCCCTCCTGTGACAACCGCACCAGTTTCAACACTGCCTCGTCACCCCAGGCCAATCGGTCAAACAGCTCGACCATCTCCTGCTTGAACGTCGAGAAGCTCTCACAGCAAGGCGCTCTTGAGTCCCAGATGGCTGTCCCCCACTTGCGCGCACGCCCAGTGAGGAGCGTGATGACGTAGGCGATCCTACGACTCTCTGATGCAAACCGGCGAGGCTGGAGAGTCAAGACCAAGGAACACTGCGACAGGAACGCCCGGCAGGAGCGTGGATCGCCGTCGTAAGGCGGGGGGTTGTTCACGTGTGGCTCAGGATCTCCCGGGGGGTGAGTGGGGGAAACGTTAAACACTACAGGTAAGTCAACAGAAACAGATGCAGGGCAGCTCCGGACAAGAATATAGTAATGTCTTTACTTTATTAATTTAAATGTATTTTAAATGTACTTTATTTTAATGTATTAATGTATTTGTACACAGGTCTTTCCAATACTCGGGAAGTGTGAATCTTAATTCAGTGCCTCCACCAAGCCAAAATTAATCAGCCATTGCAATTAATGAAAATGGAAAAATAATTGGGCAGACTATGGTTTGGTTTTCACAATTTTCTTCTTCATAATTGTCAGCTATGGGTGTAAAGGTATCAGTAATTGTTGATGTAGCTCAAAGATGGTTATCAGATTTAAAAATAGTCTTCTGTTTTTACATATGGATGTCCAAATGCCATCCATGATGTGAATCTCTTGTTCCACCACATCCCAAAGGTGCTCTATCGGATTGAGATCTGGTGACTGTGGAGGCCATGTGAGTAAGGTGAACCTTTTTGTCATGTTCAAGAAAACTGAGATGATTTAAGCTTTGTGACATGGTGCATTATCCTGCTGGAAGTAGCCATCAGAAGATGGGTACACTGCAGTCATAAAGGGATGGACATGGTCAGCAACAATACTGTAGGCTGTGGCTTTAAACGATGCTCAGTTGGTACTAAGGGGCCCAAAGTGTGCAAAGAAAATATCCCCCACACCATTACACCACCACCACCACCAGCCTGAACGGTTGAGACAAGGCAGGATGGATCCATGCTTTCATGTTTTTTACGCCAAATTCTGACCCTACCATCTGAATGCTGCAGCAGAAATCGAGACTCATCAGACCAGGCAACGTTTTTCCAATCTTCTATTGTCCAGTTTTGGTGAGCCTGTGCGAATTGTAGCCTCCGTTTCCTGTTCTTAGCTGACAGGAGCAGCACCCAGTGTGGTCGTCTGCTGCTATAGCCCATCTGCTTCAGGGTTCAACATGTTGTGTGTTCAGAGACAGTATTCTGCATACCTTGATTGTAACGAGTGGTTATTTGAGTTATCATCCCGGGCCATATAGGTGAGATGCCATGATAAGCTCCAGCCCCTCATGATCCAGCAAAGGTTGAGCAGGTTTAGAGAGTTTCAATTCTCATACAGCTGATGTCATTTTTAGGTATGACTGAGTCTGGGATGAACTCTCTCTATGATAATAAAGGTTTTTAAGTGGATGAGCTCGTCCTTTCTTGGAGTGGAATCTGTTTCCAGTCAGTTTGTAATTTTTCATATTTTAAATGCATTTAACATTGCATCTCATGTAAAAACATTAATAAACACTAAAACATCGATGACATTGTAATGACATAGGCTTCCTTACAATAGAAGCACATGGGTAGCAATATTCAATTGAAAATGTAATATGCAAAATGGAAATGTATTTCTGTATTTGAATTTACATTTTCCATACCATATGTGCAACATTTGGTACAAATGAAAATTCAGTAATATAATTTACATTTGCAGTTTCTTACCTTAGTTTTATGTAATTTAAATACATATTTTAATGCTTTATAAGTTGCAACACGAACACATATTACCTGAACTGATTAGGGGAGGAGTCAAGACTCATGACAGGAGAGCACGACACACAGACAAGAGCCATGTGCTCTCAACACAGAACAAAACAGCAAATGGCAAACAAATAAGAGCCACATGTTCAACAGAAGAACAATGTACATGAAAGCACTGATCACAAGACACAGAGCATGAGTTTACACCTTCACACCATGAACAAGAGGCAAGAATAGAACCAGCGTGTCAGGATCCAAACAGCATGCTTTGACATGAACATAACACAACACATGAAAGTCAGGAGTCCAGCCAGATGACATGAAGAATGGAACCTATTCTTCATGGCTCCATAAAACCCAACAACACCCAGAGCATGAGCTCAGATCCGACAACAAGGACAAGAACCAACACCTCAATACCAAAGAACCTAACCCTAAAACTGAGAATCAGGATACAAACATATTGCTTTGACAAAGAGCATCGACACAAAAGTCACAAAAGCTGCAAAGAAGCTGTCAGGGTTGACAGAACTGTGAAATCAATTTAACTACCCATGTGCTTCCATAAACCTGTGACCTGTAAATTCTTTTCCCTTAGTGGCATTATGAAGGATTCATATGAGATTACCTGTATTCTGTCTCCCACTCACAAAGGAGTTGTAAAATGGCATGGCCAACTCACAAGGCAACAAAGAAGGAGTCAGCCAATGAAAAGCATCTAAGAAATATATAAACAGAGAGAGAAACAGGAAAAGAGCAAACAACAAATAAAACGCAGAACAAAAGGCTAAACATTGTACACAGGGTCAGAACACAGGACAGCTATCAAAGAAACAGCATGAAGCAGGTGTTTATGTTTCGTTTGGTTGCAAATGGCAAGATATTTGAGAGATGTGAACTAGCAAGAGCTTTTTAAAAGAGTTTACTAGTAGCTCAGTAGTTGAGTGTTTTTCATGGCATAAATGTAGCACCTAAACATAGTTATGTTTAGCACTAATGTAGCACTAAATTAATAAATGAATAAACTCTTCAGTGCATAATATCACGTTTGTTTTGGTGGTAATATTTTCAGACAGGTGAAGGTAGGAGCCATTGTCTACATAATTATTTAGACAATTAATTTATTTTTTGATTGTCTTCATGTCTATGTGTACCATGTTACTTTAGGCTTGGACTTTTTGCACACAATTCATTAATAGCTCTGCATATGAGAGGAAACAAGAACGATCACCAACACTGTTCAGTTACTTTGCTTTAATTATTCAACAGCCAACTGAACAGAAATTGACCATGGACCATGCAAAAACTAAAACCTCTACTGATTCACTGGCTGTAAAAAGTGTTTTCTGTGCAGCAAGGTGAAGAAGGTGAGTAAGAAAACTGAGCTGCTCATACGGACGGACCCCACCCAGGGCAGGGTGGGCCGGTGATCCAGGACAAGCATGTGTTGGTCTGTACAGATAACGCAGTGACAGTGGCGTATATGGCCCTCTCTCAGAAGACAGCCCTTCTAAATGTGCTCACTTCCATCAAGAGTGCCTCCAGTTCAGACCAGGATTTTCTCACATTATTCTGAGGCCTCGTCCAGGATACGTGGCCAACAGTGCCCTCCAACAGTCAGAGGAGAACACAGCCCTTTCCCTGATGTGTCCAGTTGGTGCTTTGCATATCTGCCTGGACCGCAGAGGATTTCTGAAGATCTGAACAGCTCTTTGTCTGCTTTGGAGGTCAGCAGAAGGGGAGTCTGCAGATAGATGCTGTGCCATTCAATAGGGGTGTAATGATATGCTCAGGTTACGATACCGGGTTCAAGATACGATACGCATCGCAGTATTTTGATATGAAATTTAAATTCAAATAACATTTGAATTTATTTTAAAAACTTTAACATATTTTAAAAACTTTCTTTGTTGTACATACAAGATCACATTTCAAGGTTTAATATAAACCTTCTGTATTTAAATTAACAACCGAATAGGTCTGCCTGTCACTGAAAAGTTAAATTTGTGTCACTGAAAAAGTTAAAAAATAAATGTTAAATTTAACATGAACTTAGAATGAAGAAGCGTAAGACAGAACTTCTTAAAGCAGTAAAAAAATTTAATTAATTTTTTAAAACATAAACAGCTTTTTTAGGGTTTGTTTCGGTCACCTATTCAGGCAGAAGAGGATCTTTGAGCATTTACAATATCCCGTCGTGGAAACACGTTCACTGGGAACAGAAGTTGCTGGAACTGTTCAATAAGCCTTGGAAAGAGAGGAAAGTAGTGCACACAAAAATGATTTTTGCTCTTTGTTCGATTTCATTAATTAAAATGAGCACACACAACTCTTCATAAAAATGGTCCCAGCTTAATTTCATTAAATGTAATCAATGTATTTTTTTTTTTAAAAAATACGTTTAAAATAAATTTTGTAATTAAGTCTACAAGAATATTTTTCGTTTGTCTTAACCGGATGTACGTCATCAAGATGGACTGCTGAGCGGCAGACGTGTGCAATAGGTAAGTGGTAGCTCATTTTTAGTCACCAACCATCTACTTAATGTAAATTAAATAACAAATTAATTAAAATATGCTTATTAACATATCAGAAAATACATGTTCTATAAGCGTGAGCAGTTAGGTGTTGTTTGTTTCAGGTCTCTGCTAATACATGCGGTGCATTTTTACCAGAAGTATTAAATATCATGATGAATCTCGAGGTGTAACAGAAACAGAGAGGACAGAAACGCTGTTAATATATTCATAACGTGAATGAATGTATGAAAGCACCCCATCAAAAAACAGACCAAGTCAACGACTGATTGAGATGACCAATCAAATCAGAGCAGGCAGCAGCCAATCCAAGACGTCGGATGATGCTGCGTTGGTGTGTCGTGAACTGTCGTGATGTTTATCTGTAGCTGCGAGCTTTAATATGTCCTCCATGTTTGACGCAACCTTTAAGTTGAAGTATTTGACGTGTATGACAAAACAGATACAGTTAATATATCTTTAATTGTTAATGTATCTTTAATTAATTCTTAATGTAAAAAAAATCTAACAGAAAACGTAACTACTCGATTTTTTCAAGGTTTTAAAATGAAAATATATTATATGAAAATATGGTATATGACATGCAGAATGGTCTGCGTTCAATTGTTAGCCAAATTTCATAATAAAATTGCATAATTTCACATTTCATAATAGTACGCCTTGTAAAATATATCTGTTCCTCATACCAAGCTGTGGTGTGGCTTCAGGATACTTGACACTGTAACGTTTCATAATTATCTTTGCGAAATATTAAAGTTTATTTACTTATGTTATTATTTTATTAAGTTCATTTAAATGTTATAGAATGTGTGTACTGCTTTCACAACCTGAGTGTTATCTACAAATTTGCATGTTGCACGATTATTGATTTATTTTATATTGACAGCCCTGGTTATGACTTGTTTCCTGTTCTGTTTTTCTATTTTAGATTTGAGTACACTATCATCACAAACCATTGTATTTGCTTGTAATTGACTAGATGTAAAAGCCAATTCATTATGTTGTAATTGTCCAAAGTGTTCTTTTTCAGTTCATGTGGAAGTGTAGAGAGTGTACTGTTGTACAATCCAGTAGGTCTTGGTTGCTTAAACATTACAGACTAAAGCATAAACATTATAGTTGTACAAGGGCTCAGAGATGTGTATTGGAGGGTGTTGCGTCAATTATATAAACATCAACACTAATCAAATCTTTAATAAAATGTATTATTGTGTCTGTATTCTCAGAATGACATCTTAGAGACCAAGCGAGAGTCCATTCTCAAGCGGCTGTGCATCTACCTGAAGCATCTGATGAGAGAGTATTTGGCGAGTGTAGAGTTCTCTTGGATTAAAAGCAAAGAATCAGTAAATAACGATATTGAGCACGCAAAAGATGTGACGTGAACAAACCTAAAATGGTTTGTTTTGTTTAAAAGCAGAGATTCTTTCTTTTGATATATATTGATATATTTTATTCAGAAATTCAGTTTTGTGAAATTTATCAAGAACACTGGTGGTGGCTGGCAGCTTTATTTGAAAAACGTTGATGGGGAAAGAGTTAATGTGTTTTTTTGTAAAACCTTTTTACACTTAAATATTGTGTAAATTATACCTTAAAAATATACCTTATGAAAATGGAAAAAATGTGAATACTGATGTTATGAGTGATGTTAACTTCCCTCTAAACCTTTGTACTCCACACAACCACTGGTTTAGGTTTATGTGATATCTTTTTTATTTCTTCCTTAAAACAACATATTTTTCAATTGTATTTAGTGAGGAATATGCACACTTGTGCATTTGATTATTTTACAGGACAGATTTTCCAGTTAGAATATCTGGCACATACAGTATAGTAACTGTATCATTTTTGCAAGTCTTCATTTTTTTATATGCAATAGAATTTAATTGTATTTTTTATTCACAAAGGATGCTGACTCAGAGAGCACGGAGACGGACATCAAGAAGACACGTTTTGTGCATCTGTTATTATAAAGCATGAATATACAGGTGTGACAGAAGACCCTGAAGATGTCGGCATTGTGCTGGAAGGTGTGGAGGTGCTCTCTGGTGTAGGTAATGTAGCATTGGCTACAGCCATGCTACTTGGACTAATGTGCTCTTTGAATCTCACCTATCCACAAGAGCTCCGTTACACTTTTGAAGTGCTCCAGAAAGTCATCCTGGAGCTAGACTCAAAAAAGCTGTCTGCCAAAGCGCAGACACTGAAGACAAAACTCTTCACTTAAAAGGTGTGTTTATCTAAATATTTAAGGACCCCTTTGTGTTCATGTGGAAGTTGTATACGAATTCTCATGTTTGCACTTTAATGAGCAGAGGTCACTTTATTTTTCTAAATTTTTGATTGCCAATGTTTAATTGAATGTCATGTTTATGGTTGAAGAAAATGAGTGTACAGTTTATAAAGCGTATGCCCCTTTTTGAGCAGACGTGGTTTTAAGTTTCTCAGTTGCTCATTTAATTGCTGTTTTCATGTTAACGGTTATGAACAAACTTATTTCATGGTTATGAAATGCTGGGTTATATTCTCTTGTATGTTTGTGTTGCATTGGCATTTTTGCACTGTGAGTAGAGTTGAAGTCTCTTAATCATTTAATTGGCTGTCATGTTTACAGTTATGGAAAAAACAGAAATGCTATTAAATTTGTGTGCTCAAGTTTTATTTGCATTGTAATTTTTTAACTTGAGCATGTTTAATTGCCATGTTTGAAATTGTAAGCAAAAAGGCATGCAAGGTTATATTTCCTTATGTGCCCATGTTTTAAATACAAAACGTATTGACTTTTTACCTTTACAGTAGACTACAGGTATACACTTTATTGTTACTATGTAAAAATAAGTTTTAATCTTATTGAACAAGTATTTAAGTTAACTAAAACTATAATGTTGGCAATTTTTTTTAGTAGACATGACAAAACTGAATGTAACAAACATGGCATTATTTTATATAGCAGGCATGGCAAACCTAAACTTGGTTAACCTGACTACATTTTCTCCATTAGGCATGACAAACCTAAACTTGGTTAACCTGACTACATTTTCTCCATTAGGCATGACAAAACTAAACTTGGTTAACCTGACTACATTTTCTCCATTAGGCATGACAAAACTAAACTTGGTTAACCTGACTACATTTTCTCCATTAGGCATGACAAAACTAAACTTGGTTAACCTGACTACATTTTCTCCATTAGGCATGACAAAACTTGGTTAACCTGTCAGGGTCACGGGGGATGAACCCCGTTACAGACAGCACTTTGAACAGTGCAGTACTCTGTAGCAGATAATCATGTACTTCTGTGTATCCCCCTGAGAGGTTTTGCAGGATGGCTGCTTTCATGTTAGCAATAATTGTGGATTCTTTCTCATCCAGTGTCATGCTCTGCTCGATCGTGGATTTCAAGGGCACAATGAGTGACAGGGTGGCGCCCTTTACATCGGACAGGACAGTGGTGGCTTTTTTTAGAGGTTTAAGAAGGTTTACTGTTTCTTCAGCATCAGTGATGTTGTTGCTATCCAGAGTATCAAGTTGACGACCAAGCAAGCGTCTGACGTGAGAAACATTTAAACCTGCTTGCGACACAAGATTCAATGTGTGCTTGAAACCCTTAATAGGGGACTTCTTATTATAGCCAGACAACAGACAGAGAGGCAACTATTATTATTATCCTCTGTTACTTTGTGTCAGAAAATATAATGTTTCCAATAACTACTCTGAGTCAAAAACATACCCTGGAACGTTACACAAAACAGTTTTTAAACATCATTTTAAATACCACAGTGACACACATAAACACTTTATAATGTATATTCTTACAAATACATAACATACAAATGGAAACACACTTACTGTTAGGCTGGAAAGACATTTTCCACAGTACTGCTTCAGTTTCTCTGAACCATTGTGAGATGTCACCAGATGATACACAGAACTCTAACACATAGCCTGTGACAGAAGTTTTCAAGCAACCTTTGTTGAATGACTCAGAGGTGGACACCCAGAAACCCGCTAATCACAAAAACTCTAAAAACATCAAAAGACAACCGATAACATTAAACACATACCCAGTGCGACACAGGCGATGTTAAATAAGATGCGTGAGATTGTTTGGCTAAATGTTTCAATTTAAAACGATGCAAAACAACCCATATTTAAAAACAGGATTATGATGTTTGTATTGTTATTTTTATATTTTAAAATGAAATAGTCTTTGCAAACTTTTATACAGATTTAACTAAGAAACTGTCTAAAGTGATGAAACATTTATTGTAGAAGTACACAGAGCAAGAAGTTTATGTTGCTCTGAATGTAAAGTTGGGGGTTTATCTGAGGTATGATGCTATGAACATCTAGACACAGCGTCTGTACACTCAAACACACACAAGATGCACCCTAAACATTTTTGTTAAAATAAAATGGTTAGAAATTAAAGCTTTGTAATAAAAATAAGAAGAATTATGTATGTATAAGAAATTATGAATAAGAAGATTATGTACCGTTTTTATTGTTATAATGTAAAGATTTACCCTAAATTAGTATACAATGTATTTATGTGAAAGATTTTTTTTCTGAGGCATGAAGCTCAGTGGACATGGGGGGAGTGTATGGGTGTCAGTACACATCAAGGATATTCAAGTTGGGGTTGGAGGATTGTCTTTAATCAGAAAACTAGAATCAAAAAAGTAGATGATGACAGAATGCTAAAGCATTTTTTACTTTTGTCAATATGTCATTCTGTGATTATCTAGAGATCTAGTGAAAGCATTCAATTATTAACAACCATATTAAGGACATTTGTCACTAGAATAGGTAACTTCCCAAGCCAGAAGTCAGAAGCGTTATTCTTTGTTTTAACAACCGCTATAAAACCATTTGTAGGAAACCATAGGAAGTAACGATACAATCACCTTTGAACGACGACTCACTCTCCCCAGTCCGGAAAAACAGAAAAAAAGTTGGTGTATGTCCTTTAATCAAAAGCTAGATGAAGACACTTTGAGATAAAATGGAAACCCAAAGATCATACGCTTTCATTTTGTGTCTGAAGTGTAAACGCTACAAGTGGAACGCAGCTCTTACTACAGTCAACACACACACACCGTAAGCAGTTATTTACCCTTTATAAAACTTTTTACACATTTACACCCACATGGCCAGAACGGAGTCAAGAGAATGTCAGAAAACATCTGTTGTAGAAATGTGAGGAGAGGGTCAGTGAATTGTTGTGGACAGAACCAAATGTTGGAGCAAATCTTACGCTCGTAAACACCATTGACATGGACAAACTAGACTTAAAAACACACAAACCCCAAAACAGAGCAATAAATTCAGAGGTGGGCCAGATCCTCACCAGGACAGACAAAGCGAGAGTAGGGAGGGGGCGCTTCCTCAGGAGCTTAAAAGTACATTTTGCACATATACATGTTTGACATGTAAAACTAAACTAAAATCAGACTCCCTCCCAAAACGGTAATAAATTAACAAGTTTCTGATTGACAGTTGACATACAGTTTATTGTAATAACTACTATCTGATTTACTGGTTTGGCTCCTGCCATCCACAATAAACTTTTGAATTCAACCAAATTATCCTCTGTTGCAAATATTATAATTTTTTAATGATCAATTCCACTTAAAGCATTATTAAACATAACAGCTTAACAGTAATGTTCTGTAAAGATGCTTTGAAACAATGTGAGTTATAGAAAGTGCTAAACCAAAAATTCTGAATTGACTTAACACTAACTAAGAACAATTTATTTAAGACATGCAATATTTATTAATGTCAAGGTATAGCATAAAAATAAATTTAAGAATTAAGCATTAAAAACACTAGGTGGCATTGTAATATTTACATCTTTCAGATGATCAGTATCTTTCATTTTCAGTATTTGCATATAAACTTTTAAATGTAACAATTATAGACACATTCATCAGTTCACATTATATAATTAAAGAAGAAATTCAGATAATAAAACTCACATTGCACTCACAGATTAGATAAGAAAATTGCCATTGGCAGATATTCAGTATTTCTTGCTATTTGTGGTGTTTAACTTAATTTATCACGGTCTTCACCCAGTCAGCGTAAAACATTTGTCTTTCCTTCACAACAGTCACTTACCTGCAATATTGTTCCTTTGCATTTAGCCGTTAAAGAGTTCACAAGGAAACTGCATTTTGAGGAAGCTGATCTTATTTCTTGTAATGAAGAACAATATCTTGATACTGCAAGTCGATATCCCCATCAAACTGGAATGTGGCAATGAAAGTCTGTCAAAGTTCCTCAACCGAATAAGGAAGGATCAACTTCCACAAACATCGCACACAGCGGCAGAACACACAAATCCATTCTGACAGCTATCAAAAAAACAGCATGAAGCAGGTGCTTGTGTTCCTTCTGCTTGTTTTGGTTGCAAATGGCAAGATATTTGAGAGATGTGAACTAGCAAGAGCTCTAAAGGCCAGTGGCATGAGTGGCTTTACGGGGGTCAGTCTGGCTAATTGTGAGTACTTCATGTTTTACTAGTTTACTAGTAGCTCAGTAGTTGAATAATATTTCTCGTTGGATAAATGAACACATGAAACATTTGGTAATTTTATACTTATATCTTATGTTTTATGTAATCCTAAAACTAAATTTATGTTAAGACAAATTATTTTTTCATGTTCCCAGTTTTACTCGTAGTTATAATGGCTAAAAATCTATAATGGATAATAGTCTAGTAATAATTCTTGTTTGATATCTCTTTAATTCAAGTTTCCTAACAATTACAAATAGAAAGCTCTATAATTAAATTTTTACTAGTTGGAATTATAGATCTGTACAATTGTATTTTTACTAGTAACAAGAAAACTTGTATTCATTACATGCAAAACAGTTTCGTGATTGTACCCAAAACTAGTAGTAGAAACTCCATTTGGAGAGCTCTGTAATTCAGTTACAGAGCTCTGCAAACAATCATATTTTATAGACCTGTTCCCTGTTTCATTATTCTAAAACCATAAAAAAAATTAGGAAGACACATTTTCACTTTTTCACATCAGACATTTGTCTGATATACTCCAGCAGACTATTATTATTATCATTCAGTCCCACTTTATATTGTGTACTTACATACAATAAACATAATACAGTGAATTAACCTATTGTGTACATACAGGTTGTTAATTGGACTTATAATATATATATATACTTCATTTATCACAGCCTTCACCCAGTCAGCGTAAAACATTTGTCACAACAGTCACTTACCTGCAATATTGTTCCTTTGCATTTAGCCGTTAAAGAGTTCACAAGGAAACTGCATTTTGAGGAAGCTGATCTCATATATATATTTATACTCTACAATATATCACATGCCTGTTGCACAGAGCTAAGGGAGAACCCATCAAAACATACAAGATGCTAAAATGTTAGCATTTTTACAGTTTTTCCTCTGAGTTTTATTCTTCTATACATTAAGGGGTTTGTTTGGTGAAATCGGAGTCTAGCTACAACACAGCAGTTGTCAACCACAACACGGATGGCTCAACAGACTACGGGCTTTTCCAGATCAACAGTCGATACTGGTGTTATGATGGCCGCACTCCTGGACGCACCAGCAACGGCTGTAATATCAACTGCTCACGTAAGAAATCTATTGACAATAATGAAAGATATTATTATGATCTAATAAGAGCCATATTATTATGATCTACATGCATTGAAATGTACAGACACGAAAAACATATTTGATCATATCCTCTTTTTTGACCACCTGTCATTCTGTGGTATGTGTGGCTGCACTCATGTGCTCCTGAATTTACTTGAAACTGCTCTCCATGTGTATTTGTTTCACATGCTGCATCCCAGTTCACATACTGTCCATCCTAAAGAGTACTTGAAATTATCAGCACTATGTCCCCAAATGTATGTTGAAAACAGTATCTTTAAAAGCTGCAAACCATAACCTTCGCCTCTCTACTGCTTCTCTATCTCTTTCGAAATATAAAATTAAACGACAAGTTTAAGTTCTAAGCAACTGATGTAAGAACAAGCTACAAGCACATTTTTAGCATTCACACAGTTGCTGGGCTTCTTCTTTCTGCTACAGATGTGACAGTCACTTAAACTTGACTATCACAATCAGTCAGAGTCAGGAGATCCTTTTGAATGCTGATCTGATATGTACTTGCTCAAGGGGCAGTTATGGCCTACTGATTAGTGAGTCGGGTTGCTGGTTTGATTCCAGTGCTGGCAGGTAGCAACTGAAGTGCCCTTGAGCAAGTCACCTTACCCCCGATTGCTCCCCAGGTGCAGCTGTGTGTGTTTACTCATCTCCATTGATGAGTTAACTGCAGAGGTCTCATTTCAGGTATGAGTTACCATATCTGATATGTCACTTTCAATAACAGACCAGTATTCATTTTTAATCAAGAAATGTTGTGGATTGCACAATTAATAAGATAAATTATACAGTAAACATTACAATAAATAATGAATGATTAAAAGCTGAAATGCAAGGAGTTGTATTTTGATGTGTGTGTTAATCATCACAGTGTTGTCTAGACAACACTGTCTTGATTCTTGCACATTCTTTTCCTAAGCACTCAAACATACACATTGTCCCATCACAAAAAGAGTATGTACTTCTAGTACATAATATAAGTGTGTGAACTGCTGCACGTGTTTGCTGATCAGTGCATGTTTATCTGGTGTCACATTGGTGTAGTCTTTTTAAGCATAGCCAACTATGGTCCCAAGTTCTGTTGTTACCAGCATTGCTCAATGACTGTAGCCCTTGTTTCCTGAAAAGGGAACGAGACACTGTGTGACACTGTGGAATGCCCTCTGAACCACATGTAAAACTAGTCCAATCTTGATTTGTGTTGTGTGATGATGTACTATGTGATGATGGACCATGGAAGCTACAAAAGAATGCCAGAACAAACAGAAGCAAGATATGTGGCAAAGAAACACAGTGTCTCAACAGCTTCTCTGGAATAAAGGTTTACAGTAATAACCAGACATGAGAATTTAGTGTGAAAGGAAAAAAAATTATAATTTATAAAGGTGTGGAGATGCCCAACCAGCAGCATCACAAACCTCCTGTGGGGAGACCCCAGACAAGAAGCCACTCCTCTAGTTGAACAAGCCCTAACCTGAGGAAGCAAAGGCAAATTGTGGGCCTCGTGGGCTGCAGAGATTGCCTCAACAATCCAATTACTAATGGTTTGTTTTCAAGCGGGGCAGGGCAAATCAAATGCAGCTTCTCATGGTCAGCTGACTCATGAGGTGGAGGATGAAAAGCCTGAAGTACCACAGCATGGCACATTTGTCGGCACACAACCTGGCCTAGGGTGGAGAATGGCTTTAACACTCCCTTGAACATACTCCAGACAAGAAAGAGACACAGAAAAGACCTGCAGCCCTGCAAAGCCATCTCAAACTCCTCCTCCAAGTCCATTTGCAATCCCCATGGTTCTCCCGCTGCCTCTGCAGATACAGGTCCCTGTGAGGAACGTGAGCCTGGCCTGCTTTATCAAACAGGGCCAGGCGGGAGTGAAGGGTTCTTAATGGCAGCAGCTAACATTGTGCACAGGTGGCATTGTTGAGTGCATGCTCCGTTCGCAAACAATCAATGCAAAGCTTGTGTGTATTATTGCCCATGATGTATCTGGGACAAGGAGGAACACATCTTTTTCTTCAGCAAGTTTAACAAAGAATGCTTGCTAAAGACATGAAGCTAACATCTGTATGTTCCGGGGTCCTTTTGTAATTTCCGCAGTCCATCATGACATGCTACGTCATAATGCAACACCAATCGAGGTTGGATTAGTTTTACACATGCTTTAGACATTGTCACACTGAGGGCGTTTCCCAAAGTGTTGTTACACGACGCAGTGTGAGTTTCCTCACACTCCAGTTTTTCATTTCTGCTTGTCTAGTTCTTACCCTACCCTCTTCCTGACAGAGCTGCTGAGCAGTGATATTTCTGTGGCTGTTAACTGTGCTAAGATCATAGCGAGGCAGCAGGGCATTAGTGCATGGTAAGTCAGATTCTGGGTCCCAAACATTTATTCAAATAGATAAAGTAAATAAATGCATTTCCAATCTGTTCCTTTTCATTTAGGTACGGCTGGCTCTATAAATGCAAGAACCATGATGTGAGTCCATATACTGCAGGATGTGGAGTTTAACCTTCATAATTTTCAAGATTCTTCATATATGTTCTTGAATCATATATGTATGCGATTCCAAAATATGTAATGTTTTCAGCGTGTATGGCTAGTTTTGATACATGCTGCAATACTCTATATGCTGCAAAACTCTGAAAATTAATCAAAGGTACCAACAGATAAATTAGAAATACTAATACAGAATGTTTCTGGTGATGGGTAAAAAATAATAAATGAATAAACTCTTCAGTGCATAATATCATGTAAGCATGTGTGCATAATTTTGATGTTATCTGTCCTGAGGTGACTAGAGTGGGGCAGATGGCGGTCCGTGAAGGGTCCTTTACCATCTTCCTCATAATGTCTATAATGGCAGTTATGTGATTTGTAGCAATTAGTATTTCTCGCTGTCTCGCTTGCTGGTTATAAGATGACTGATCACAAAATATTCTCCAATAGTCAAGCTAAAGGTGTCTGGGCCAAGAAACAAAAAAAATTACTGTCATTGAAGTAAATTCATTAACGTCTTTAAACCCAGTCTTTATAGTCCCTTTCCATTGGATGGGCATGAAATGGAAGAGTTAGGCAATGAGAACTGGGTCCCCTTTATTATATACATGCCATTTATTGTAGAGGAAGTGTAGTGTTTATAACTAGTGACAAAAATGCAACATTATTATCTAAGGTATAAATAAGGTTCATCTTATGTTGTCTGCTGTGCAATTATAGACAGGGGTGCAAAGTATCTGAGAAATTATACCTATGATTACTATAAGTAAATATTATTTTTAGGATCTGTACTTTACTCAAGTACAAATTAAGCTGAATACATGTCATTTTACCTATTTACAAAGAAAAATAGTACATTTACAATTGTGTTACAATTGTATTAAAACTAACTACTCTTTTAACTAACTACTAACTACTTACATTTTGCAGATAATTTTCTTCCAGTTTCCATTACTACTACTAACAAACTGAATTCATTTGTACTTGTGCCTAGAAAAATGAAATGTTAATTATTATGAGATTTGTGTTTACACTCACATACGTCATCATACAGAAGACAAGACTGAGACAATTACACTTACTATGAAAATTCTGTCTTTAGAAATTTGCTATAAAGGTTTTACAAGTTTGAGGAGCATGTTTCATGGTAACATGGCATGCCTTGCAGTCTTGTATTTAACACGTTACATACAGTATATATGCGCCACTCTCAAGGTGGGAAGAATATGGCCAGAATATTACTTAAAATAACTGTTTGGCACCTACAATGCCTTGAGGATGGGATCATTTTGGGGTGAACTATTTCTTTAAAAACCTGTAACACTGAGCTAATGCATATGAAACACAAAGCAACACATTCTCACCTATGAAACTTTATCCCATTTCTATCCCATTGGACGCCTGTCTTATGAGATGGGCTGTGGGCTGTCCACAAGAAACATTAAAGAAGTGCAGGTCTTGTGAAATGGATCATCTTCTTTCCCCAACATTATTGCCCTCAAAATCTACTTGTACAGTGTACGATTACGCAGAACCTGATCATGATTCATCTTCATCATTAGCTCCTCCTCCTTTGCCCTAGTTTATGATTGTTTTTCTCCTGTGTCAAGTTGTTTTCCTGCATTTATACCCCTGGTTTAGAGCTGTTCCTTTGTCAGTCCTTGTTATGTGGTTATGGTGGTTTGTGGTCTTCTAAATTCCTGAGTTTTGGTTATTAAAAGTGTATTTGAGATTTACAACCACCACATACAAAAGGACTGATATTTAATAGATTTGCTGGCAGTGAAACTGCTTTGAGAAGTTTTTAGAGCTGGCGTGCTTTACCAACTATCCGGATCGCTCTCTCTGCTCGTTTTATCATACTGACTTGAATGAACGCCCCAAAGCACACCTACCCGAAGAAGGTCCTTGAGGGACTTTTGCTTACTTGGGTTTTTGGGTGGGTTCTCCTGTGCTGCGGTTTGCCTTCATAGTCTGCAAGACAGAGGAGTATCACAGCATGATGCCTGAATCTGTCACAGAAACAGAGCCTGAGCCAGTGCTCACAATGGACCACGAGTGTGATCAGCCAGAGCCACCAACAGTGTCCATCCTGGAGCCAGAGCCAGCCGTATCCTGAGGCTGGAGCTGATTACTGGGTCCACTCCTGAGCAGGTGTCTGCTGATAGTCCTACCTCTGAGCCAGTAGAGGAGTGCTGACTCATTGTATTGGAAGCAGGCCCAGTCCCCATACATACTCCTGCCCCTAGATTCATTGCCCATCTACCTATGGCTGCGAGTCTTGATGTCCCACCCTGTATCCTGCCCACCCCATGGTCCCTGGGTTTGCTACTGGTCCCAGCCAGCTCCTTGGCTCCCTCTTCTCTGCTGGCTCCATCCAGCTCTCTGGCCCTGGCCTGGCCCTCTGCTCAGGATCCACCCTGCCTGGTTATATCCTCCTGCTCTTTAGCTCCACTTCTGGCTCCCTCACCACCAGCTAGGCTTTGGAAGGTGGACCCCCTGGCTGCACCTCTGTCTTCTGTGCCCATGTGTCCACCTCCCCCTATCAGTCCTTTATATCTGCCTTGGCTCTGTGCTCCCTCTACTCTACTGGGCTTCTTCGTCCCCCTAGTTCCACCACGGTCGCTCGTCACTCTGGTTCCGCTATGGACATCCGGTCCTCTGGCTACATCTCATCACTCCACCCCTCCTGCTCCACAAAGCTCCCCCTTCCCTCCGGCTCCATCTTGGTCCCCACACTTTCTGCTGTCACCCCAGTCTGCCAGCCCCCCGCCTCTGCCTCACTCACTCAAGCCTGCAACTCCCCCTCAGACTTCTGGGTTGTCGATGTCTCCCTGGTCTGCCTGCTCTTCAGCTCCACCTGATTTTCCACCTATACCTTCTCCACCTCTGTCGGTTTGCCCCCTGGCTCCACCCGGAAGTCCCACCGGATCTCTGCCATGACTTTTCCCTCCATCAGCTCTGCCCAAGTGTTCCTCGTCTGTCCCTAGTTCTTGTTGGGGGAAACTCTTCTCTAAAAAAACTCAGTCAAGGATTCCAGGTGCCAAAAAGTAAAGTCTTTATTGCTCGAGACAACAAAACTGAGAAGTTCAGAAAACATCCAAGCATCTCACAACCCTGAATCTGACTCTCCCTGTTATACACATTTGATAACATGTATCTTCATTATCAGGTGACCTACATACCTCAGTTTTTGTTTATTAATTTCTTCCACTTCATTCTAACTGTGGTGAAGACACAACAGGATTTTTTAAAAAGAATCATAAAAGTAATTCATTTATTTAAAGTTCTAAAAGATTTCCATGTAGGGTAATTATAAAACTTGGATCAAAGGATCAAAATTGATCAGAACTGAAGTGCTCAGTGACTGTACTGAAATATACCAAGTATGTGTGAAAATATACCATATTTATATATATATATATATATATATATATATATATATATATATATATATATATATAAAAAAAAAAAAAAAAAAAAAAAATATATATATATATATATATATATATATATATCATATGCAGATCAAAAATTATGTAAATAATGTTTCTGTTTTTGCCTCCCCCTCCTACCCCTTAGATGTAGTTTCACTAATGGCACGACAACGCCCTCCCAGAAGGGGGCAGTAATGTCACGTTTAGGTTCTTTTTGTCCTGTGTTTTTTATTTCCTTTGTTTCCTCACTTTGTTAATTGAGTCATTGTTAGTTCATTCGCTCCTCCTCTGTTTCTAGTTTGAGTTTCCCTGTATTTATGCCCCTTCTTGGTCAGTCCTTGTTTGTGTTTGGTTATGGTGGTTTGTGTTCTCCTTGTCTCCTGTCAGTTTTGGTTATTAAGTGTATTTTGAGATTAACTCAGCTTCCTTGGATTTCTCCTACAGACACCCATTACATAATTGTGATGTTGTAGTCCCTGTGTATTAAAGAATTCTACCCAAATAACCGTAAATTGATGAAAACATGAACATGTATACCTTCTAAATAAAGAACATACTCTTCTTATTCAAGTCACTGCAACCAGTAGTGTATAGTATAATGCCTTTTCCCAGGAAATATGCTTTAATCAATTTTGTAACACTGTGGAATTTATTGATACAATATTAGTATTCCCATTGTATTCACATGTAAAACAATTATCAAGCTATAGTTTTAGTTCTGAAACATCAAGTTTGTTTGACTATTTTTCCTAGAACTATAATTTGTCCTAGAAATTGAGAAAACGTTTTATTTTCTGTTCCAAAAAATCAGTCCATAGGCTATGGTCTGTATTTACCCCAAAGCATAAGGATGTTTCCCAGTCATTAAAAATTGACTAATAAAAGGCGGGCAGGGTATGGCAGATCAGGATAATGGCTACAGAAAGAAACTTTTCTAGTACTTTTCTATTATAATTTTTCTAAAAATAATGACACACACAGGCTTTATTGGATATCTGTTTTGATAAAAATAGAAGAATTGGTCAAACACACTATTTGGTTAAAATCTGGTTTACCTAGATACTATGTCTGTATGTACTTCAGGGTATGGCCAGAAGTCAGAAAAACTGGAAAACGAGGTGTTCCCCACCACATTAAATGCCATTACCATAGCCACATAAAAGCACAACAAAACTGGAAAAACAGCTTAGCAGCTGCTTAATAGTGCACCCTACAAAGACCAGTCAATTCTGTGAACTGAAAATGTACCTTTATGACTAGCATCATTTAAATACTGTATAGACAACAGAGATATAGCTTGAGAGTTCATTCACATTATGTTAAATGCATTGTATATTCAGTGCTGTGAGGATAAACAAGTACACTCTTCCAATAGTGACGTTACTATGGCAATTTAACAGTAGTTAAATTCATAGCAAAATCTTGTCACAGTAAAATGAAAACCATCATATTAGCCTTAAAATTTAAACATAATAAAAGTTAATTCAGCTTAAATGAAATCTAATATGTAAATAACAATCAAAATGAAAAACAATGTTACAAATGAAAACACAATAAAATATCAACACATCACAGGTAATATCTACTCATTTAAAAGGTGCTTTTTTTGAGAAAATGAGTTCTGTAAAACATGAAACAACATCCATAAGCACAACATTTGCAAAACTAATAAAGGTCTTAAAAAATTAACATGATCCAAATATAGTAATATTGAAAGGTTTGCAATAAACTGACGATAAAGAGATGAGAAACAAATAACAAAGGAAATCTTATAAACCAAAACTGTGAGTGATGCTCTGCTGTTCAAAAGGACATTATTAATCAAGTTTGCCCCAGGACACACAAAGACTTTGGTTTTTATAGTAATGCTATGTGCACCATGGGTGGGGCGTATGAACACCAAGTGTAGTACAAATATAAAACCAATTAAAAACCATGTAAAACAATAAATACATCAAATAATAAAATGACAATATTCACAAACATCAAAGTATTTTTACACAAAACAATAAATTATTCAGTGTACAGTGACTTAAAGTGATTCAAGAATCGTGTAGAATATTGATGAAAGAAAATGACATTAATAGTGTCTGTATGTTACAGTCTGTTACAGTCACATCCAGACTGTGTAACAGTCAGTGTTTCAGGTCAACAAAGATCCTCACCTGATAGTAGCTAATAGTCCACACTGCTAACAACACTGCAGCCTGACGATGGTGAGGGGGAAACACAAAGCCCGGTTACATTTCTGCAGTATGGCCATACGCACACACAGAGCAGCGATGAAGCACACTACTTATTGCTAATCTTGGGAAACCTCACTATGATACTGAGTATCCTCTTTAACATACACAAGAATTTGTTCTAACTTTTTTTAAGGGAAGCAAGCAGGTAAGGGGTAAAAAGTGAAGAGGGGTGTGGGCTGTCCCCCTTGTGCTGTTCGCGTTTTGTCCGTAGCTTTAAATATTATTTTTGCACCTTAATTGGACATTACCGCATTACCTTATGTATGCCTTATAGTATGTCCAAACTATGACATTTCACGAAACAACATTACCATACTGTTTTGCCACATTTGACCAAAATCAAGAATGTTTACATTAGGCCAAAATGTCTGACATAGGCCAAAGTGCTACGTGTAGGCTACTAGACAGCAAACTGCAAACTGTTTGCTCTCTCTGTCTTCATCATTCCCATATGTAAAGAAAACACTGTACTTAATTGTAGTGTATTAAAATGACCAATTCTTTATTTACTCTTTTAGATCACCCTTTACGCTCAGCTCTGCTGTGGAAAAACATGATCAGCCCAACCAAGCACAACACCCCCAATCTCCCACAACACCCACAATCTCCCCCAATCACCCACAACACCCACAATCTCCCCCAATCACCCACAACACCCCCAATCTCCCACAATCTCCCCCAATCACCCACAACACCCACAATCTCCCCCAATCACCCACAACACCCCCAATCACCCACAATCTCCCCAATCACCCACAACACCCCCAATCTCCCACAACACCCCCAATCTCCCCCAATCACCCACAACACCCCCAATCTCCCACAACACCCCCAATCTCCCACAATCTCCCCCAATCACCCACAACACCCCCAATCACCCACAACACCCCCAATCTCCCACAACACCCCCAATCTCCCACAATCTCCCCAATCACCCACAACACCCCCAATCACCCACAACACCCCAATCTCCCACAACACCCCAATCTCCCCAATCACCCACAACACCCCAATCTCCCACAATCTCCCCCAATCACCCACAACACCCCCAATCACCCACAATCTCCCCCAATCACCCACAACACCCCCAATCTCCCACAACACCCCCAATCTCCCCCAATCACCCACAACACCCCCAATCTCCCACAACACCCCCAATCTCCCACAATCTCCCCCAATCACCCACAACACCCCCAATCACCCACAACACCCCCAATCTCCCACAACACCCCCAATCTCCCACAATCCCCCAATCACCCACAACACCCCCAATCACCCACAACACCCCAATCTCCCACAACACCCCCAATCTCCCACAATCTCCCACAACACCCCCAATCACCCACAATCTCCCCCAATCACCCACAACACCCCCAATCTCCCACAACACCCCCAATCTCCCCCAATCACCCACAACACCCCCAATCTCCCCCAATCACCCACAACACCCCCAATCACCCACAACACCCCAATCTCCCACAACACCCCAATCTCCCACAATCTCCCACAACACCCCCAATCTCCCACAACACCCCAATCTCCCACAATCTCCCACAACACCCCCAATCTCCCACAACACCCCCAATCTCCCACAATCTCACGAATCTCGTAGGTGACTTGTCTGGATCTCAAAAACTAAGGGTGGAGAGTCTGCATCTACAAAGAAATATTTTTACCAAAAAAAAGGCCACCCTCCTGCTGTTTCAAACCTGTGTGCAGAAACACAGAATTAGTATTCACAAAGCTCTTTTTTAATAAAAACTCATAAAAGCAGTCTCTACATCATGTATATTGTACGTCTTCTGAAAATTAAAGACTCAGTTAAGCTGCCTGACAAATAAGTTTTCTTTCGTGTTTTAAAATATCTACTATTTAAACAGCAAGTTTGGGTGGGACATTTGTTTTCCCAAATAGTCCCTGGGCTTTAGTTATGTGTGAGCCAAGAACCATGACTTGCCTCTTGCTAATGGTTTGCAGGTGGTGTTGAGAGGAAATTCTCTTTCAGGGAAACATTTACTTGGACAAAAATATGTGCAGTCATCAACATCTTTCCTAATTTTCTAGAAGGCTGTTTTGTTAATGTTCTGGAATGTACTAACATTTAGATGGTCTTTAAAATCCACACAACTTTTTATTATTCCCAGAAATTCTTCTGATTTGCTGCAGCTTTTATTCCTCATCTACATTTCAGGATCAGTTACAACACATACAAAATAAAGGCATAAATGACATGAAAGCTGCCGCTGATTGTTTTTGAATCTGTACTTGGACATGAATGCATTGTCAGCTTTAAACAAGGGGATGATCAGTTATCAGTAAAAACTGATGTAATTTTGGGCTGTACATCAAACAAAGCTATTTATAACGACTGAAAACTTGGAATACAGAATTTATTTATATTGGTAACGCTCTACAATACGGTTCCTTAGTTAACATGAACTAACTAGTAACAGTACTTTTAATAATTATTTAATTTAATAAGCATTTAATAATCGTAGTTAGATGTTATTTATTAAAAGTATGAAATTAACGTTAATGTTTATCATGCACATATACATTAATATTAAACATCAGATCTGTTACCATTAGTTATGCATAATGAAAATGTTAACTAACATTAATAAAGATCAATAAATGCTGTAAAAATATTTTGTTTATTGTTAGTTCATGTAAGGTAATGCATTAACGTTATCAAGAACCTAATCATTGTAAAGTGTTACCGTATATTATACAGAGTTCCTGGTGTTTTTATGTTTTTTTTTGTTTTGTTTTTTTTAAGTACATTGTCAATCTGAAATTTCAATGTATAAATAAAATCACTTGTGACAATTTTTCCACAAAATTCTTATTTTGTTGTTCACATAAATAAATAACACTAAAGATTTGGAAATACAGGGTAAAAACATGACAACAAATGTGTATTTTTGGTAAACTAGTTTTGTTACTAGGCAAACTTCATCACGCCCTCAGGTTACTGAACAAAATAAACGGTCAATGGAGACTGTCTATGATCCATGTAGGAAACAAAAATTAAGGCCTTAAACGGCAGGCAGACTGCAGGTCATCCAGCTGTGGGTTTCCAATCATTCACGTCTTGTTGCGAGTAAACATGCGCTCGCCTCTCAGGGTGAGGTGCTGCAGCTGGTACTGCAACACCTCTGTGTCCGCTGGCTCCCTGACACTCATCTTGTCCAGGTTGAGGTAGTCCAGGGACTTTGAATACAACCGTTTGCCCTTCAAAAGGCAGACTGGAAGTGGACCATGTAAAGCCCTGCTGGGCTCCCCGGACACCAGGGACTTTAAGCAGCTCTCGCCTGAACTGGGCATGCGTCGTCTCCTGCGTCCGTTGATTGCTGGGATGTCATACGGTTGGTAGTAGCGGCTTTTGGCTTTGTAAATCCGAGAGGTTCTGTGCAGACCTAAATCCACAGGCTTTTTAATAGGGCTGGACAGGGCCTCTGTGTTGCTGTTCTCTGGACCAGACCACTTGTGGGCTAATTTTAGAAGCTCCTCACCCGTGGTAAAACCCACCAGATAGTTTGAATTCATGTGGAGGATCTGGTATCCCGAGACCGTGTTTTTGATGGGTGAGCAGGGCGTGCTAGAGCAGCGCGGCTTGTCTGGCTCAGGCTTCAGGGTGGTGTTGACCTCAGCTGCAGGCAGAACAGACATGGGCATCCTGGACGCTCCACTGACATCCATCTCCATCTTTAATGACATGACCTGGCTGAAACAGAGGAAGAGGAACAGAAAAAAACATGAGGTGAAAGATTTGTCATATCCAATTTGAAACATCCACAAAGGTTCAGTATAGGTGAGAAGTAAAATTAAGGTCCAGTAAGATTTTGGTGTGGGTGGGGTTACCCAGCGTGCCTGCATAAATAGAAAACAAATATAGCAGTGCTCATCGAGGTTGGTTAGGACACATACTATATGCTACATACTGCTTTAATATGAAAATGTGCTCTTCTGTAGTCACACTAAACCTTGAACTTAAAAATTTAAAGTCTGAATTAGGGCTGCACAATATCATTTCAGCATTGTCACTGCAACGTGCGCATCCATGTTAGTCACATCACAGGATGTGTGATGGATTGTAATTGATCTGTGATCAATGAGGACTAGTTCATAAGGACCATGGTTCAGATCGCATGTGAGCTGTGGATTAATTGCAGAATGCAATTACAGACAGCACACAGACACTGAATTCATTTCTTTGGTGTCTTTTTGTGCTTGAATGGAGACACACGATCTTACTGGCGAGCATTCTCACAAACACTCTCTTATTTCTGAAGTGAAAGCAAACAGCTGAGAAAGAAAATGTATGTGCATAAATGTATCCATGCATTCGGCCTTAAAATACCCATGTCATTAACGTTAAGCAAACAAAAGACAAAGAGAAATATGCAAATATTATTAATAACATGTAAATACTATTTCATATGGTAAAATAGGATGATTTGTCAAGCAGTGATGTAATAGAATTACACAATGAACCATTCCAGCCTCAGAACAGTGTAATGCAGCAGTTGTGTCAGGAGCTGTACACTGACAACAGAAGTGAGTCCTATACATGTGAGCGAAGTTCCCTATTTAATGATGATTCTCTCATCATCCTGTACAGTCTAATAATAATTTAGTAAAGCAATTTCTAAATGCATTTTACAACACAATTTAGAACAATATGCTGTGTTTAAAATGTAATAAAGCAACAATAAAATTAAACATAACTACATTTTGTGAGACAGAAGTTTCATACTTGGGTGAATTATTCCTTTAAGACCAACTAGTTGATGAATTAATGTTGACTTGCACATCTCACTGACTGCTATAGCAAGCAAGCCAAACCAGCTGAAAAATCGCGTGTCTGATTGGCCAGTTACCGGAAGTGCTCATTTACCCACAGTCAGTTCCAGCGTCTACTCACAGCACTGTTATAATGTCCATTTGTACTGTTAAAAAAGATTTATTAAACATTTTAACTGAAAGTAAGGCAGACAGTTGTGAGAGGCCAGCGATAACAAGCTAGCTTTGAAAGCATAAGATCTGCCCTATTACTACACACACAGTCTGACAGGCCCTGAACCTGTCGACTCAAACCCGAACAGAAATACTTTGAGCACGAAGAGACTTTCAGCCTCACAATCTCAACTGATGTGTGAAATAAATGAGCTGAATGTGTTCACATCAGTACAGGATATCAGCTACAATTCACGAGTCCAGGACGGCGTCAGAGCTGCTGTGATACCGGGGACCGCGGGGTGTGTGTAACACACAGAGCAGTTCAGTGTGGGGACATCTTCTCCCTGTCCAATGATTCAGCGCATCAGTTAGGCCTAGATAAGGGGCGGGCTTTACACATACAGACCAATCGGTTAGCAGTACAGTGTATGAACCAATCATAATCAAGGGAGTCGTAGTCTCACAGGGAGTCACTTTTCTGTATAACGCCAAGCGTTTTTCTGATGACGCTCAACGCGAGAAGCTGCACGACGTCCTGCACGACATGAACAACAACAATATCCCGGTCAAACCCCGCCGCCCCTCACCGCGCAGCTCCGTCAGATCCGCCGCCACCGCTCGCCCTTTACACCAACACAACCGCTCATTCACTGACGATTCGCCCGATACGAATGAAATGAAACTTCGATCAAATGAGGAAAAGCTGCAATAAAATCAAACCTGTTCAGCAATACCGCACACCCAGACCTGACCGAACCGAACCGAACCGCATCAAGATCCCGTCTGCTCCCGGCGTCCGGTGACGTTGCCGGTTACGTGACAGACGAGCGACGTTAGGCTGCAGTCACGTGAT